>CM066316.1:10835422-11435422 GCA_033807775.1 Saussurea involucrata
CAATCCTAAACTTGCAAACCACCACAAACAATTAAATAAACAACCAACTTACTCGGGACATTACATTTCCTGTGGTACCGGAATTTGGGTTTCTGGGTACCGGGATTTAAGTTTCATGTGGTAAATGGTTATCTGTATTTTGTGTTATTCAGATTCTGTGAAGTTTGTTGGAAAGTAATATTCGTACGAGTTTCAAAAGAAAGTGTTGGAGCATTATTTCCTTCAGGTGAGTTTTACTTTAACAATACATATATATTGGATAAGTATGTGGTACATAGTGTGATTATGTGAATATGATTGGAATGTGATGTATTGAGATGTATATTGTATATATATATATATATATATAAGCATTGCACTACACGATTGCATGTTGGTCGGACTTGGGGCCGGTGGAGTTTGGTTGTACTGAGGGAGGGCGGAGTTTGCTGTATTTAGTGCAGGGGAGTAAATTGATTAGTTGGTTTAGAGCAGTCAACTAATATGGCCATGTGAAAGAATTGAACGCAGTGCATACGAGTCATGATTGGTATTTTGACAATTGTTGTATATCATTGTTGTTACAGAAATGTTTACTTAGACCAATTGGTCTAACCCTCATTTGTTTTCAGAAATTTGTATTCCAGGTCAAGGAGCAAGTAGGAATAAAGGAAAAGATAAGATGTAAAGCTTGTATGAAGTCAATGTGTTTATAGAAGCCATGTTGGGCCATTGTATTTAGTTTGTAATATAGTAGTTTAGTAATAAGTTTGTACTGCATTCTATTCTATGTATTTGGACCATGAAGACCGTATGTGATATAATATATATCTTTTGTTATCTTATGATGACATGGGTATTGTGTTATTTGGTGTATATTTTGGGTGGGTTGTTACAATATCGTAACACAAGATATTGGTTAGCGGATTTTTGACTTCGACGTACTTTGACTAAAGAAGAAATGTTTAATCATGCACATGCCCAACTCAAGAATGTTATTGAACGTGCTTACGGTGTTTTGCGAGATTTATGATCCTAAAGCATATGGCTCCTTTTCCATTCACAACACAAAGAAATGTGGTAATTAATTGCTTGCTTTGCATACACAATTTTATTAGAAAATATAATATTCAAGACCAATTGTTTATGGAGTGCAACAAGGAGTCAAGGACAACGTATTTAACGACGAAGAAGAAGTCAAAGGAAGTGGAGACGAAGAACTAGATATATCTCAATGGGGTGCTAATAGCACTCAATATATGGCTACTTTGCGTGATGGAATTGCAAATACTTTGGTTAACAATGTTAAAATTTGAAGTATTTGTGTTTGATCTTGGCTACTTTGTGTTTGGACTTGGATTTTTAAGTACTTTATGAATTTATGTTTTGATTTTTGGATTATATCAATGAATTTATGAATTTATATTTTGATGTTTAAATAATTTTGTGTTTCAGAAATATAATTTGCCTTAAAAAATAAACAAAATATGTAAACAACTTATAATTCATACTGAGCGGTAAATCGGCCATTTCTGTTATTTGATTAAGATAAAAAAGTAAACAACAGCAACAATTTATCAAGATACATAAGTTTATCTATACAGGACTTAATGAAAATTTTGGTAAACAGCCCCCGAAGTCGTGTTGGGTTCTGAAATCCAAATCAAGCTTCATATCCAACACACACAAACAAAAACTAGGACCAAGAGAGATGAGCAAAATATGCTACATATTCAATATAATAAATTATAGGTTTTTTTGGAAAACATCGCTATATATTTTGGGAAAAGAAACTTCATCCTATATATGGTAGAGTAATAAAACTTTATCCAATGGGATATACTAGGAAATTCTTAACTAAACACTTACCACCTCTTATTTGGGTAATTAAACAATAAACACTTACAGACTCTTATGAATATGGGATCACACAGGGTTGATGGTAAAGTAGGTCTGAACCACAGTAAAAAGAAACAGGAAGATACCCGCAAATAGAGCAATGATACTCCATGGGTTACTGAAATATGTACGTCTCAACCATGCAATATTTCTAGGCCAAAACCTTTACGTATTCATCTCTCTCCACTCTTTTTCGTAAAAAAAATGTCGACATGAAATTTCTTTGCGCATGTCATCAAACAATTTTGCTGCGTCTTCATTTGAACCTATAATTTTGATAAGGACTTCTGATTTTACCAATATGACAACATCCTCATGATTGTCAATTAGTAGATCCATGGCTATGGCATATGATGTAACGTAGTGACGAACTCGACGGGGAGATAATTGCTCATATGCAATCAGGTTCCTAAAAACCAACTCAGTGTGATTGTTAACACACAGTACTGGCATTCTGAGAGTAGGCTTGGACCAAGGTCTACACCAGGAAAACCGAGGCAATATTAGCTCAATGTCCATGATCTGTCTTCGATCTCGAGGTTGATGATGAGGTTTAAAGTTCACCCCTGCTCTGTCCAGTTCTACAGCTGAGTAGAATCTTGGTGAGCCTGACAACTGAAACATTTTACCATCTTCATCATCTGACAACATATCAACAGCTGAATAATATGATTCTGAATCTGACGACAGATTTACTTCAATATCTTCGTCTGAATCTGATGAAAGATTTTTTTTATCCTCTTCCTCTGAATCTGATGGCTGATCACATAAAGGTGATTTGTAAAAATCATGAATAAAACCAAGAATATGATTATGAGGTTTATTACAAACCTCGATATTCTTGATTGTGATTTTTGATTTAATGAAGCCAAGAGTTCCTATAAGTCCGATGATAATAAGCTTATCTAGAGAGGTGAATTTTGGTTCAAATCTGGAAGAAGTGCACTCAAAGATGTGTTGAAGAACAAAAAAGGGGATTTGGTTTTCTATCAGCACCAGGTCAAAAGCCATAGATATCGGCTCAATCACCATGTTTTTAGCAAATGAATCCTTGAATGACTTGTAAATGAATTCGAGTATAAAACAACCATCCATTACCATCATTTCTGTAATTTGATCATCAGTGTAGCCCTTAATCCCTTCACCATAACATGCCTTGATTTTGGCTAACGAAGCATTAACCTTCTGCGCACATGTTTGCAATATTTGCTCTTGTGGATGAAAATACTTCAAACGATCATGCAGAAAAATCGCTTTTTGTCCTTCAAACGCTTGCAAATTCTCATTATTTCTGTGAAGAGGTCCAACAGAGACCTGACGAGGGTCGAAAACCTTTGGGTTCAGATCTCGAATCCTGCTCGGAATCATGCGAATAGATGGTGAAATTATGTTTTCAGATTTCTGTGCAGAATGAAGAAGAAATTGGACAGGGTCTTGGATGTTTCCAATTTCCACATCACCATTTGCATTTCCAAGTGGTAGCTTAGATTCCTCTGAAAAGACACAAGAATTTGAAGGGTAAGAAGGTATATATACTATATATGGTATTGTCCGGCCTTTCGTCTCCTTGAAGGACAGACAAGTGAGGGGTTCAAACCTCACCAAAAATTAAGACCATCATGTATAAGTTTATTTGTTGCATTTACGAGTTGTATATAAAATATTATATACTCAAAAAAAATAGTTATAATTAATTTTTGAGGTTTGCTACCTTGTTTATAAAACCAGTACTTCTATTTCCCTTTGGGTACTAACATATATATGAAAAAAATTATGGTTCTCATCTTTATTACTTAAGTTCTTTTCATTTTATTTTTGTCTTCAAATTGTTCATTATGCATGCAAATGAATCAATGACAACATGCACCTCCAATATTTCTTTAAGTTGTCCCGACTAGTTTACATGCACCTTTGCACCTCGGCTAGTCTAAGAGGCCCGAAGATAATTAGCCCCGATGGTCTTGAATAGACTCCTAGCCAGAGGTGGAACCGTTTCTTTATAGAGCAAGTAGACGTAATAATTAGCATAGTATAAAATAAAACATGGGAGTGCTAATGGCACCACAATATAGGGGTGTTGAATGTTTGGGATTTGTGCCCAATTATTTTTAAGGTAAAATTTCAAATCAATTTGACATATATATATATATATATATATATATATATATATATATTGTTATTTATTTGTTATAAATATATATTAGAAATATAGAAATATATATTGTTATTCTTTTTGTTATATATATACACTACACCAAATCTCACTTAGGAAACAAATGAAAAATGTTGCTTAAGAGAGGTTTATATGTTGCCTAAGAGAGGTTTATATGTTGCCTAAGGCTTAGGCAACATGCCTATGTTGCCTAAGAAGTGTTGCCTTCTCAATGTTGCATAAGAACCTAGGCAACATAAGCAAACAGCATATGTTGCCTAAGCGGACTCCTTAAGCAACATACAATTGGTTATGTTGCCTATGATTAAAACATATGTTGCCTAAGATATCAACTTAAACAACATATACTATTTGCATATGTTGCCTAAGATATCAACTTAGACAACATATACTATTTGCATATGTTGCCTAAGATATCAACTTATACAACATATACTATTTGCATATGTTGCCTAAGATGTTTTATATAAAAAAATATTATTGCACATTTTGTGCACCATGATGGTTTTTTTACTTGCATGTTTTCTACAAACTCCCATAAACAAACAAACTCGTGTGAATCGACAAACAACTCCAATAACCAAATAAAACAAATAAATTCTATAATTGAACGATAATGTTTTTCCTAAACAAGTCCAAAAGTCGGCAACAAATACGAAAACATAAAAATAAAAATTAACCTAAAGCCTTGCTTGTCAAGGTTGTTGAGTTGGAGTTTGCATCGCTAGCAACACCGCAAATTTGCATCAAAGATAATATCATCTTTTTTTTTCGGCGGCTTCCTTTTTTGCTTCATCTTGTGCCTTTTTTAGTAAGTGAATCTCCTCGTCACGTTCGACAAGTTTTCGCCGCAAATCAACCATAATTTTTTATAGAACCCGTGATCTATGAAAATGAAACAAAAATATTATTGAGAAATGGAATTTGATTACAATATAAAAACCGACCTGCAAGAAATCAATCAAGACTTTGGAAACGCTCCTGAAGTAAGAGGAAAGGCCACATTAAAAATTGGTCAGCACAATGAAAATTGGAAATGCAGATTAATACCCAAAGTAAATTGAATGGAGGGCTTACAATTCCAATAATATTCTCTAGACAGAGGACGAGTGAGCTTTTAGTCACAGCTGAACATACAACAAGTTTTTTATCCTGTGGTCAAATAAAAGAAAAATAACAAGTTTGAAAGCCATGTTGCAAAGGATTGAATCCACCTAATTAAGTCAGTTGATGAAACCCAAATAAAAAAGATAATCTAAAAGCACAAATATGCATTTTTTTTGTACCAGGGCTATGCTAACAACATTACCTTTAAATTATGACATAACAAAGTAGTTACTTAATTCTATTTCACAAAGGGGAGAAAATGAGAAAAAAGGAAAAACAAAACATTTAACAGAAAGAATAAGAACCAGCAGTGCAGCCATGATGCTAACATTGTTACTTGACCTTTTAGATTGCTTTTCAGTAACTAAACTTTTGTTTAAGGATGATGGTTGGAATTCTGAGGACAACGACATTGTTGTTCCCAAAAGGAACGGGTGGACAGTGTTATAGAGCTTGTGGATTCAGCTTCTGGCTCCAAAATCATTGATGCATCGGTTGGAGCCTCCATCGACATCAATTCAACACAATGGTCTCTAAGAACCTGACAAACAGAGTAAAAACAGATTTTAGATTTAAACCAAAACTGAGAATAATATTGATCATTTAATTATTAATTAGAGGGTATGTTAGTTAAAAATAGAGGTCTTTTAATTGAAGTTGTGAACTAGGTATCTGAGTTGAAGCAATCAACAGCAAACTCGTTCTCTAGGAGACTTGTTTTTTAATTTAATTATAACAAAAAGATCAACAAGATTTACAATTCAATAACAATAACCACCAGAAGGATAAGAAAATAAGATTTCAATTTCCAAGTAAATGCCTAACCTTTATTTGCCAATTATTGATATGATCTAGAATTGTAACACCATGTTCTTTTAAAGTATGCAGTCAAAATACATCTTGTAAGCTATCATCACTGGAGTTACTATGTTCCTAAGAATATTAAACAAACCGATAAGGGACCATATGGTAACTGTAAGGAAAAATAAAGTCAATTTATGTTATTGGCATTTAATCGAACACCTGGTGGGTATGAAACACGATAGCATTAAACAGTTCAGCAGAGAATTAAAGAATGCCCCCAAGTAATTCCCCAATAACAATTTGTGGTAATCAAGTAGTTAGAGAATCCCAACTCAAATAGACACGAAATCTACGGAATTTAAGGTGAAAAACATGAACCAAATATAGGGCATAACATCTCAAGAACAGTTATTTGTGTAATCACGAACCGGACACCTAATCAATTCCAATCGATTCGAGACAAAGACCAAAACCTACGCAGTTCCAATCGAAGGGATTATCTTCTTCAAAGACCAAAAGTGCGTAGAAATAGGAAAGAAGACAAACCTGAAAATCAACACAAACCTGAGATATGCCAATAAGTTCTTCACGTTTTCTTGTGGTGTAGATGACTGTAAACAGAAATCACAATAGTGAGATACGTGCAAACATGAAAACCGATCTAGATGAGCCAACATAAATCATAATAGTGAGATACGTGGCAAATATTTGGAAAAGTGGTGGTGGTGGCTTGTGGTGGTGACAACGGCCTGAATAGATGACCGTGAAGAGAGCAAAGTTCAAGGTTCCGACTGTTCATGAATCGTGAAGGCGAGGCTGAGAGAGAGGCGGCTGTTGGTGGCTCTCGATGGCTGTTGGAGGATGGTTGTTGGTATGGTCTCTATTCTGAATTTAACCTAAGTTGAGGAAAAAGGGGGAAGAATGGGAGGGAGATAAAAATTAGAGAGGAGAAAGATTGAAGGGTGGGCGGCAGAACCAAATTTTTTGGTTTTGTTGATTTGAAATTTTTTGGTTTTGCTAATTTGTTTTCAAATCAAATTCTTTAGTTTTTGTTTTATTAATTAAAAATTATTATAATTTCATTAATAATATACAATTTCATTAAACGAAAATTTTGTTTTATTAATTTGTTTTCAAATCAAATTTTTTGGTTTTGTTTTATTAATTAAAAATAATTACAATTTCATTAATAATATACAATTTTATGAAACAAAAATACAAATATATGATTGAACTAAATGATATGAAACACTTTCATTAAAATAAACAATTTCATTAAAAATAAACAATAGTTCGGGTCATGACGATAAAAATAAACAATTTCATTAAAAACAAATCAATAATCCGGGTCATGACGATATTCATCGTTAGTCTTATGAAACTCATTGACATCATTATATGAATCTGTATCATCGTTGATTCCAAGCACATCGTCCTCGTCCTCTTCCTCGTCATCAATGTCGTACTCGTCGTTCACGCCCTCTTCCTCGTTGTAATCTTCATCGTTCTCATCATCATCATCATTTGGTATATCAATACGCGGTGTAGGACCAATAGCACTAATGTTGACTTATTACGTGTTTGTAATCTGGTTGGTACTCATATATGCATGTGGTGTATATTGCATTCGATAATAACACCAAGACCCACTATAGCCTATTAAGAATCACCAAAAGCTTATTAAGAACCATTGTAGGCCAATAAGACACTCCTTGTCTTATTAAGGCCAAAAATACCAATGGTAGCTGATTACGTGTGTTTGTATGCATGTGGTATGTATTGGGCTCTATAAGATCACTAAGGCCCACCATAGTTTATTAAGAACCACTAAATGCTATTAAGAACCATTATAGGCCAACAATACCTTTTATGACTTATCAAGGCCCAATAACACTAATGTTGACTTATTACGTGTTTGTTCCAGGTCGGTACTCATATATGCATGTGGTGTATATTGCATTCGATAAGACCCCAAGACCCATTATAGTCTATTAAGAATCACCAAAAGCTTATTAAGAACCATTGTAGGCCAATAAGACACTCCTTGTCTTATTAAGGCCCAAAAAAACCAATGGTAGCTGATTACATTTGTTTGTATGCATGTGGTATGCATTGGGCTCTATAAGATCACTAAAGCCCACCATAGTTTATTAAGAACCACTAAATCCTATTAAGAACCATTATAGGCCAACAATACCTTTTATGACTTATCAAGGCCCAAGACCCACTAATGTTGACTTATTACGTGTTTGTATACAGGTCGGTACTCATATATGCATGTGGTGTATATTGCATTCGATAAGACCCACTATAGCCTATTAAGAATCACCAAAAGCTTATTAAGAACCATTATAGGCCAATAAGACACTCCTAGTCTTATTAAGGCCCAAAAATACCAATGGTAGCTGATTACATGTGTTTGTATGCATGTGGTATGCATTGGGCTCTATAAGATCACTAAGTCCCACCATAGTCTATTAAGAACCACTAAATCCTATTAAGAACCTTTATAGGCCAACAATACCTTTTATGACTTATCAAGGCCCAATAGCACTAATGTTGACTTATTACGTGTTTGTATCCAGGTCGGTACTCATATATGCATGTGGTGTACACTGCATTCGATAAGACCACTAAGACCCACTATAGCCTATTAAGAATCACCAAAAGCTTATTAAGAACCATTGTAGGCCAATAAGACACTCCTTGTCTTATTAAGGCCCAAAAATACCAATGGTACCTGATTACATGTGTTTGTATGCATGTGGTATGTATTGGGATCTATAAGATCACTAAGGCCCACCATAGTCTATTAAGAACCACTAAATCTTATTAAGAACCATTATAGGCCAACAATCCCTTTCATGACTTATCAAGGCCCAATAGCACTGATTTTGACTTATTACGTGTTTGTATCCAGGTCGGTACTCATATATGCATGTGGTGTATATTGCATTCGATAAGACCACCAAGACCCACTATAGCCTATTAAGAATCACCAAAAGCTTATTAAGAACCATTGTAGGCCAATAAGACACTCCTTGTCTTATTAAGGCCCAAAAATACCAATGGTAGTTGATTACGTGTGTTTGTATGCATGTGGTATGTATTGGGCTCTATAAGATCACTAACACCCACCATAGTCTATTAAGAACCATTATAGGCCAACAATACCTTTTATGACTTATCAAGGCCCAATAGCACTGATTTTGACTTATTACGTGTTTGTATCCAGGTCGGTACTCATATATGCATGTGATGTATATTGCATTCGATAAGACCACCAAGACCCACTATAGCCTATTAAGAATCACCAAAAGCTTATTAAGAACCATTGTAGGCCAATAAGACACTCCTAGTCTTATTAAGGCCCAAAAATACCAATGGTAGCTGATTACATGTGTTTGTATGCATGTGGTATGCATTGGGCTCTATAAGATCACTAAGTCCCACAATAGTCTATTAAGAACCACTAAATCCTATTAAGAACCTTTATAGGCCAACAATACCTTTTATGACTTATCAAGGCCCAATAGCACTAATGTTGACTTATTACGTGCTTGTATCCAGGTCGGTAATCATTTATGCATGTGGTGTATACTGCATTCGATAAGACCACTAAGACCTACTATAGCCTATTAAGAATCACCAAAAGCTTATTAAGAACCATTGTAGGCCAATAAGACACTCCTTGTATATTGCATGTGGTGTATACTGCATTCGATAAGGGTGTTTCTTAATTTTCCATTGTTTAGAGGTTTTTCCCTAAACCTCGTTCTCTCTCTATATATGCACAACTTATTAGATTTTCAACTACCTATATTTATTTATAATTTATTACCTTAGGCAACATAGAAACAAGAAAATATGTTGCCTAAGATAACTTTCATTGAATTAAAAAAAAACATAACTTACGCAACAAATGCAAAAGATTATATACAAATAGGATTATAATTACCTAAGTAAATGTCTTTTGACGATGAAAGCGTTTGTTGGAAGCAAGAATCGCTCCAAATCACGTTCCAAATTTAAATGATATAAACGTGAAATAACTATAAATTAGACAAAATAAAATAATACTTACCTAATAATCTTTAAATGACATTTGATGATGAAAACAACGTTTGTTGGAAGCCAAAAGTCGTCAAAATCGCGTACAAATTCTTTGGAAAACGATTTTTTTGAAATGGAGAAAAATGTTGGAATGGAAGATGAAATGTTGGAAATGGGGGAACTATCAATATATATTAATAACTGTGATCTTAGGCAACATAGAAACAGAAAATATGTTGCCTAAGTGAGATCTTACGCAACAAATAAAATAGATTATATGTTGCCTAAGTAAACATATGTGCCAACCTTAAATCATCCGTACATGAGTTATTAAGTTTTCAACTACCTATATATTTATTTAATTTTTTACCTTAGGCAACATAGAAACAAGAAAATATGTTGCCTAAGCGAGATCTTACGCAACAAATACAACAAATTATATGTTGCCTAAGTAAACATATGTGTCAACCTTAAATCATCCGTACATGAGTTATTAAGTTTTCAACTACCTATATATTTATTTAATTTTTTACCTTAGGCAACATAGAAACAAGTAAATATGTTGCCTAAGCCAACTCTTACGCAACACATACAATAGATTATATGTTGCCTAAGTAAAAGTAGGTATCAATCATCCGTACACAACTTATTAAATTTTCAACTACCTATATTTATTTATAATTTTTTACCTTAGGCAACATAGAAACAAGAAAATATGTTGCCTAAGATTACACAACTAAGGCAACATAATGGAAGATGTTGCTTAAGATACTTGAGGCAACATATAATTATTCATATGTTGCATAAGGTCTCACTTAGGCAACATATAACGATATGTTGCCTAAGAGGAAACTTAGGCAACATATATTAGCCTTTGTTGCCTAAGCTTATCTTAAGCAACATAGGCAATTAGCCTATGTTGTCTAAGGCGACATTTGGTGTAGTGATATATATATATGGGCTTAATCATCCGAGAACTCTAAAATTTGTGAGATTCGTGAGAACTTCTATATTACGGTTTTGTTTCACTTGATTTTTATCATGTAATAAAGATATGTTTTAATGTATTGATTAACATATATTTGTTTTACAATGTGATTGTTTCCACTAGTAAACAAAGGACCTTTTTCGGCGACAAAATCTGCCGGCAAACGGAATTTTCGGCGGATTTGACTGTCGGAATAAAAGTCATCGCAACAAGACTTTTCTGGCGGACGTTTTGGCGGATTGACTATTTCCGGCGGATATTTCCGCCAGAAATATTTTCCCAGATGAACCAAACTTGATTAAAAAAGTAATTACGATTAAATTTCCGATGGATTTTCGGGTGAATATTCCGCCAGATTTTTTTTTTTAATTTATACACTCCAAATAATGAATAAAGTTTCCGACGAATTGTACCGGAGGATTTTCGACGGATAATTCCACCGAAAACTTAATTTATTTATTTATTTCCGGCGGAATAATCCTCCGAAAATCTCCTAGTCTAGTCTAGAATAGAGAAAACCTGCTAAAAACTGCCGAACCTGTTTTTTCATTCAAAATCTGCTAAAACTGCAAAATTTATAAAAACTGTAAAAACTGCTAAATATCATAAATTAAAATTGTAACACCCTCAAAATTGGAAAAAACAACTAAACAAAAACTTGGATTAAATAAACAAATTAGGATAAAATTCTTTCTACAAACCATCCTTGGAAATACCTCAATCATAATAACATAATAACTTCAACAATATAATATCCTAAGTCGTATACCAAGCTATAAAAGGTCGGGTGTTACTCAACCCAACACAAAGTTGCTATTCCCAAACTGCGGAAGGCTTCACCAAGGCACTTACTCCTTGAACACACAACTAGCTCTCCACTCTTCACAGTGTCACTAGAATTATTTCCCAACCAGAACCGGTTGCATGTGCCGACAAATAAAAAAGGTTAGGTTAACGCCTAATGAGTTCAAGAGTTTTCATCATGATTAAAATAATTCGTTAAACAAAGGAGTACAACTCGAAATCATATTTTCCAAAAGGGGGGCGGTATGTTTGAATATGCAAACATCACATTTTCCAATGCACACAAATCTCGTGCCAAAAGCTCCAAAATGAAACATTTCTTAATAATGGAATCAAATCCAAAAACTCACTTAAACATGAATAAATATTAAATTTCCAAATAAAGTAGACTTGAATAAAATTCTATTATTCGATACACCCCAACAAGGAAGAGGCATGATACATCGCCCTTAAAACATGGAGAACAATCCATAAAATATAATACGTTCCCGAAAACATGTGACCGACTCAACAACCCACGCAAAGCGTAAATATAATTAAAGTCCAAATACCCAAGCATGAAAGTAATCATTCAAGCAAACCTTAATATACGTGGAGGGGTTCCAATATTAAAGCCAATACTTGTAATTACTCGCTTAAGGCTCAACGGTAATTAAAACATGCATATCACAACATTCAATATAATATTGACAACAACGGGGGAGACCCGTATCCATTGAGGGTGGAGGGAAGACGTAAGTATACCACCCATACAATGTTAATCGTATAACACTTCTTGACTATATGTCCAAGTGTTCCTATGATTCCTCGACAAGCATCACCTCAAGAGACGGTCAACCTTAGTGTTTGTTCCCAGGACTTCATCCACCACAAGGCTGGGCACACTGCGGGACTACCTCCAAGGCATTACCCCAGCGGCGAAGGTCCTAGTACTCACCTCCAAGGCAACACTCCAGACTTGACCCTTCTAGTGACCACTTGGAAATTTTAAGGTCATAAGACATGGGTCTCGGAGTCCAACCCGCAATACCCATTCGACCCGGTAAATAAGACCGACTCATATGCTTATGCATCCAATGCATGATAGTCTAACAATCAATGGCTCTCAAAAGAATGTCCAACGTCTTTAACACATGTAACTAAATAATAAATATGACTCAAACGCATATAATCTCAAACTCAACATGGAGTAATTTACGTTGGACCAAAGTCCCCAAGACTCACTTGAGTCAAATACGAGCCAAAGGCTCAACAATACAATGGACCAACAATAAAGATCACCAATACAATAAAATGCATTTAAGTGTCACACATACCGACACATACCTCCAAGATATGACAAAAAATCCAAAATCTCATAATTTATTTGACCAATTCATTTTCCACACAACTCACAATCATATATATTTCCATAACAATAATCATGCATTTTCAAACAACACTAAAGTACTTGGAAATAGACATTTTTGGCATGTACAACATTTTCACAAATCAACTTGAACTCACCTTAGATTTAGGCTAAATCTAGATTTTCCCCCAAACTTGAGCTCCTTTAAAGAAACTTGGATCTTCAAGCCAAATCTTCCGAAAACCTAGAACCACAAGTTTCCAACCATAAATATTCATCCCCAAACACTTAGAATCGTTTCTACAAACATAAACATAAAAATCATCAATAAACCGAAACCCTAATTTCTTAGGTGAAGAAAAGAGAAATTTACCTCAACCACCACTTGAATCCATCAACAAGACACCCTACAAAAATGAACTTCAATCTTCATTTCTTCAAAAGGAAAGAAAGGGTTTAGATGAGGGTTTCGTGAACTCTAAAATCTTGGAACCATCAAAAGAGAGGAGTAAGACACATCTTAGCTTCCAAATCCTCCTCAAGATATGAGGAATCACTTAGAAACTCCAAAATCGGAGCATTGGAGGCTCCAAAAACTGAAATGGGGAAGGGGGTTCGTCTTGGGAGAGTTTAGAGAGAGATGGATGAGATAAATGAGAAAATGGGTGAAAATCGTGCCTTTAAACCAATCGGGGCCCAACCGCGACCTTTCCCGGCGAGAGTGACAATTGTCACAATCGCTGGCATAGTCACCCGCGTTGCACATCACTCGGTACATCTCTTGCGAGAGTTTCAAGCGAGAGTGACAATTTTCACAATCGTCAGCACAATCGTTGCCTTGGTACCGAGAGGGGATGGTCCTCAACGATAGTGCCCTGCGAGAGTGCCCGATGGCACATTCGCGGGCATAGTCACCGCCCGTGTACCGAAACCCATTTTTGTCCATTTTCACATGAAGTACTCCCGTCCCTTTTAGAACTCAAATTAGGTTCCCCATACTCAAAGATTTGCATTTATCATCCACTAAACGGACATAGATGCATCTTAACTTATTTAGAAATTGCAGGTGTTACAAAAATGCCTAATACATTGTTCCGGGCAAACCTACCAAACAATTGTTCCAAATTGTTCCAAACATTGTTCCAAATATTTGTTCCAACAACACAATTAAAATTGTTTCATCACATGTCATCAAATTGTTTATTTCCACGTTCTCGACGGAAAGGACCGGTTCTGACTGATTTGTTTGACCAATTCACACATCTCATCAAAAAAAAATCGTTTCTCTCCGTCCCTCCGACGTGCCTCTTCTTCCCACCGACGTATCTCTTCTTCCTGCTGACGTGCCTCTTCTCGCTCCTTTAAGAACTGGACTTGGTTTCTTAAATCATCAATTTACTATAAAATAAAGAAGACGTTAGAATGTTTATATGAATTATAAATGAAATTGATAAACATCCTTAAAATGAAAATTGGTACACACCCGCTAAGAAGACGCACCACCCCATGTACCACACAAGATCGAATTAGGATATGGGTGTGGCCCAAATCCAAATAGATGACCTTTCTTCGGTCCCCCAACAATATCATTCCACAACTGTGTATCAAGTGGCGGATATTTGCTAGGTTCATTGCCGTAAATCCGGGTGAGACTTGTCCTATAGTCATCCTGTGGTTTTTACAAAATACTACAAGTCAATTTCGACAGCATAATGGCTGTAAATACGATGTTTCCAACTAAGTTAAACAATCCTAATATTTTCCCATCAAATAGAAACCCAAACTAGATAGATATATACACTAAGATAGATAGTTACCCAATTATAAAGCTTAAAGTTAAACAATAAAGTCTTACAATATATATATATATATAACAATCCTAATGTTTACCCAACAAATGACAATCCAAACTAGATATATAAGATAGCCAGTTACCCAATTATAAAGTTTACAGTTCGACTCAAACTATATAGATATTCTAAAGTCTTGTGCAAAATAATTACCGTAACCCGACTATACCTCGATGTCACATAGTCCCCGGTATCCGAAGACGAGCTATCTGAACCTGACCGTCTCTTCTTGTGGGTATGTTTGAAGAGCTCCAAACCCGACGGTGGCACACCTCCTTTTGCTCTCGTTAGCAAAGGTCAAATAATACAAACATAAGCTAATTATAACATATTAAAAATCAAAATGCTAAAACAATGGGTTAATTATAACATATTAAGGTCCTACCAAACGAGCATGTGTCTCTCTGAACGAGATCGATCCTGCGGTGTGCTAGGATATTCCGCCATCCACCTCCGTCATCCGGTTCGAACACGACACCACAGAAACAACCTTCCAATGATCGTTGTTCCAGCCATCGATCATCGTGATCCAGTTCACCGGATTAATCCAATCGGGAGGGTATGGCTTCAACAGGTTTATATCTCTGTTTGGGTCGTTCTCGTCATAGGGATGACCATTTCGGTTAGATAATTTGGCAACTCTACTCCGAGCGGAACTCAAATTGTTGTTGTATGCTTTCGCACACTTTTTCTCCCAGATCTCTCGCATCCGGGTGTCCAAAGCAGGATCCCACGTGTAGTGGCCCTATACGTACAAGTTTAGTTATTTTTAAGTTTAAAAAAACTACCAAAGATATAATTACTTAAATATACACTTCAAACCTGGAAACGCTCAAACATCAGGTTTCTCGTCTCTAGCGGGATGTGGGACCAAGTGCGCCATGACCCACTCAAGAAGACCCGATTTATCTTCGTCGTGGTTCGGATCTCGTAGGTGTTCTTCCATCTACATAATGAATTGAATTAATATTGATACAAAGAATAATTAACTTAATCAATAAGTTAATAGAAATGAATTTACTCATTTGATTTCATATCACGAGGTGTAATCTGTATCCTCGTCGTCGGAACCTGCTCCGGAGCAGTGATGCCACACGCATTACCAACTCCAGATCGCTTGGTTGTGCTAACCCAATACTAAATGCTCCTGTTGTAGCTCGACTAAAAGTACCACGTCCCGATCACGGGGTACGCGACATTGTCTACAAACCGACACTAGAAAACATACGATTCTAATTCAAGTATACAACACAATGTTAGATAAGTAAACATGGTCACAATAGATAAGTTCGTAAATGTGACAAATAGATAAATAAACATGGAAACAATTAGACAAATTTTACTAAGCCTTAGATTAACATAGTATTTAATCATCAGAGGAGTGATCAGACAAGTCACGTTCTTCTTCGTCAGAGTCACTATACGAGTCTTGGAACTCTTCCTCTTCATCACCACTCTCGTCAAAATGCCAGTTGTCGCGACCATCATTGACAATTTTGATGCCCTCTCTATATGTGTCAAGACGGATGGGTTCATCCACATTGATTTGTTTTAAATTATAATAAATTAAAACATGTGTGCGAAAGGTGAATGCTTCCTTAGGAAAAATCAAGGCATGTTATGGCGACGAGATTAAGGGCTACAATGACGATCAAATTACAAAAATGATGGTAATGGACGGTTGTTTTATACTCCAGTTCATTTACAAGTCATTCAAGGATTCATTTGCTAAAAACATGGTGATTGAGGCGATATCTATGACTTTTGACCTGATGCTCATAGAAAACCAAATCCCCATTTCTGTTCTTGAAGACATCTTTGAGTGCACTTCTTCCAGATTTGAACCAGTATGTAATACCCTCAAATTTGGAAAGATCAACTAATTTAAAATTTTCAATATTACATCAAATAAAGTATAGAACCTCTTTATATAAATCAAAGCTTGAAATACCTCGAATTAAATTTCATAATTAACCTCGACAATTAATAACTTAAGTCTTTTATAATAACTAAATCAAGGCCGCGTGTTACTAAAACCCCAGATTAGTTGTTATCTCCGAATGCGGAATCATCACTCAATGGCTACATCCTTCTTGTGCATCTAACTAGAACTCCACTCTTCACGGTGTCGCTAGTACCATTTCCCCAACAAGGACCTGATGCACATGCCGAAAAGTCAAAAGGTTAGGCTTAACGCCTATTCGCCTAGTGAGTTCAAGAGTTTTCATCTCTATATAAATAATAAAACGGAAAGAATAGTGTTTAAATAAAAATTGCCGATGTGTAAAATGCTTAGAATAAATAGTGATGTCCTTTCCAAAAATCCCATTTTTTGTAATAAAACGCTTAAATAAAAATACTCCGAAAACATGGAACACCAACACTCACGCGAAGCATAAATAGGATAAAAATCTAAATACCAAAACACGGAAAAACTAATTCATTCAAACCTTAATATATGTGGGGGGAGCCAATATTAAAGTCATCAATCGCAATTACTCGCACAAGACCCAAACGATATTAAAGCATGGATTTTATAATATCCTAAAATAATGTTTGACAACAACGGAGGAGACATGTATCCATTGAGAGTGGAGGAAACACATATGTATGTCACCGATACAACGTTAATCGCATGACATGTCCCGACATGAAGTCCAAATGTCCCTACGACTCCTCATCAAGTTTCACCCAAAGAGTCGGTTGACCTTAGTGTCTATTCCCATGAATTATCACCAAAAGGCCTGACACATTCGAGGGTTACAACCATGGCATTTCCTCGAAATGGCGGAGGTCCTAGTGCCTACCCGCATGGTAGCACCACCCTGGACTCAACCCTCCTAGTGCATACTTGAAAAATTAAGGTCATAAAACACGGGTCTCAGAGTCCATGCCCGCAATACCCAATTGACCATCAACAAAAGACTGACTTACATGCCTATGGATCCAATGCAACACCGTTTAAATTACATTATTCCAAATGAATGACTAATGCACTCAAATATGCAATTCTCAAATAAGATGCAATGAATGAAAATTATAAACGGGGCTCTACATTATGCTATTAAAACCGGACAAATGTCCACAAGACTCTTTTAAGTCAAAACCGAGCCAAACTGCTCAAAACTCAATTGACCATCAAATCAAATAAAGGTCCTCAAATGAGAAAATGCATTTAACCGGTGTTTCTACAAACACGTACCTCAAAAATAGGTTGAGTCAAATCCTTTTCCAAAAAAACTCATACCCTTATATTTCCAAAATGCCTCATAACACGATAACGTGCATTTTTCCAAATAGTTTATAAAACCAAATGCACCAAAAGTGCATAAATCATCAAATAGACTCCATTTGTACAATAGATTACCAAAAGAACACATTTACGATATTTACTCGTCAAAATATCTAAAAATCCAAATATGAGCATTTTATAAGATTAATCAACTCAAAGTTACCAAATATGAAAACTTTGGCAAATACTCAAAACATTGATAATGTGGATCCCAGATTAGTGCAATACGATAAGAAATCAACAAATAAGATAACAATCTATATGATTTCAATATGTCATCCATATAACTTTGATTAACCTTCAGAGTGTTTACAATGATAATGATATGAACGATTAACCTAAAACATAAGTTTAATAGGCTATTTATATCTAGGCTAAACAAATCAGGCCCATGGCCCATTACAATCATTAAGCCCAAATTAAACATTAACAAATAATATCCTGAACTTCTATTCAACAAGATTTAGGCCCAACAATCTCCCCCTTTGAATTGAAGTTCATGCTCTCGCCAGTTTGGAACATATCTCTTCCGGAGTGCAAAATGAATCTCGAAGCTTCGAATGGCTTTGTGGTAGTCGATGCGGTCTTCAACTATTTCCAAGGCTTCTCGGGCATTTGTTTCGTTTAGGTTGTCCATAAACGCTTTCCGAAGATCTGATTCCTTGGTGATGATATCTCTTAGTGCATCTCAGACTTTTAGTAACGTACCATCGCAGAATCTGTCGACTTGGCTGAAGCTGAGAAACTTCTTTTCTTTTTTCTCGTTGAGATACACAATTCCAAATTCTGGTTCAAGGAGTAGTGAGTGTTTGGGGTACATCTTCAACTCGGGTGCTTTCTGATTCGGTTTCAACAGGTTTATCTTCTTTGTGCAGTGCTCGACTCCCATCTGAAAATCTGTAATGTAAGATATTAGTACCTTGTAGTGCAGGAATCGTCTGACAGCCTCGAGCGCTTTGGTGACATGAAGCGGTAGGATAGTTCGGGTTCAGAGGTCTTTCAGAAGAATATGGAAGTCATTCAGTCTGAGGTTTTAAAGTCTGCTTCGGAGAATTTCCATTCATTTCCATCTTCGCGTCTGACGGTGAATACTGGAAACAAAACTCTAAGAATTCGGCCGGTTTGGATGTTAAGCACTTCGGTGATTTTGTGCTTTGTTCTGACTTGGCTGGTAGACACCTCTTCATTACCTTTAGATATTGGCTCTGGTATTCTTTGTCGAACTTTGATATCCCAAGGCAGAAAGTCAGCTCGATCGGGCGTAACCTATGAACGAATAACCTCTTCATGGAGTCCTCAAGGTAAGGAATGAGGATGATAACCTTCTCCCATCTAATAGGTTGCAGTGGAGGTGGAGGTTGATCAAAAGCAGTTTGTTGTTGAGGAGATGTTGGATGTGTCGGTGTAGAAGTCTCGAGAATCTGAGAAGTGTAAACTGGGGTACTCTGAAGGTTTTGTAGAAGGAACTGATCGTAGTCGATTTCATCATCGGCATCGGTGGGAAAGATCAGGTTTACCTCGAAGTTCATCGCACTGCGGCTTTTAGGTACCATGCATTTTCCGTTGCCGGGTTAATCTCCTAGTTGGGATCTATCAGTTCAAGTACATCCCTTTCTGGTGCAGTATGTACGATCAGTGCCTGTGAATCTCCCTCGGGCTTTTCAACCATTGGGTCTTCAACATCTGAGATATCCATGTCAATTACCATCTCAGCTAAGCTCAACTGGGCTTCAGGTTGGTCTTCGGTTTTGCCACAGCTGATGGTTCCAGTTGAACCGTTGTTGTTGTTTCGGTGATGGTTGGGTCGGACTCAGATAATATCTGTCTTTTGTTCTCCCCCTCATGGTGATCAGGATCATCCTGGTCACCGTGGCGTCTCTTGAGTCCGCCAGATTGACTCTTGCAGGTTTCTTCTAGAGAGGCAACCCTGTCGGACAAAGTGTTAAGGGCGTTTTGAACGTCCTTCAGGGTTGTGTCAAGATGGTCCAGTCGGCTGATAACAGATAAAGATGGAGCAGATACCTAGGAGCACAGTACTGATATCAGGCCTGCTTCAGTGGAGGAGTCGGTATCGGTATGTTTGAGCAGTTGGGCAAGGAGCATGGTCTTGAGGGTAACCACCGAGTAAGATGGTTGAATGGGTGCCGGTAGATGTGTTGGAGCAGTTTCAGATTCGACCACTTTTTCCTTCCCTTTGAGCAAGCTTTTCACCTTATCAAGCTCTTTCCTGAGCTCCTTTGTAGTTTCCTCGCATACAGCCTTTAAGGTGCCGTCCAAGTATTTCCTTGACACGAAGTTGGGTAAAATAACTTCGGGATCACTTAGATTGCCCGTTGGGGTGACAGCTGTTGATTCAACAGAAGTACCACCTACATTCATAGCTGGCGTGACATTAGCTATGGTAGGACTTCCATCCGATCCTCGTACTCCGCTCAAAGGCGGACATACTACAGATGTTCCGATCGGGTCACTAAGTGCACCGATAAATTGAGTCACGTTCTGTGTCCTAGCCAAGGAATGCAATAGCGTAGCAAGGGGCTCTAGACTCGATGGTGCACTGAAAAAAGTCGAGAGTTAGGGTAGCTTCTCTCTATTTTCAATACCTAGACTCTCCGAGTGAGAGAATGGTAGATTGTGTGATAAGTCCCCGTGAGAAGGTGAAACACCCATCTGTTGAGAGATGGGTGAGTGGCTAAGGGGGGTGTGCAATTGTGTCACTAGGTCCACGACGGCTTCTTCAATACCTCGTCCCAACAAATGAGACGAGATAGCAGATGCGGCAACCTGGGCGACACTGGCTTGGATTCGCTCATTAGCCGCTTTATTTTTCAGGCTCTCTCTCTCGTGATTTTGTTTTGACCTCCATTCTCTCGTTCTCACCTGATTCGTATTTTCAACTAATTCTCCCTCCGTTCTCCTTGTGTCTCCCGTAATAGGCTGGGATGTAGGGGTTTCGGAAGGTGTGGTTGAGGTAGAGGTAATGTCTTCGGTCGTGGGTAGTCCATGACCGATATGGCATGGTATCAAGGATGTACGGATAGTTTCATCTGTATCGGTGTCGGTGGTTTCTATATCGATTTGCTCGACTTGGGTAAACGGTGAGAGTGGTTCAGTAGTGTCCGTTCCGGGGTCCTGATCGAGCATGGGGCGAGTAGTAACGACCGGGACCTCGTGTAGAGTAGTCGACGGTCCGGCCTCATCGGTGGTACGGGTGGTGGTGAAGGTATGCGGAGGGGTTGGTGGCCGTTCAGTATGTTGGCGGGTTGGGCGGCTAGAACTGGCTTGTTGACGGTGGGTAGTACTGGCCCGCGTATCCAATGCACCACCCGCGTCCGTTCCCTTCACTTGTACTCTCAAAACGCCCCGTCCAAGATCACCAGCTACCCGGACTCTACCTCCTCGAGTCCTTGGACCCACATGTCTCTCGGGTCTAGTTCCCTGGGGAGGTCCCTCCGGCTCTGGCTGGACCATGGGAGCACCTAGCGCTCTTCTATATTCTATCACACTCGGTGCATTGGGGTCCGCGTGTGCCAGTAGGGCTTCGGGTATAGGCATGGCATGGGCATTCGCTGGGTTGCGGATAACAAGATAATGCAAGTTGAATGGAGGACATACCAGGTGGTTCATGCGGCGAGGGATTGCTGGGTTCGCCTCCATATGCTGACAAATGGACAACGACAGGAACCTTGGGTATGGTAGGAAATTGCGTTCCTTGGAGCTCTTCGATGGTTCGGATTGTGTTTACAAGCTCGTGCCAGATAATGGACGCGAAATCTACGTGGCGGTTGTAGATGACCGCATGGACCAGTCGTAGGAAGTTCCTCGTGCACTGGTCGATGCCTTTCCATTGTGAGGAAAGACATCTGTTCAGGATTGTAAAGAGGGTGTACCATATGGGCACCAGATACTTCCGATTGAAGGCGGATGGTCGGTTGACTGCATGGTTGTACCCAAGTGCTCGTATGCGGGCACATAAGGTGTCATCGTCGATTGCAGCGTCAAATGCAACGCGGCCACCGGAAGTGGCCTCCGGGAGTGGGAGTAGACGTCTGAATGTGGCGGGTGTTAGCGTAAACGGGTGATGATCGATCCTCGCTCGAATGATCTAGGAGTTTTCAGCGGTGTCAACTCGGATGGAGTTCCAGACCTGTTGGACGTATAAGACAGGCACGTCGGTGGTTGCCGTGAGCGCGTAGCGTAGGGGTGGCCGAGGAGAATGTCCACGACCACACGATGTGTTGGTCGGAACTCAGCGGCGCCGAGGTGGTGGTTGTTCCCCTCGATTTCAGAAATGTCGTCCGGATGGACGAGGGCGTTGTCGGCCGCTTTGTCGATAAATTCCTCTTGAGGAGGAATGTTTTCTTGTGGTTGTTGTTGATCCGCCATTAGTACCTATGAGTGATGATGTTAGAATCTTGGCGGGATGAAAAGATTAATTTTGCGTACCTTTGCGAATAATGGCGCAATCTAGAATAGATTGAGGACTGGCAGGGAGACACAGGGTACAGAGAGATCCAAAATGACCAAGCAAAGAGAGTGTCCAGAAAACATCCTATCCGGGTAAAGGTTACCGAACGAATATATTTCCAGATGCATGCAGTTACCGGACAAAGAAACTTTTCCGGACAATAGCATCTTACCGGATAAATTAGAGCTGACCGGATAAAGGAACTGTTCGGACACAGCGTTGGTTACCGGACATTAAAAGTTACCGGACAAGAGAGATAAGTCGGATAGTTGAACTTACCGGACACCGGAGTATCCGGACAACGTGGGTTACCGGGTGACTCGACTTACCGGATAAGATGGTTTGATGAATGTTTCCGGATATATGATGGTGTCCGGATAGTTTGAAACTATCCGGACGGTATCCGGAGAAATCACAATCGGCCAAAATCAACTCACAATCCATATCTAATAAAACTAGACACGATTCATCGATTGAACAAGTGTAACATCACTAAAATTGAGCCTTAAAGAAGTTCGATTCGGCCGAATATGAAACGACGCAAAAAGCGGGGTCCAAAAACCCCTTTCGGACCACAAATCGAATGAATCGATGGGTATTAATGAGTGTAAGTGTGCGAAAAACATTGGAGATCGAAATGAGAAACATACCTGTGATTAGGGAAATGAAATCGATTGAAAAAAATGATGTGTGAGAGCTACCGAGAGTTGAGAGCTATCGATTGAAAACATACCTGTGATTTGGGTTTTGGTATCCGGAAAAGGTGATGAAAAGGAGAAGTTACCGGGTTTTTATATGGGGCACTTACCGGGTGAATTATCCGGTAACCTATCCGGTCCGGATAGGTGTCCGATCCGGTAACCTATCCGGATAGGTAGATATCCGGATAGCACTTCCGGACAGTTTGGCTTTTGTCAAAATTGGCCCCTGTGCTTTTCAAAACTTGTAAAAATCTTTGTGTACTTTGAGAAAAATTATTTACCTGCTCCCCCTCGAACTGGGAATATGTAAACTCCTGCTCCCCCTCGGATCGTGCAAGTGATGTGATTTTAAGAAACCTTTGGAATGTCCACACAAAAATTATGATGTTAAAAAAATGTATGACACTCCCCCTCAACCTTTGCAAAAATGAAATTGCTCCCCCTCGGATGTTGTCTTTTGAGACACATTTTAGGAACAATTTTGCAAATACACACACCAAAACTTGTATATTAAAGAAAAATTAGTGTTTGATGTTCCCCCTCAAATGATGAGTGTACTTACCTGAAATGCGTGTGTGCTCCCCCTGAACACATGAACCACTTGTGAAACGCACAGATGAATTAAAGAAAAAATGTAGACGACAGTAATTGAACATAAAAGGAAATCACACGTGAAAAGAAAGTAAACAAACGAAATCTACCTAATTAATACAGAGATTTTGCAGAAACGTTTATACGATACAAGTAGAATACAGATGCGAGGAAGTGTGTACTCGGTCATCTGGAGTTTAAACAACAGATGATGAGTAGACAGTTCCTCGTAGGTGTATGGAACTTGTATCGGGCGCACGAATTGGTCAAATCTTCAGGTTTAGCATACCAAGCTTGGACACAAGATAGTTAAAACGTTTTTCATCCAAGGGTTTTGTAAAAAGGTCTGCTAACTGATGTTCTGTATTAACAAAATAGAGTTCGATTGTACCTCGTTCGGCGTGATCCTTGATAAAGTGGTATCGAACGTCTATGTGCTTCGTCTTCGTGTGCTGGACTAGATTACTGGATATGGCAATGGCGCTCTTCGAGTCACAGTAGATAGGGACTTTGGAGTAGTTAAACCCGTAATCTTTGAGTTGAGTCCGCATCCAGATGACTAGCGAACAGCAGCTCGCGACGGCCACGTATTCCGCCTCAGCAGTCGATGTAGAGACGCACTGCTGCTTCTTGGATGCCCAACTTACCAAACTATCACCCAGGAACTGCACATGCCCCGATGTGCTCTTCCGATCCAACATGCTGCCCGCGTGATCGGCGTCCGAGTACGCTGACAGTTCAAAACCTGTCTCTTTCGGGTACCACAAGCCAAGATCAGTAGTATCGTTTAAGTAATGAAAATTTCATTTAACCGCAATTAAATGAGACTCTTTGGGTTTTGACTGAAAATGGGCACAGAGAAAGGTCGAAAACATAATATCTGGTCTACTCGCCGTCAAGTACATTAAAGAACCGATCATTCCATGATACGTTTTTGTGTCCACATCCTTTCCGTTGGGATTGGCACGTAATCGTGTACCGGGTGCCATGGGAGTTTTCATTGGTGAGGACAGTTCCATCTGGTACTTCCGAAGAATGTCCCGGATGTACTTAGCCTGTTTTATGAATATCCCGGTCGACATTTGTTTAACTTGAAGACCGAGGAAAAAATTCATCTTACACAACATACTCATTTGAAAATATTGTCCCATTAGTTTGGCAAAGTTCTTACAATACTGTGGGTTAGTGGAACCGAAAATTATGTCGTCAACATATACTTGAACTAAGATTATGTAACCTTCCTCATTCTTAATAAACAGGGTTGTATTACCTTTTGAAAATCTTGATTTTATTAAAAATTTAGACAAAGCATCATACCAGGCGCGTGGAGCTTGTTTCAGGCCGTACAGTGCCTTGTCTAGAATGTAGACGTGATTAGGCTTTTTGTCGTCCATGAACCCGTCCGGTTGCGATATGTACACTTCTTCCTTGATGACACCATTGAGGAAGGCGGTCTTCACATCCATCTGGAAGACCGTGAAGTTTTTGTGTGCGGCGTATGCTAGGAACATACGAATCGCCTCGATTCTGGCTACTGGAGCGTACGTCTCATCGTAGTCGATGCCCTCTTGTTGGCGGTATTCTTTGGTCACGAGGCGTGCCTTGTTCCGAACGACGATGCCATCTTCGTCTTTCTTGTTTTTGAAAACCCACTTGGTTCCGATGACCGTCTTGTGTGCAGGACGTGGGACAAGACGCCATACCTTGAGTGCCTCAAACTGGTTGAGTTCTTCTTGCATAGCAGTCACCCAGTCCAGATCAGAAAGGGCTTCAGAGACGGTTGTTGGCTCGATCTTGCTCAGAAAACCGGAATACAAGCAGAAGTTGGCAGATGCGCCTCTCGTTTGAACTGGTGTGGAAGGATCACCGATGATCTGGTGTAGAGGGTGTGCTCGAGTCCATTTGGTGGTTTGTGGAAGCGGTTGTTGAGTAGCATGTGAGGTGTCCGGATCCACGTACTCACCGGATGGAAGGTCTTGAACGGCTTCAAGTGTTGACGGACGGTCCCTCGGAGGTGTTGGGATAGGATTCGTCATTGGTTGATCTACTTCCGGTTCCGCGGAGTTTAAGAGTTGATCCTTTTGAGTTGTGTAGGATGAATCTTCAAGAGTGATCTCCGGAATTGGTACAGGTTCCTCCGATGGATTAGCAGTTTCCGTTGTTGTGTCAGTTGAGGTCTGGGGAGATTCCAGGGAAATGACTGGAGAGTTTGTGAAAGGCGGCAGACCAGAGAGATTCGTCGAGGTCTCGATTTGAGCGATGTCATTCCTGGGTTGCACAACAATGAGAGGGTTAGGCAAATTAAAGAATTCATCATAAAAGTGCTGAAACAGTAAATCTAAATCAGAAAGATGTGATTTTGACGTAGATGCATGATTTGGATTTACTAGGTTAGATCCCAAACGATATTGTTCGGAAGCTAACACTCCAGTTAAAACGGGTTCTGAAATGATTTGTTCAGAAGCCAAATCTACGGCTTCGTCAAAAGTCACGTTTACGCTTTCGACGACGGATTTGGTCCGTTTGTTGTAAATGCGATAAGCCTTAGTCTGCATCGAGTATCCGATGAATACTCCTTCGTCTGCCTTCAGACTGAACTTCCCGAGGTCATCCTTGTCGTTCAAGACGTAGTACGTGCATCCGAACGTGTGGAAATACTTGATGTTCAGGATGCGGTTGTTGATGATCTCATAGGGAGTTTTGTTGAATCGCTTTTTGATAATGGAGCGGTTTTGCGTGTAGCAAGTAGTTGCAACAGCTTCAACCTAGAGAAACAATGGAAGCTTTGATTGAGACAGCATGGTGCGAGCAACTTCGATAAGGGTACGGTTTCGTCTTTCTACCACTCCGTTTTGCTGAGGAGTCCTCGGGGCAGAAAAATTTTGCGAGATACCGACGGAAGTCAGGTATTCGTTCATCGTTTGGTTCTTGAACTCCATCCCGTTGTCTGTCCTGATTGATTGAACTTGTTGTCGGAGGTTCAGCTGAATGGTCTTCAGATGATTGATGATGAGTTCTGAGGTTTCGTCTTTGGAGCGCAGGAACTTCACCCAAGTGTAGCGCGATAAATCATCGACCATCACCAGGACGTACTTCTTCTTGTTGATACTTTGAACACGCATCGGTCCGCACAAATCCATATGGATGAGTTCGAGGGACCTGGACGTGCTCGGAGCGGCCTTCGGCTTGTGAGTCACCCGCTTCATTTTACACATCTCGCATGCCCCGCAGAGTTTGTCTTTCTCGAACTTGAGTTCGGGCATGCCTTTAACGTGTCCGCCGAGCACCAACTTGTTGATATTCTTGAAGTTGAGGTGCGAAAGACATCGGTGCCGTATCCATGCTTGCTGAGAGTTAGCCTTCGACATCAGTCAGACGGAGTCATCGATCTTTAACGTGGAGAGGTCTATGGTGTAGAGGTTGGTCTCCCGAGTCCCAACAAGTAGCTCATTTCCGTCTTCAGTGCGGACGCTACACCGTTTAGCTTTGAAGTTGACCTCGAGATCTTTATCGCAGAACTGGCCGATGCTGAAAAAATTGTGTCCTAATCCTGCGACGTATGAAACCATCTTTATAGTGATCTTGTCTTGAACTATATCACCGTAGCCCAGAATTGGTGATTTGTCGTTGTTGCCAAATCTCACGTCTCCTCCATATTTCTCTTTGAAGTTCGTGAGCATCTCCCTCCTTCCGGTCATGTGTTTGGAGCATCCTGAGTCTAAGTACCACACATGACCGTCCTGCAAAAACGAGATTAAGGATTCTTAGGTGCCCATTTGAAAATGGGTCCTGGATGGTTAGGTTTAACACCTGATTGGGGAACCCGTTTTGAATTGGGTTTCCTTTTGGTCTTTCGTGATTTTCGTTTAGGCTTATAATTATAAACATGATAAGAACCAAACCAATCAGTTGCATAACGATTATCCTCGAAATCATTCAATCCACAGTTAGAACAACACAAACAATCATGGGATAACTGAATCAAATGCTGAATTGAATAAAGTCTAATTGGAAAATTAACACTTTGTCTAACAAAATTATCCGAATGATTCAAACCACAATCATTAATGTTATTCCTAGAATGAAAAGCAGAATTAAATGACTTCGACTCCGACTTGTTCTTGATAGATTCCTTGGCTACCCACTTTTGTTTGCCTTGTTTTGCCCGACCATTTTTATCTAAATCAACATTAACCGCATGGTCAGCAGAGTTTGAGTGAGAAGGATTACTATCATTTGATCGACCGGTCTTTTGTCGTGGCTGTGAACTGTTTTGAAAATGAGAGTCGGTTTTGGAAACTTTATTCACAGTCGGGGTCTTGGGTTTTGAAGAACATTCGCCTTTTAGAAATTTGACCGGACGATTTACCACTTTGGTAAGAAAATCAGTGTTGCTTGGAAGAGGTTTGTCAAATGGAAAAGTTTCAAACTCTTCATCAGAACCTTCATCGGAATTTATGAACTTTGAAAAATCAGTGTCCGGGACAAGGGGATCAGGACTGGTATTGGTGGAGGGAGGTGAGGAACACTTTGAACTTGTGTTTTTAGAAAGATTTGGTGCCGAAGCATTTAGAAAATCAGAGTTAAGATACTTTTGAACACATTCAGTTTGAGACTCTTTTCCTTTTCATGAAGAGGTTTTTCCAATGAAAGCTTTACAAGAAGATGTATCGGAGGAGTTCGAGGAAAGTTCGGGTGAAATCATCTTTTCGTTTTGGAGTTTGTCAAGTTTCTCTTGAGTCTGAAACTTGCTCATTTGCTCTTGCATCACTTCTGTTGCTAAAGCAGACAGTTTTGATGTTAGCTGATTGATTTCATTCCAAAGGATTTACTGTCCCTCATCCGACACAGATTCGGTTTTGGAGGATTTGAGTTTCTCAAGTTCATTTAAAAACGCTTGCTTTTCCTTTTGAAATTCATTCCTTTCCTTTTCGAGTGTCTCCTCTAACTCGACTATTTTCGATTCCAAAATGAGAGGAGGAACATAGAGTTTAAACTCACCCGTCTCAGTTTTGGGTTCAGGTGTTGGGGCCTCATCCTTTTTGGAGGAATCCTTGGGCAAAGCAACCTTATAGCCGTCAAAGTAGTCATTCGAAAGATACTTGGATTTGTTCTTTTTGTAGGAATAGTTGAGAGGTTCATACGCAAAAGGTAATTGCATTTTAGTGGTGTGTGCGCGTTTGTATTCCTCAGTTTCCTCTTCCTTTTCCTTTTCAAGAGGTCCAGTCCAATCGATTTTGTACTCAGGATATTTTTTGTCTAGACCTAGAAAATTAAAATGATAGAGAATAGGTCTTTTAGACAAAACCTTCGTCAAGTACTGTGGGTTATCGTATCCAATTCCCCATTCCTTGTTAAAGTACGTAAATTCCTTAGGTTTGTTCATGTGAATTGTCTGATCAGTTTGACCTCTTTTGTGAAGTTTAGTTTCAAGATCAGTTATTTTTGCAACAAACTCTTTGTGTTGAATTTGAAGAGAGGAGCATTGATAGACAATCTCCGCTTTCTTATTCTCACACTGATCAAGCTTTAAGGTCAGTTCAGATATCTTGGCTCTTAAGTCCTTTGGTGCTAATGAAAGATTTGTGCATTTTTCTTTTAAGTTTGCATTATCGGACTTGTATTTTTCAGTAATTCGCTTTTGAACATCTAGCTTTTCTTTTAACGAGTTAATTTCAAGCAGTTGTTCATCAGTTAATTTCAAGCAGTTGTATTTTCAAGCTTTTCTTTTGACCCAATTTACCGCAATTATAGCAAGTGACAGGTTCGTCCTTACTCTTTGACTCAGACTTGCGATCATTCTTCTCATTCTTCTCCTTGTGATTAGGCTGCTTGTGCTCCTCAGTCTTTCTCTTACCTTCATATTTATCCTTATAATCATGGCGCTTGTTGGAAGTAGTGGAGTAGTGCTGATTATTGGACGAAGGTTTCTTGAAGAACTTCTTTTGCTAGAAAGACTTGGTGATCAAAGCCATAGCTTTCTTTACTGCGGTCAGTTCAGGATCAGAATCACTTTCCTCCTCTTCTTCATATTCTGGTTCAGATTCACTTGGCTCTTGGGTTCGCTTGGAGTGACGGCTGGAGGATTTGGAAGATTTGCCTGTTTTTAAAGAAACAAGAGCGAGTGGATCGGCATGTGACTTGGAAGAGGATTTCTAGCTGCTCAGTATCTCCATGACTTCATCCTCATCCTATAGAAGCATCTCGTAGAGTTCATGGATTGGAACGTTCTCCATCAAGTGGTTGTGTTTGATGTGAGAAGCGAACACTTTCCATTCTGGCAGGAGGTTATTCAGAAACTTGAGAGCATTCTCCGTGTTAGATCGATTTATCTTGTTCTTGTGGAGCTCGTTCAGTAGTAGGCAAAATCGTTCATAGGCATGTGAGAGTGATTCGCCGTTGCGCTGCTTAAAGCCATCAAACTTGGTGATGCAGCTGTTGATCCTCAGATGGTTTCCAACTTTGCTCCCGCTCATCATCTTCTCTACTTGATCCCACATGCCCTTTGAAGTGTGTTTATAGCTGTCTATGGCTGTGTAAATCTAGTTTGGTAGAGCCTGAACCAGATATCTATTGGCATGCTTTTCGCCATCAAATCTGCCCTTTTCTTCGTCGGTCATATGCGAGTAAGTCTTGCGCTCAGTTCGAGCTGGAACGGTAGTCATGGGAGGATCTTGAGGGCCATCAGATAGAGTACGCCAGATGTACTCGTAGTTGTCTTTAGATTCGATGAAGATGAGGAATTTGTCCTGCCATTGGCTATATTCGCCCTGATAGAGGGTTGGTGGCTTGGCATCGGTGCCGATTGCAAGAGCATCGCGAGACATCTTTGATATGTGCACTAAAGTGATCGTCAGACGTTGGTTCGATTCAAAGTGAAATCCTAACGCAAGGCACTATGAGTGGAAGTCCTAACGCAGGTTCTAAGAGTGACTTAAAGTTAAACTGGTAAGAAAATTGCTAAGTAGAACTTACCGGATAGGAATCCGGATGAAAAGTGTCTGATCAGGAAGTGTCCGGATCAGATATGTGTGTGAATTGTTCAAATAGCAAAAGTATTCGGATCAGATGAAGTTACCGGATAACTGGGAGTTACCGGGTAAAACAAATTTACCGGATAGATTAGAAGATACCGGATAACTTGTAAGTTACCGGGTAAAGCAATAAAACAAACTTACTGAATAAAAATAGTAAACTTACCGGAAACAAGGAGATACCGGATGGATGTTCGGGAAGTGTAACTTACCGGATGAAGGTCTATCCGGTAACTGGGAATCCGGATGGATTTACCGGGAACTGGTTCTTTCCGGGAACTTTGAAATATCCGGAATCTTTACCGGAAACACAATACAATCCGGACAAGTGGTGTCCGGAAAGTGTAGGGAAATAGGACTTACCCGGAAATAGGACTTACCCGGAAACTAGCAGTAGGCGTGTCAGGAAACGACGGTTGTGGTTAATCAATTCGACTGGGATCGATTAGGGTTGCCTAAAATAGTTCCGGAAAGATTAGAAACCTTCCAAAACACAAAAATAACAACACCCTAAACGATTTTGAAGCAAAATATTAAGATTTTGTTGGAAAAATTCTTGCTTTACCAAGAACAGATACAAAAACTTAGAAACTTGATTTTGCTCAAATACTATTCAAACGATCGAATTGGACTGTAAAAATTTGCAGAATCGCTAATGATAACAGTACTAATCGAATAGAATAAGTGGAAACAATCAATTTTGTCAGAATCAAAAGATGATAATATGAACTCAAGAACACAGTCGCCAAAAAAAACTCACCATAAACCTTTTGAATGCTTTGAATCGAATCGTCTGTATGCTCTGATACCAATTGAGGATCCCAGATTAGTGCAATACGATAAGAAATCAACAAATAAGATAACAATCAGTATGATTTCAATATGTCATCCATATAACTTTGATTAACCTTCAGAGTGTTTACAATGATAATGATATGAACGATTAACCTAAAACATAAGTTTAATAGGCTATTTATATCTAGGCTAAACTAATCAGGCCCATGGCCCATTACAATCAATAATCCCAAATTAAACATTTACAAATAATACCCTGAACTTCTATTCAACAAGATTTAGGCCCAACAGATAAATACAAAGTAAACACATCATTGCTTCAAACATACACATTTTGGCATGTACATAGTTTTCATAAACCAACTTGAACTCACTTTGCTAGATTTAGGTTAAATCTAGACTTTACTCCAACCTTGAGTTTTCTTGAAGAACTTGGGTCTTGAAACAATTCTTCCAAACCCTAGATTCACAAGTTTCAAAACATAAACATACGCATCCAAGTACTTAGAATCACTCCCCAACACCTTTTACCAAAAATCTCCATTTTGACCAAAACCCTAGTTTTGACCCAACTTTCCCAAAACCATCTAAACCGAAATTTGAGAAATAGAAATACTTAGAAGTCATAAATGGAGCATTATTAACTCATACGAAAGTTTAGAAAAAGGGGGGGATGAACTCACTAATAGATCTTGATGAAAACTTAGAAAACTCTAAAATCTCTTGAAGATGAAAATGAGATGGCGAGCTCCTACTCTTAGCCTTCCAACCTTAGCTTGGTGGTGATCAAACACTTTCAAACCCAAGGTAAAGGTCCTAAAATGGATAGGATTCATAGATATGGTGTGGGGTTTGGTTCCAACCTTAGAAATTTGGGGTTTTTGGAGATGGAGGTTGAATGAGAGAGAGAGAGAGAGAGAGAGAGACAAGGTCGTGCCAGGGAGAGTGCGGGCGTACGCTCAGGGCCACAAAAAGTAGGCGCCCAAACTTTTTTAATATATACTATATGATATATAGTAGTAGTTCAAAAAAGTTAGTCAACAAAAGAGCACAAATTTTTTTATAATCTAATAGCACCTAAAAATATAACATTATATTAACAACCCACAAAAAGTAGGGGCCCATTTTTTTAGTATATACTATATAGTATATAGTACTAGTTAAAAATAGTCAATAAAAGAGACACAATTTTTTTAGTATCTAATAGGAGCCAAAAAGAATTTAAAAATATATGAAGGACCCACAAAAAATATGGGCCCAAAGAAGACACAATTTTTTTAGTATCTAATAGGACCTAAAAAGAATTTAACATTATATTAAGAGCTCAAACATTTTGTATATCCCATTTTAGATAAACAATAGAAGAAAATCCATATATAAAAGTAGAGATAAGATGAACATGAAGAACAATGATAAAATAAGTCATCTTATTAAACTTTGATTAATGATATGGAGAGGAAAATGGAAGAACACCACACTTGGAATTTAATTGACTCTCATGAGAGGCTGACTTAGTCTATGTGTGGAATGTGTGTTTCTTCTAAATGACCTAATGAAAAATGGAACCCTAAAATTCTTTATAAATGGTCCATTTACAATATAAAAAAGGGCTAAGCCCATACAATTAGCTAAAAGCCCATAAGCTAATTATAAAGCCCTATTACAATAATTCTTTATAAAACATTCACTAAATTAGAGGCTAATTTAATCTAACAATCTCCCCCTAATGTTTTATAAAGAAAGCATCATCTTATAGTCTCCCCTTTGCTTTGTTTAGAAACTTTGGCATTTCGTTCTTCGAGTCTTCAAAGAATCACGATCTCCCCCTCAAATGTAGTGTTGGTCCCGTAAGGATTATACAAGTTTGTAGAAGGGGGGGGGGGGGGGGGATTGAACAATTTACTAAACTGTTTATTGATATGTATCAAACAATTTACAACTTGTTGCGGAACAAGATTAAGGAATAAACCAAATCAAAACAAGTTAAGAGAATCACTAAGATTTCTTGCACTAGAAATAAGATAGAAAGGAGATAAGAATATTAAAGACTAATATTCTAACACACAGAAATGGTAAGAAGGAGATAGCCGAGCACTTCATTTCTGAAGTAGGGTTTCCTTTATATACTGCATGCATTTAATGCATATTAGTACAACTTTGCACGTGGCAGCAGATGATTGGTTGCATGGTTTGACCTTTGTAGACAACCTAGTAGCCACATGATGAACAGTGTAGAATCAGAGTTGGTTGTACGGATTCTGGACAAAAGGGATGTCCATTCTGACATTATCGTACGGAGGCGTGCAAGGGGAAAGACAAAATTAACTTGAAGAGGAAACTTCATGATCAGCGTTTTCTGAATAGATCTTTATCAGCGAGTGATAAAGTTCAGCGTTCGCTGAAGTCTTCTACTTGAAACTTCACGTTGAGTGGACAAATCTTGGCTTCACTGATATTCGCATCAGTTCATTAGTAGACTTGTCGCTGGTTCTTTGGCTTGATCTTCGATTTCAGCGTAGAACATAGTTGACGTGAAACTTGTCTTCAGGGATCATAAGTAAACAACTAAGATTATCAGCGATCATCAACAAGACTGAACAGGCTCAGGTCTCATTGATGAACATTATCGCTGAATGTGTAATTTTAAGGCATATGTTTTCATCAGCGATACTAAACAGACTTAGTATTTTCTTTGATGACAAAACATTAATACATATTGTCTACTTATGATTTTCACTAAGTGTTTCTCAGAGAGTCATTATCAAATCATTGAGGGTTTGGATCAACAATCTCCCCCTATTTGATTATGACATAGCAACAAAAGAAAATTGCTAAGTATGAAAACATAAGTATAAAAAGAACTTATAAAATATTTGTCCCTTTTTACTGTTTTCTGGGATCGTTTAAGTACTGATGGAGTAAAGTACATTCGCTGAATTTTTTCTTTAAACTTCATATAAGTTACAGAGGGAAGTAGAAAAATTACAAGTACAACAAATAAAATTTACAAGTACAAAAGATATAAGTTGATAAAGGATAGAAGAATTACAAAAGGAATCCTATCAGCTATACAGGTTCATCCTTAATGAGAAGTTCATCAAGGGACTTTGTGGTAGGGATCATCTAGTCAGGGACTTCTTGTCCAAGATCCCGTCTTCGCTTAGCTTCAGTAAAGATCAGAGGCTTGAAGAAGTGTCCGAGAAGGTCTTCTCTAAATCCGCACCAATAGACGAGATCTCTGAGTTGTTCAATAGGGGCAATGCATAGCTCAGAGACACTTTGAAAGCATTTTCGTCCATCGTAGTCTCTGAAGAAGATACCATAAGGTTCGCTTAAGACTTTACCAGGGACAAAACGTTCACCAGGGGGCAGGGAGATGTCGAGAGCTGAGAGATCAGGTTTAGGACTAAGAACTTCTTCGCATGAAAAGCCGATTCCGGCTTCGTTTCTGATAGGAGGACCTGAGTCTGAAGGTATTATCTTTTTCTTTGTAGAGGCCCTTTTTCGTTGAACTGGAGCAGGAGGAGGAGGAGGAATATCCACGGCGGATGTAACCAAGTCGATCTGTGTATTTATAATTTTCTCGACATGGTTTTTAAAAGCTGAGCGAGATCGCTGAATGGCTATTCGCATCTCCAACCACTCAGAGAAACCGTACTTCTTGATCGTAGAAGCATAGATGGTTTCCTTAGTACCATTTTCTATGAATATGTTAGCTTCAACAACAGGAACTTTTATGGACGTTCTTCCCCTGATGTTCATTTTGTTGATTCTGGAGACATGGGATCGATAGTTAATTCGTTCTTTGCACCATTCCAGAGTTGAATCAGATACCTTGGTCTTCTTCTCGATGATCTTTGTGGCGTCTTTACACAGTTGACGTTGAACGTCAATGGGAGTCTTCTTCAGATCAGGGTCTTTCACCGATTGTGGAACGAGCTTAATGGCATAGGCCTTATCTTGTTCTTCAACTCTTTTTCGATCGGCGAGTTGTTTTTCAGCTTTGAAGTGTTCAGCGAGTTCCTTTCTTGATAGTCTGTATCAAGGAGCACAGATGATTCGCTGATCTTCAAGTTGTTTCATCATTGCTTCTCTCCTTTTCTTTTCCTCTTCACTTAGCTTTTGAGGAACTAAGGAAGGTCTGTTTTTGTGAGAGAGCAATTTTTCTTCTGGTTCATCAGTCTCAGCGAAGTCTAAGACTGGGATTATTTCTTCAGCGCTTGGAGCTGGATTTATTGTTGATGTTGTTGGAGGGACTTCAGCTGGATCCTCAAGCAGGGGAGAGGACTAGCTGAAATGTAACGATCGTTTAAGTAAGATCATTTGGGAAAAAAGAGATAGAGAAAAGAATGAGGTTTAAGTGTATAGAGGTTTTATGGAGAGGAGAACTGAGGTTGAGAAGGGATAGAGGAGGGATGCAGTGTAAGGGAAGAAAATATATTGTACCTGACAAACTGGCTTTCGAAGCAAGATAGTCAGATTGCCTTCTGTAGCGACGCCTTTGTTTTTGCCTTTGTCTGCTTCAGTCGTTGCAGGCTTTTTCTTAGTCCCCTCCCTTGTAGAGTCGGTGATGATTATCCCTTTGAGAGCATGGGTCTTTTTGATTGGTTGGAAGGAGCGGTCGATATCTTCATCATCGTCATCATCATCATCATTAGGGGATGATGATGGTTCATCATCAGCAATATCGACGTCTTCGTCATCATCTTCTTCTTCATCAGCTTCATCGTCATCAGCATATGGTTCTAGGACATCAGCATCAGCTTCCTCATCGAGTTGCTCCACCTTAAATTCAGAGGGAGGTTTCTCGGTTCCCTCAGGGTTTTCAACTCCCTGGGGTTTTTCAGCAATTTTCTCCCCCTCAACATTATGGGGAAGATATTCTTGATTCTTCTCCCCCTCTTCCACATGATGGATGGGGTAGGCGATGGCAGTAGTAGCAGCAGTAGCATTATCAGCATGCTTTGGGTCACTGTCTTCCAGGCCAGTGATCCCAACACAAGTTTCAATCCTTGCTATTCTGTCTTCCAGGCCAGAAATAGCAGGACTGATCTTTTGAAGATCCTCTCGATCAACCTGAGTAAAGTGGGATGCAGTACAGGTTGGAGCGTTCAGGCGTTCGAGGATTTGCTGCAGCAGATTGGTTGCAGTGTTCACATCCACTGTCGTCAGATGATGTGACTTCATTGGACAGGGTGGTGAAGTTGGTGGAGAGGGTGCTGTTGGTGAAGTTGAGATTGTTGATGGAAGTGGAGTTCTCAGCGAGAGTAGTAGCAAGATTTGAGATACTACCTTCCACCTTTTCCAGATCAGCACCGGACGCTTTGCCTTTCACCTTATTGGTGAGTGTCTTGAAAGCCTCTCCAGCGTTTGTAACCACTGAAGAGTTCGTGGAGAGAGTGGTTGTGAGAGATTCCACTTTGTTAGACAAATCCTTGAGCGATGTGTTAATATCGCCCAAATTAGGACCTGTAAAAGTTGAAAACTTATGAGCAAAAGAAAGCTCAGAAGTTGGGGATTTTAATAGAGGAGTGTGTAAGGTGTTGTGTATACCTGCGGGGTGGTTGACGAAATAATCAAATTCTCGATGACCTGTAAATGTTTCCATGTCGTCTTCCAGAGAGCCTTTATGCTGTGAAGTGCCCGCAGGTCCTATGTTTTTATCCATCATTTGTTGTAGTGCTTTAGCAGATGTGTCACTCAGTTGAATGACATTCGTCGTAGAGAATGGAGGATATAGAGGTTGATGACCAAAGAAATAGTAGGAGGAATGAAGGTTGAGAAAAGTGATTGGGTAAGAGGTTCACCGTTGGATCCGCTGAGAATTACTTCCACAGTACTTGGAGGTACTGAGGGAGGGAGGTTCTGTTCCAAGACAACCTCAACGTGTAGAGACGCTGAAGCGGGTATAGAAGGGATGGATTCAGCGACTGTGGCAGCGCGTACCACTGAACTTTCCAACGGCTCTTGTAGAGAGAGAGTCGTGGAGTCTTCAGCCTGAGAAGGTTTGGGGGGTTGCTCCCTGGATTTCTTGGGCTTAGGAGCGCCAAGATTGGTTGATGAGTGTTTTCTTATTCGAGGAGTGGATGTTGCAGCCTGGGTGCCAGCGGTTGGGATTACCGTGGAGAGAGCTGCAGAAGTAGAAGAAGTGGGATTGAGAAGAGATAAGAGAGTAGAGAGACATACCTCGTTTGGCAATTATATTCATAATAACAGTAGCTAATTGGAATTGTGAATATAATATACATGAGAATCCTCGTCACCATTGTTACAGTACAAATTTCATGTATTTTTGTCGACTCTATGACTAACCCGTCTTAGTACTTCTACCCATATATCACGAATCATAACTTAATTCATCTCAGCTTAAGTCTAGGTATCTCACTATCATACCTAGTTCACTTAAACTAAAGCTCTGATACCATATTGTAACACCCAAAAAATCGGGTTAATTTAAACCTTAATTCTAACAAGATTAAACATAAGATCTGTCAAACTTTTATACATAACAGAGAATTTAACCTTGAGGATTCCTATATACACCAATGCAAATTTAAAATAACCTATTAATCTAATCCTGTCAACTAAGATCAGATTAAACTGGTTATCTAAGATTTACCAAAACTCCTCACTAATGCTAACTTCTCCATTTTTCCACAAAAGTATGAACATCAAATGCACTCGTCCCACATCCCTTTTACTTTCCCGAGCTAGTACCTGGTAAGAAAATATAATTTGAAACGATTAGGCTAACGCCTACTGAGAACATTCGGTTTCAAAATAATACTTTTAAAATCAATAAAACAAGGCATAACAAACCTGATTTTCCTTCTTTCTTACCACAAGTAAAATATCTTACGATGACGGGATCATACCCGATTCCATGAATATAACCGACACCAAGTCAATCATAGTATCATGTTCCAGAGCCCACTACGAATCTCCACGGATTCTAGATTAATGCTCATGTCCAAGAAATCACAATTACACATGTCAATTTCTTGGAAAGGAAGTAGAGATTACAATTACACATGTCAATTTCTTGGAAAGGAAGTAGAGATTACAATTACACATGTCAATCCCTTAACTTCCTTAGAAATCGGGGATTACGATTAGTCCACGCCTATCCCACGATTTCTCGTCACTTGTGAAATAGGAATTACGATTAGTCCACGCCTATTCCTCATTTCACCTAAACGGGAATTACGATTAGTCCACGCCTATTCCACGTTTATCATACACACTGGAATTACGATTAGTCCACACCTATTCCATGTGTTCATAAAAACTAGTGCCTATGGATCCATTACACTTATTTGTATCCGTGCGGGTTATTGCTTAAATAAAATCATTTTCAAATAACGTTAATGAAGTTAAGCAAAACCATTCATTTCAAGATAACATATTTTACTTTGTATCAAAACTCATTCAGGAAATATTCATTATAAAATATACCTTACCATAATTGAAACATATTTATAAAAAGGGTAAGGTAAGAATAAACTCACCTGACAGCAGTAGCGTCACTCTTATAATACTTCTTAATTGATGTAAGAATTCTTGTCTATAAACTTCACAAAGTCTGAAATACCCAAATACATAATGTACTTGTATTAATTAACTGATTAGGACTCTTAAAATCCTAAATAACCATAATCCTCGACACTTATCGCAACCCACTAACTGCGATAACACTTGTCGCAACCCACTACTTGCGACACAATACTTATCGCAACCCATTGTTGCGATATCCCCTTCTTATCGCAACCAAATGTTTCGACATGCATCTTATCGCAACCAACTGTTGCGATATACAACTTATCGCAACCAACTGTTGCGATATAATCAATCTTGTCGCAACCCAAAGTTGCGACATTCATACTTATCGCAGCTATCAATCTTATCGCAACTAACTGCGTTCATCCTTGTCTCAACTAACTGTAAACGTAATTATGTCCAAATTGATACTTTTAAGCTATGCATGCATCTATAAATTTGCAGATATGCATAATACTACCAGTAGAACATATTCATAAACCCAAATATTCCATATCTTTCCAAAATTATTAAAACCCAAACCTAAACCATTAAAGAAAACTTTATCTAAAAGAGAGGAGTAAATTAATTGAAGTCATACCTTAGTTTTATCAACAATTGCACTCTTAATTCTGCAGATTCTTGTTCTTCTTTTCCTCTTTTATCTTCTCTTTCGATTCTCTCTCTCTCTCTCTCTCTCTCTCTCTTCCACCGTAAAAACACACACACACAAAGATTTAGAAATGAGAAAAGCTATCTCACTTCCACATAAGTAGATGAGGTGGTGGTGATTAAATTCATCTTTTAACATTTGTCAACTTTAGTCCCTCAATTATCATCTATTGACAATTACATCCTTCAACTCATAACTTAAAATTCAAGTTTATCCCTTAACTTATAACTCCGTAAAACAATTAACGTAACTTACTCGGGGGTAAACTCTAAAATTAATCTATCAAATAACTAAATCATAACTTATCAAATAATTATACTCGAATTATTCAATAAACCAAACGAAATCCTTTATATAGAAATCGAGATGTTACAATACTCCCCAACTTGAAAATGATTTTGTCCTCGAAATCAAAGCTAAGTAAATAAGTAAGGATATCTAATCTTCATATCCTCTTCCGACTCTAAAGTCACATTAGTACCTCGATGATGTTTCCATTGTACCTTTAACATAACCACTTCCTTATTATTACGTAACTTCTTAATTGATCTCTCTAAGATCGCCTCCGGTTCCTCCACACAACGGCTCTTTTCATCCACTCTTACGTTAGTAAGTGGAATCACATCATTCTCTTCGGCTAGACGTTTCCAAAGATAACAAACATGAAAGGTATTGTGGATTCCTTCCAATTCAAGTGGAAGATCCAACTGATATGCTTGTAATCCAACTCTTTTAATTATGGTGAAAGGTCCTAGAAAACGAGGACTTAACTTCCCACGTTTACCAAACCTTATCACACCTTTCCATGGGGATACTTTGAGCATCACTCGCTCCCCAACTTGGAATTCTTTTGGTCTTCTTTTCAGGTCAGCATAACTCTTTTGTCGATCTTGAGCTGCCTTCATATGTTTCCGAATTTCTTTTACTTTATCATTCGTTTGTTGCACAAGTTTCGGACCAGCAAACTGCTTTTCTCCAGCTTCTAACCAACATACTGGAGTTCTACATTTCCGTCCATACAAAGCTTCGAAAGGCGTTCTTCCAATACTGGAGTGATAACTATTGTTATACGCAAACTCTACTAACGGTAGATGCGTATCCCAGTTACCTTCAAAGTCTAACATGCACGACCTGAGCATATCCTCCAAAGTTTGAATGGTTCTTTCACTTTGCCCATCCGTTTGTGGATGATAAGCAGTGCTCAAATTAACTTTCGTACCCAATTCTTCTTGTAGTGACTGCCAAAACCTCGAGGTAAACCGACTATCACGATCAGAAACTATAGACACCGGTATACCATGCCTTGACACCACTTCATCAATATAAAGCTTCGTCAATTTATCTATTGGTGATGCTTCCTTCATTTCTAGAAAGTGAGCACTCTTAGTCAATCTATCCACGATTACCCAGATAGTGTCGTTACCCTTTTGCGTTCTCGGTAACTTTGTCACAAAATCCATGGTAATCTTCTCCCACTTCCATTCCGGAATCTCTAAGGATTAAAAACTCCCGTAAGGCTTTTGATGTTCCGCTTTCACTAACGAACATGTTGCACATTTTTCTACTACTCGTGCCCCATCTACTTTCATAGCTGGCCACCAATAATGCAACTTATAATCCCTATACATCTTAGTACTCCCGGGATGTATAGAATACTTGCATTTGTGGGCGTCTTCGAGGATTAACTCTCGATTTCCTCCCACTTTTGGCACCCAAACACGACCTTGGAACAGCTTGACTCCACGGCTATCTTCAGTCAGTTTTCATATGGAACGCCCAACCCGTTGGATTGGGAACATTTGATTTCTTGCTTTGGTCTTCACCCTTTTTCAGCTTTGGGCAATCTCGTCGAAAATGACCGGGTTGTTTGCACTCATAGCATGTTAATCCTTGAACAGGACAATTATTCAAAGTATGTCCACTTTTACCACACTTATAACATTCCAGCGTGGTCATTCGACACTGACCAAAATGCTTACTCCGTCACCTCGGGCACCAATTCGGTTCCCGACGAGATTCAAAACCAATATTTTTGCCAATTGCTTTTGATTTCTGAGAAGACTCCGACCGGCCTTCCCATTTTCGTTTCTCTCCCACTTGCATCTTCTCTTCCTTGTCTTTCGCATAGACTTCCTCCATAACTTTGGCTTCTTCAATTGTCTCTCTTAACGTTGTAGCATTAGCATTTAACACCCGGGACATCATGTCCGCTGGCAAACCTTTCAAATAAGCTTTAATCCTTTCTTTCTCAGTCAGAGCCACGTGTCCCACTAAGTTTAGCTTCTCCATGAAGGATCCAGTGTACTTCCGAACAGTCGAAGTACCCTTCTTAAGAGTCCAAAACTCTTCTTCAATCCTATCCATTTCATTTTCGTTTCAATATTCTTCCAAGATCTTTTTCTTGAATGACTCCCAAGTCATTGCAGCCAAGACTGGAGCAGTTATACTAGATGTCACTATATTTCACCAGGTCAACGCATTACCTCAAAACATTTGAGACCCGAATCTGACCTTTGATTTCTCATCACATTCACAAGCTCGAAAGGCTTGTTCCATCTCTCTAATCCAATTTATGCAGGCCACCGGACTGTCTGCTCCAGTAAACTCTGGCGGTTTACAGCTTAGAAATGTTTTATACAAGCAAACTTTTCCACCCTCCTGTCCGTATCCATCACAGGATTACGAATTGGATTTATTACGCCAGTATCAGTTCCCGTTCGACGCAACTCCGAACTTCGATCGTTCAGCGCTTTCATAAACATTTTGGTTTGTTGTTCCATTGATGTATTCATCATTCTTGTCATGTTTTCCATCATACGAGACTCCATTGTCGATTCTGGCGTTTCCGGGTTGGCTGTATTGGTACTTGTTCGACGTACTCGACTGTCTGCTCCTCCAATTGAAGGTAACCTTGGTGGACTTTCATGAATTCCACTCATCTCTGGTCGCTTTTCCACTGCCCAATCAGTCACGGCCCTATCCTTCGAAGAAATAGGGGACATTGGTGGTGTATTCACCATTGTTCTGACATAACACAGGAAATAACCTATAAGAAATGGTTACACATAACCAGATACACAAAACGTACTTTACCGTTCATTAGTCACTGCAACAATTTAGAAACAAGTATGCTTGTGTAACAATTATATTCATAATAACAGTAGCTAATTGGAATGGTGAACAGAATATACATGAGAATCCTCGTCACCATTGTTAAAGTACTAATTTCACGTATTTCCGTCGACTCTAAGACTATCCCGTCTTAGTACTTCTACCCATATCTCACGAATCATAACTTAATTCATCTCAGCTTAAGTCTATGTATCTCACTATCATACCTAGTTCACTGAAACTAAAGCTTTGATACCATATTGTAACACCCTAAAAATCAGGGTAAATTAAACCTTAATTCTAACAAGATTAAACATAAGATCTGTCAAACTTTTATACATAACACAGAATTTAACCTTGAGGATTCCTATATACACCAATGCAAATTTAAAATAACCTATTAATCTAATCCTGTCAACTAAGATCATATTAAACTGGTTATCTAAGATTTACCAAAACTCCTCACTAATGCTAACTTCTCCATTTTTCCACAAAAGTATGAACATCAAATGCACTCGTCCCACAACCCTTTTACTTTCCCGAGCTAGTACCTAGTAAGAAAATATAATTTAAAACGATTAGGCTAACGCCTTGTGAGAACATTCGGTTTCAAAATAATACTTTTAAAATCAATGTAAACAAGGCATAACAAACCTGATTTACCTTCTTTCTTACCACAAGTAAAATATCTTACGATGACGGGATCATACCCGATTCCATGAATATAACCGACACCAAGTCAATCATAGTATCATGTTCCAGAGCCCACTACGAATCTCCATGATTCTAGATTAATGCTCATGTCTAAGAAATCACAATTACACATGTCAATTTCTTGGAAAGGAAGTAGAGATTACAATTACACATGTCAATCCCTTAACTTCCTTAGGAATCGAGGATTACGATTAGTCCATGCCTATCCCACGATTTCTCGTCACTTGTGAAATAGGAATTACGATTAGTCCACGCCTATTCCTCATTTCACCTAAACGGGAATTACGATTAGTCCACGCCTATTCCACGTTTATCATACACACTGGAATTACAATTAGTCCACGCCTATTCCATGTGTTCATAAAAACTAGTGCCTATGGATCCATTACACTTATTTGTATTCGTACGGGTTATTGCTTAAATAAAATCATTTTCAAATAACGTTAATGAAGTTAAGCAAAACCATTCATTTCAAGATAACATATTTTACTTTGTATCAAAACTCATTCAGGAAATATTCATTATAAAATATACCTTACCATAATTGAAACATATTTATAAAAAGGGTAAGGTAAGAATGAACTCACCTGACAGCAGTAGCGTCACACTTATAATACTTCTTAACTGATGTAAGAATTCTTGTCTCCAAACTTCACAAAGTCTGAAATACCCAAAGACATAATGTACTTGTATTAATTAACTGATTAGGACTCTTAAAATCCTAAATAACCAAAATTCTCGACACTTATCGCAACCCACTAACTGCGATAACACTTGTCGCAACCCACTACTTGCGACATAATACTTATCGCAACCCATTGTTGCGATATCCCCTTCTTATCGCAACCAACTGTTGCGACATGCATCTTATCGCAACCAACTGTTGCGATATACAACTTATCGCAACCAACTGTTGCGATATAATCAATCTTGTCGCAACCCAAAGTTGCAACATTCATACTTATCGCAGCTATCAATCTTATCGCAAACTGCGTTCATCCTTGTCTCAACTAACTGTAATGTAATTAAGTCTAAATTGATACTTTTAAGCTATGCATGCATCTATAAATTTGCAGATATGCATAATACTACGAGTAGAACATATTCATAAACCCAAATATTCCATATCTTTCCAAAATTATTAAAACGCAAACCTAAACCATTAAAAAAAACTTTATCTAAAAGAGAGGAGTAAATTAATTGAAGTCATACCTTAGTTTTATCAACAATTGCACTCTTAATTCTGCAGATTCTTGTTCTTCTTTTCCTCTTTTATCTTCTCTTTCGGTTCTCTCTCTCTCTCTCTCTCTCTCTCTCTCTCTCTCTCTCTCTCTCTCTCTCTCTCTTTTCCACCGTAAAAACACACACACACAAAGATTTAGAAATGAGAAAAATGATCTCACTTCCACATAAGTAGATGAGGTGGTGGTGATTAAATTCATCTTTTAACCTTTGTCAACTTTAGTCCCTCAATTGTCATCTATTGAAAATTACATCCTTCAACTCACAACTTAAAATTAAAGTTTATCCCTTAACTTATAACTCCGTAAAACAATTAACGTAACTTACTCGGGGATAAACTCTAAAATTAATCTATCAAGTAACTAAATCATAACTTATCAAATAATTTTACTCGAATTATTCAATAAACCAAACGAAATCCTTTATATAGAAATCGAGATGTTACATGAAGAGAGCATAGGGATTGTTTCCCTGAAAGTTAACTTGCTCGATTTTGATGTTTACATGAGCAACTTTGACGAGTTCAACCTTTTCAGAGGTAGTACGAGACTGAGGAGTTGCTTCAATGGATGCCATTTCTGTTTATTACACATAAACATGAAGAAGATAAAGAATAATGTCTTAATGTGGAAAGATTTTCCAAAATAAGATGTTTTAGGGTTTTACAATTTCCATAGAAAGAAGTGGAAATTGGGGTTTTTTCTAGTTTTGAACAAAGATACAAAACATAGTGAATATTCTTGTTTTCCAGTTGCCTTTTAAAGAAGGGATTCTGGAAAAACATATGAAATGTCAAGTTTAGGATTTTTCGTTTTAAACTTGAAGAACAATCTATTTCCAGATTGTGTTCATAAAATCATGAAGAAAAATGATTTCATTTTAAGAAAGTTCTTTTGTTTGATCTTTTAAAACCAAGAATAAGATCGAAAACAAGTTTGTACAAGGAAAATAATAGAGATATTAACCTTTAGTGTTGAAGAAGATAAAGATGAACAGTTTCTGGAGAAAAAGAGTTCAAATGCAATAGTTGTTCTTGCTTGAGAGAGATGATGTTCACGTAAAAGGTAAAAATATAAACTCAAATGGGTTTATATAGTGAGAGTAGAGAGAGAAAAACTGTGAGCGGGAAAGTTTTTCATGATGACACGGACACGTCCCTTGAATTTGATTGGTCAAGGAAAACGAAACGGGCGAACGTGTCAGAGAAAAAGCATGCCATGGTCTATCCGTTGTGATGACGTCACAAACGTCCTTTCATATTTTAGGATGTCTCTAAGGATTTTGAAAACTGAGGTACATTTTGTTAAAACACGAAGCATTGATTAGAAGTATCAGTGTTATTTAGAAATTTCAAAAGAACCACTGAAAGGAAGAGATATTCAGCGATACCATTTGTTTTGAAATGTTGCATTCATAGGCGAACGTCAGCGAGTAAGAAAGAACATACCTTGATATCAGCGAATCAATTTTGTTTCAGAGAGTAGATGATTAATGGGGTTATACAAGTTCATTTTATAATCGCTGAATAAATGTGAACCGCTGAAGATTTTACTCTTCTAAGTTCAGCATTCCAAGCTCGCTGATGAGAAAGTTGAATCTTGTCTCATCAAGAGGTTTGGTGAACAGATCAGCTAACTGAAAATCAGTTGGGATAAAATGAAGTTCTATATCACCATTCATCACATGATCTCTGATAAAATGATACATGATTTCGATGTGTTTGGTATTTGAGTGTAGCACTGGATTGTTGGCTATAGCGATGGCACTAGTACTGTCGCAATAGATTGGAATTTTCGAGAGCTGAAGATCATAGTCCAGTAGTTGATTTCTCATCCACAAGCCCTGAGAACAACAGCTTCCAGCAGCTACGTACTCAGCTTCAGCGGTTGAGGTGGACACTGAGTTTTGCTTTTTACTTGTCCAACTCACCAGCTTTCCACCTAGGAGCTGACAGCCTCCTGTGGTGCTTTTCCTATCCAATTTGCATCCTGCAAAATCACTATCTGAATAGGCAACTAGATCAAACCCTGAGTCTTTGGATACCAAAGACCTAGGTTAGGAGTACCCTTAAGGTAACGAAAGATTCGCTTTACAGCGATCAAATGAGATTCCTTAGGTTCAGCTTGATATCGTGCACACAAACAGGTTGCGTACATAATATCAGGTCGGCTAGATGTAAGATACAGAAGAGAGCCGATCATCCCACGGTACGTTGTGACATTAACAGGTTTTCAGAAGGATCCTTGTTTAGTGTCAGCGGCGGTTGTAACGACCCGGTTTCCCAAACATACAACAAATAACATATATTGCATAACATCGTTACATTCATAAAAGAAAGTTACATAATAATTCACATACGGTCCCATAGTCTCGAAATTACAAAATATATAAAAGCTTCCTAATCAACATCAGTCATCAAAAAGCGTCCTACTCTTTATCCTTTCCTTTGCTGCCATAATTTCCTCGACCTGGAATACATATTTTTGAAAACAAAATAAGGGTTAGACCAAACGGTCTAGTGAGATAATCCATGTCATTTCAAAATCGTTATAAAACCCATTTATATAAAACCATTCCTATTAAAATAGTTTATATAAAACCATTCGTATAAACACACATATACCAATCAAGACTCGTGTATCGTGCACAACTCCTCATCCTCATTCCCCATGGCCATATTAGTTGTTTGCGAGCCAACAACACCGCTGTACAACAACTACAGCACTGTTGTACAACAACTACAGCAAACACCTCCGCCGACTATAGTTTCGGCTAACGTATATTCGTGTAGTGTAATGCACATATAAATACAATATATATGTACCAATATATCATATTGTCATTTATAAACCTTTCATTACATTCTAATCACATATCCATCTCAATCATAAACACGTAATCACACCATATATCACATATACAATCCATACATATCCATCTCATATATATATATATATATATATATATATATATATATATATATATATATCACATATATATGTATCCCAGTTGAAAACGTTTAAAAGTAAAACTCACCTTGTTGATAGTTTGAAGCCACACACGTGCAAACGATACAAATGAGCAAAACCGACAACTAACGCCACAACCGAACACCACCCACGCCACACTAACGAGGGGCAACCGAACCTGTAATATATACACATTGATGAAATCCACATACTTATATGTATACAAGACTCACTACGACAAATGACAACCTTAACAACTCACCGGACACCCCTGAATCGCAACCGAGCTAGAAACCTAACAACCGACATTAAAAACAATACTTGGAGTTGTCATATGCCCAAACTAACATGTTCAAAGTGTTCAAATACTATCTTACACTAAAAACGAGTACCCATACGCCTATATTACGCCTTAAAACGACACCGGTACGCAAGAAACAAAAATCAGAAAAAGCTTAAACAAGTGCTGTGCGCGCCTTGTGGCGCGCCCCAAGACGCGCCCAGACACGCGCCGACGTCTGTTGGGCATCAAACAGCCCTTGTTCAGCCCCTTTAACACCCCAACTCAACCCCCACTTAATTAGGTTCATTCTATGGAAGTTTTAGCATCAAAAATGAGGTTTTTAACATCAAAAACATGAAGGAATCCATATAGCAACTCTATACACATATGTAATCAATTAAACCCATCATCATCAACTATGGAGTGATGTTGAACTAACTATATATTGAACTCCATCACCAAGGTGAAGGGTTCAACCTTTATCTTGATCCAAAGTAACTAAGGAGAACTATAGGAAACAATAACCATCATAAATTGGACTCCACTAAAGTTATCATCCATGGTTATGAATGGATCATCCAAACCCTAAGCTAGAACTAACATGGAAAAGAAGAAGAGACTAAGGAATCATAATTAAGATCATACCTGCAGCACAAGATTCTTGAATTATCACTTGAATCACCAAAGGATTAAACCCTAACTTTGACCTTCTTCTTCATTTGCTTCTCTTTTGTTCTCTCCCTCTTTTCTCTCTTTTCTCTCTTGCATGATATAAACACACACACCACACATACTACACACATTCAACATTCAGCAATTGAACTCATGAGTCATCACATCAACTAGTGAGTCACATACATATCTAATACAAGTTACACAAAGGACCTCATAATACTAATAAATGACTATAAGAACCTTTAAACATAAACTAATAACAAACCACTCCAAATCTAACACATATAATCATAATAGAACCCTTAGAATTATATTACATGATATTACAACATTCTAAACTAATAAATCCAAATAACATAACTTAATTTACCCTTTAAAATGAGATATACTCATAAAAATAATAAGGGCTCTAACTACGAGTTATTACATCTCCCCCTTAAAAGAATTCCGTCCCGGAATTCGGTTAGACGAAAAAGGTATGAATACTTAGTTTTCACTATTACATCAAATTCCATCAAAACCATATATTCTACTATCTTAAAAAAAATAAGATCATCCCTCCATTCTCTTTTCCACTTAGAGTCAAAACTAATAACCCTTTGATGAACAAGTATGCTATTCTCAATATTACCAAAACATAAACACTAACGAATCATCATGCTATCGCTACACACTTAAGTTAAATTCACCAAACATATGATCTCTCTTATAAATTCAATCTCAATAAACAATCAAGTTAAAATCGTCTTATTTTTGCAAAGCTAATTCCGCCCTATTGGTTTCCCCAAAATTTTAAAATTAAAATATTCCAGATCACCAGATCACCAAAATACTTAACGCTTTAAAATCCAATACTCTAAAATAACGACACTCTACTCTCCCATAAATCACAGAATCAACTTGGAACATCACCGTAACCCGTAGTTAAACTTTTATCCATAGACTATACACAACCCTACTCTCATTTCTCTAACCCAAAATACTTCTAAGACAGACAACACTTTCTTGCATGAATTACACCGATCACGAACCATAGATAACAATTGATTCCCCACGCTTGCCACAACGTCACTCTCGCACTACTACCATGTCCTATCCAATGGTCCTTCACCCTGAGCATTATATTTGACTACTTTCTTCCATTCTCTTCACAACATAAAACATGTTTTCCCAAGGACAGCTCACTAGGAGGTGCTCACCCACGAGCTAGCTTTCTTTCACTTCCAAACCAACCGCACACGCCCAAATTCAACGATTACCATACTTAACCAACAATTTCACCACACCTTATACTAGGAACTTAACCGAGTTAATCCGAAATCACACTCAATGCTCGAAGCAACCACACACTTTTCATTTCTCAAACGGTAATACTCCACTCCTTAGCTAACCATCTATTGCCACTCCATTCTCTTATTCTCGAATAACAATACTACGCACCACCTAGACATCCATGCCTCTCCACACATACTTTTGTCATATCTGAACAACTTATAAACAAAATCCCGAGCAGAGGTTTTCACTTACACTCATCCCATATCATCACTAATCCACCACTTAACCTTACAAAAATTCATTAATACCACACCTCGCACGCTCATTAATTATAAACTGCCACCATCTTATCCACATCACCCCACACATTTAAACAATACCCTTTTAGATAGCGTCAACAATCACAATGAGTATAATCTTCACAACACACTAAACCTTCGCCTTCATGACCAGGTCAAGACTTCACACACCATCGTTACTCTCCACACATAATCATCACGTTCCACATACTGCTATTATTCTTTACACTCAAGCCATCACACTTCACACACTAACAAAATTAAAACAACAGTAACTAAGCACACCCATCACACTTCCTAACAGAACCCACTTCATCCAAAGCTTCATAACCAACTTATACCCCCACCGTTCTCACTTGAGGAAAAACACAAGACTTTTCATAGTGCACAATCAAATTTTCAACCTATCCCAGTACCCAGACTCATTGCCGATAATATTACATCAAGTAACGTAACGCTACTTATTACCATTCCACCACAAGGATTTACTTCGACCCTTTCAAATTTTACTGTAAATAAAACCATTCTTACATAACCAAGCAATAGTCCAAACTACAATCATACCGACATTCCGAATTCAAAAGCTCGACTCCACATAAGGGTATTGTACAGTGGTCTCAACTTTTCATCACCTTATTAAGCCAGACACGACATTCATAATTGTTCTCTACTGTGCAACCCAACTCCACACATAGCAACAACATCACAACAACATGCAATCAACAATTACGTAGAAATGAACATATAAACAACTCGCATGCTTTAATAAACGTTTTCACATCACGTAATATAAAACCCTTCAAATAATTTAATCTGGTCAACATGCTCGTAACCATAATCAGTTATGAAAACCTTTTGTAAAACCTTTCATTCACACAAAGAAGGTAAGGGAACTCACCTTAGCCTCAGCACTTCGACACACGCTCCGGGATACACTTTAGTTCAAACCGAATACCTAAATTGGCGCCACAAAAATGGAAGTAAACCATCTAATTACATCCTCAAAACATTCCCAATAATCCCTAAGACCAAACCCCCAATCAACACCTCAATCCTAGACCCGAACGAGCGGCGAAACGGGAACAAGGTTTTGGGAACAGGGCTTGGCGCCCCTAGTGGCGCGCCTCCAGACGCGCAGCCAGGCGCGCAGAGCACTGGTCTGCCCCCTTCACGAGACTTCTCCCAAATATCAAGGGTTTCTCATCCTTAAACTTCCCAAATCAGTTCTAAGGCTCCCAAATCGATATTTTTGATACCATAAACATTAAGAACTAATAACCATCATTTTAAACGACATAAAACTCATCAAATCTATCACTCCAAAACTTAAAAACTCAATCCATGGAAAAATGAAGATTTATCAAGCAAACATGATGAAGCTTCTTACTGATTTGATCAAAATTCATAGGGAATCAATCCTTAAATCATTTGCCTTCTTTCTTATGGATTAAAACTCAACCAACAATTGGATTATCAAATCCCCAACCATAAACTTGCCTAATCAATATAGAGAAGAAAAGAAGAAGAAATTAAACCTTGAAGAAGATGACTCAAGCCATGCTACAATTCTTCCTTTACACTTCCAATTGAATTTGCTAATTATCGAAAACTTTAAATCAATCCCCCAACAATTCCTTACTTTCATCGTAACCTCACTTATTCCAGTATATCAACTTTATCTTCTCGTACCGAAATACCGAGGATCACTTATCATTACCTAATCAAAAGTTTTAACAAGATCAAGTTCCAACACCATCCTATGCTTACTACTACCTCTAATTCCGACAAGATTATTGAAAATAACTTATTAGGCACTCCACACCCATCTATATTGCCAACACAATTATCAAGTACTTTTCTAATGCAGATAAGCAACAAAAGAACAGAAATACAATTTATCGGTTTGCACCGAAGTCAGATAGCACTTTAGCACGTATAGAGTTTATAGAAATATACTGTAACGTCCCAAAAATTACAAGCAAATTTAAAATTTTTAAAGTAACCCTTCATTAATAAAAACGCATTTAATAGTTCAATTGTTTCATTTGCAAACCACTAAATAAAATTATTACGAACAATAAACAGCGGAATAAATGTTTAAATATTAAATTCATAAATCAACCAGCTCTCCTCGTGCGCTAGTGTGTACTCGTCACGCCTTGGAGCCGCCCGTACCTGAAACCACAAACTATTGGGAAAGGGTAAGCACGAAGCTTAGTGAATTCAAACACCATAAATAATACAGTTATTCCACACTACCCCTAAAACAGATAGTGACACATAAACGATCATACATGTCTACGAACAAATCATAAACATGTATATCCACAACCACCCGCCTAAAAGGCACAAGTCGGTCCCACCGACCACATGATAACAACTTCGGCCCCGTCGAATCCCCGGTCCCACCGAGTCTCTACGCCACCCGCGTATAAAACCTCCGGCCCCGCCGGACCCCCGGTCCCACCGAGTCTCTACGCCACCCGCGTATAAACCCTCCGGCCCCGCCGGACCCTCGGTCCCACCGAGTTAACATGGCAACATAGTATCAACTAAACACCCCACTATCTAGTTCCATAACGCAATCACATAAAGCTACCACACACGTACTACAGCAATGATAAAACAACCAATATTAAATATAGTGAGAGAACTCACCTCGAATGCGCGCCTAGCTTAACAATACAATTCAAGCTTCACAATTACGGTCACTTCCCAGCACCTAAACGCATGTTAAAACGTGTCAATACGAGACCCGGACCCTACGACACGACACACGCTTAACCGTCACTAAATCTATTTTTCCGTTCTCACTAAACAGGTCTGTTCGGGACCTGTTTCGACCCCTTTAAACCCAGAAAATTCCCAATATTATTTCGTGACCAGAAAGTACTCTGAGATAGGGTTTCAAAGACATATTATAAGCCTCCTAACGATTTTTCTACATTTAATTACGGATTTTATAAGATCAGCCCGCAGAACAGCGAAAAACAGCACTTATCAGTATAAAACGACAAATCGACCCATGCTACGTCCCGAACTGGGTTTTGCACAAAACACAGAAAAGTTTCTAGACTCAAAAAGGGAACTTTTGACACCGGTTTCATCCCAAACCGAGTTACGAGCAGAAAGTTACAGCTTACGCAAAACAGTGACAGAACTGCAGTTTCTTTTACATAAAATGACGATTCACAGAACTTACGACCACTTTTTCGCCCAGCTAGAGGCCGAACCAGTTTTCCGCTAAAACACGGAAAACGTGCCCGGCCCTGAACTGGAACCGTGGGCGCCAGTTTCGGCTCAAACGGAGTTACGACGGAAAAGTTATGACTACACGAAAACTGGTCAGCACACTAGAATTTTCATAAAAATCACGATTTATAAAAACGGTTCAAGGCTTAACGATTCGGGTTTTACGCTACGAGTGTCACCCACTGCCACCGCCCTCCACCCACAGCCACCGCAGCGGCGGCGTGCGGCGGTGGTGGTCTCGCCGGAAAAACGAAAGGAAAAGGAAAAGAAACGAGACGAACGAGAGAGTTACATACCTCACGACGACGTCTCACCACCACAACCAATCTCCTCCCTCTCGACCTCCGACGACAGCGGGTGTGGCGACCTCCGGCGACAGCAGCAGCGGCGGCGAGGGCTGCCGCTGTGTTCTTTCTTCTCGTCACTCTCTTTCTCGCGATCACTCTCTCTCGTCGCTTCTCTCTCTCGGCTCTCCTCTCTTCGACCGGCAACCACATGAAAAACCAAGGAGCCGTAGGGTTGCCTTTTTTTTTCTTTCCCTTCACGCTACCCAAAACCAAATCATCACAAGGCTGCGTTTTTTTTTTGTTTTGCATGGGCCAAATCCATCAAGGTTTTTGGCCCTTGACACAATTAGTCCCTCGACTAGCAACCCTCTCGCAAATAACCGAAAATTCCGCCACTTTAACGATTCGATCCAACTCGACTAACCCCGTTAACGGAAACCACCATAATCGAACTTAAAAGAAATAGTTAAGATTAATAAATTACATACCGGGATACGGGCTTTACAACTCTCCCCCACTTGGATTAGACTTCGTCCTCGAAGTCTCTGTCTACGAATAACTCCGGATAGTTCTCCCTCATCTCAACCTCAGGTTCCTAAGTCCACTTGAAACCCCTACTAAACTTCTCGAATACTATTCTTACTAACGTACTCTTTCTAAGACACTGGGATTATGATCGGCAAAACACCCCGACAATTGAAATCATTCCTAGCCAAGCGACTACGGTTGTCCCCCAACCTTAGATATTCCATATCTCCCGAGTCAAATCTCAAGCTCTAACCACTCTAAAGCTGCTCACCAGTATACTCTACAGGATACTCGATTACGATCCCTCCTATCATCAATTGACGATTAACTTCTACGAATTCTAATAGACTCAAAAGATTTTCAATAACTTATATTAACAAAACATCGACCCCCTGCCGAACATCGGTCCAACCGATTACAATAACAAGCATCGGCCACCCGCCGAACATCGGTCCAACCGATTACAATAACAAACATCGGCCACCCGCCGAACATCGGTCCAACCGATCACAATAATAAGCATAAGCGTGGTATTATCCTAGACACTAACACAAATAGATATCCCCCACAACCAAATCAACTAACACACACGTAGGTCATTCCACCATAACCATCCATCACAAGTGATCATTTCAGGGTTACTACTACCATCGCCATGATTATCTTAAAATCGGCTACAACTCTCCGATTATACTAAAGGTGTTTGGCCTCAAGCCCAAAAGTCGACACCTAAATATACCACCTACCTCAAAATGGTTGATGCGCATTTATTCTCTTAATAACAAAGGGCATCAATCCCTTAACCGATACTATTCGGCCTACAGTACTAACGCGCGTGGAATACCTACCTTCCACCGTTGACGTATCATCCACACTTGCTCTACGAAGCCAAGTCACACCGTATCGAGGATACACCTTGACGTCTACCTCCCAGGTAACGCCTCAAGTCCCAGCACACCGGAACTACCTCCCAGGTAAGTGCCCACAACTATATCCTCCTAGTACCTACTGGTAAGTCTAGGTTAAAACACATGAATACCGGGGTCCCACCCCGAGATACCCAACCGACCATTACCAACGACTGACTAATGTGTCTAAGGATCCAAAGCAAACAGCCTACCAACAACATGCCTATTCCGGATTGACTCACTCACCCAAACATGTAAACACTCAACGTGCAAAGAATGCCAAACGGTGCGACAAAAACAACTCATCAACTAGACTCCACATCGAGCCATTAAAACCGGGCAATTGGCCCATGACTAACTCCAAGTCAAAACCGAGCAAAATGCTCCACGCTTGCTAGACCCATGGGTCGGAAAATGCGTTTAAACAAAGTTTAAGTAAGCAATACTCTGAAATCAACCTTAGTCCCAGACTCAACACGGGTTAAACGAAAGTGTTTTCCAAAAGGACTCACACCCTTAAAATTCTCGAAATGATACATGACACTTAAAAGCACATTTCCCCAAATGGTTTACGAAATCATTTACCAAATATTTTCAACATCAGGATTTTCATCTCAAAAAGATCGTATATAATAAAACTACTATTACCAGATCGATAGTTACGCAAAACTGGACACGCTCGTCCCACATAGGAAAATCATGTTGAAAATCGTTCCATTGCAGTTCAGTTTACTCACACAAAAGCAAGCGTAATAAATAATTTCTTTAAAATGAACCGCCTCGACTCCAGTATGGATTGACTCATGACGTGCACTTAAAGTAACCGCTTGACCTTAAACAGGGTGCGACAAAGGTGTGCACATAATTCAAAATAAGTTTCACGACATTTGATTCAAAAATTCTTCATTTTAATCATAAAATGACGTGGCACAGGGTTCGCCACAAATTTTTCGCGCGTCAGCTAATCACACAAAACGATGACACGGTTTACAAATATATTTTTGTTAAAACACAACTGTCTCGTGTAAGTTTCAAACTTGAAGACAGAAACCAGTCCGCTTCTTTTAATTGGAAATATCGACTAAAACCTCATAAAATCTCAAACTGGGGGCAGGCATGCAAGCTTGTAACACTTCCTCAAGTTTCGTACTTGGGACATATAACGTCAAAACATTATAGTTTAAAAATGTATTTATCGAAAATGCTCAAAATACTCGTTTCCTCCAAAGCAAAAGTTTTTAATTTCCCAAAAAAAATTGATCGGTAATTCTAAATTAACCGGATGTCAAAATCTACGCATTTATATTTCCAAAATATAACACATTTTAATCGTATGCATGATGTTCACAACATTAAAACACTCCTTGGATCAAGTGGTCTTTCATTTCGACAAAAAGCAACTAAAACATTTTCATGCACGACTCGTTCATCAAAATGTCGAGAACAAAGGTTACCCCAGTATGCATACCCCTAAGTCGATAAATCGCATTTTCATGGAAATGTCAATAAAACCTTTAGCTGACTAAAAAGCGCACTAAACAACTCCTTATGAAATGTTACCAAAATTCCTCCATGCATCACTTATGTCACGCATGAATCAATCCACACACTGAACTATTTGCAATAAAACACTTAGTAATACTAATTCTCGAACGAAAAGTTAAGCGACACTGGAATTCCAAACTCATTTAAACAAATCACCAAAATAGCCTTTATACAGACATCGTGGAATGTAACTTTTCGTCTCAACTCTAACACATGTGGAGGAGTTCCAATGTTAGAGTCTCAATCCGTAGTCACTTACCCAACATCTTAACCACCACAAAACACGGATAACATCGTACCCGAAAGAACCGTTGGAAAAATAACGAAAATGAGACAAATTCTAACAAAGTTTGCACTCCCGTGATAAAACGATTTCATACACTTTCAAAACCATAATTCAAAATCTTGTGCGTGTGCTGAGCAGTTCCCAAACTTCCAAAACACCGTCCATACAAAGATTTGAAACACAAGAATTTGTTAATGCAATCTTATTTTCAAAATAACTTCGTGCATGACTCATTCGGCATTCAACGTCTCGACCCCTACTACTCCGAAACTCTCCGGTCTACTATTGTCATCCAGACATTTAAACCTCTTAAGGCAAGTTGGAAATCACATCAAATCATCTTACGGGTTTTCCTCAAATCAAAATCGGCTCTATAGGCCTATGACTCTAGCACAACCTTCCATCTTGGCCCGACATGATCTACTTACCACAAACATCATCCTTATCGTCACTCCAAGTGACTAATATTAGAATCGTCTTTCTATTCCAACGACTACTAGTTTAGGACCTTCATCACTACCCCCAACGATCATCACCTCAAAACACTTCGAGTACACACCTGTACTAGTAGGTTTACTATAGTTGTTCCTCCTTGTGATGGCTATTCTGGGTAGACAATACAACGCGTTATTAGCACATAATAACTCATACTAACAACACTCACGCTCAACTCTTTGGATTCCTCGTGACTTCCCCGACTCGAGCATTGATCCTGTGCTTCCGGTAGTAGGAGCTCTACTACTACCATCCACACCTATCATCGCCCGTTCCGAGTTCCATCCCAAGGGGTCCAAGTAGTTTCTCGCCGAAACTATACACATATGCCCGCACCGGCATATGTACACACTCTTCCTAGCTCCCTAGGAATTCCGTCCAAACCACTACCCTTGCTACTGCCAAATCCCTAATAGCAAGCAGCAGACATGCAATACAGTGTAACAAGCACCAAGCAAATTAGCATACATACTCCTATGTTCTAGAAAGCAATCTAGCACACGTACTCATACATAAACACCCTTCCCAGCTCTCTAGGAACTTCCTCTTATCCCACCACCCTTGCTACTACCGAATCCCTACTAATTATAACGGGTGACCTCGCGAATACCCGATTATATGCAGTGCGAAACAAATAGACAGTCGAATACAAGACTCTATCCTAGAACGGTTGGACTCAAACAAGAGCTGCGCAATAGAACTAAATCGAATATTCTAAGGCTATAAGTCTCTTACTGCATACAACCTAGAGGGCATTCACTTAGTAACCTATCATAATTAGCATAAATTCCTAATAGCAAGCAGTTCAACATACCGCATAGTGTCAACAACGGGCAATCTAGCATGCATACTCTATGATCTAGAAAGCAATAAAACACTAAGCATTGTACCTTTCCCTTCGGCTCCGGCTGACTGTACACACTGCGCCTCCGATCACCGTTCCTCGAACGGGTCTTTACTTTTTCTTCTAAAAAGATTTAATAAAGAATTTGAAAATTTCCCAGCCGCAACTTGAGACCAAACACACCGAGGTGCGTTTGATTCACTCAAGCTGTGCTCTGATACCAAGTTGTAACGTCCCAAAAATTACAAGCAAATTTAAAATTTTTAAAGTAACCCTTCATTAATAAAAACGCATTTAATAGTTCAATCGTTTCATTTGCAAACCACTAAATAAAATTATTACGAACAATAAACAGCGGAATAAATGTTTAAATATTAAATTCATAAATCAACCAGCTCTCCTCGTGCGCCAGTGTGTACTCGTCGCGCCTTGGAGCCGCCCGTACCTGAAACCACAAACTATTGGGAAAGGGTAAGCACGAAGCTTAGTGAATTCAAACACCATAAATAATACAGTTATTCCACACTACCCCTAAAACAGATAGTGACACATAAACAATCATACAGGTCTACGAACAAATCATAAACATGTATATCCACAACCACCCGCCTAAAAGGCACAAGTCGGTCCCACCGACCACATGATAACATCTTCGGCCCCGCCGAATCCCCGGTCCCACCGAGTCTCTACGCCACCCGCGTATAAAACCTCCGGCCCCGCCGGACCCCCGGTCCCACTGAATCTCTACGCCACCCGCGTATAAAACCTCCGGCCCCGCCGGACCCTCGGTCCCACCGAGTTAACATGGCAACATAGTATCAACTAAACACCCCACTATCTAGTTCCATAACGCAATCACATAAAGCTACCACACACGTACTACAGCAATGATAAAACAACCAATATTAAATATAGTGAGAGAACTCACCTCGAATGCGCGCCTAGCTTAAAAATACAATTCAAGCTTCACAATTACGGTCACTTCCCAGCACCTAAACACATGTTAAAACGTGTCAATACGAGACCCGGACCCTACGACACGACACACGCTTAACCGTCACTAAAACTATTTTTCCGTTCTCACTAAACAGGTCTGTTCGGGACCTGTTTCGACCCCTTTAAACCCAGAAAATTCCCAATATTATTTCGTGACCAGAAAGTACTCTGAGATAGGGTTTCAAAGACATATTATAAGCCTCCTAACGATTTTTCTACATTTAATTACGGATTTTATAAGATCAGCCCGCAGAACAGCGAAAAACAGCACTTATCAGTATAAAACGACAAATCGACCCATGCTACGTCCCGAACTGGGTTTTGCACAAAACTCAGAAAGGTTTCTAGACTCAAAAAGGGAACTTTTGACACCGGTTTCACCCCAAACCGAGTTACGAGCAGAAAGTTACAGCTTACGCAAAACAGTGACAGAACTTCAGTTTCTTTTACATAAAATGACGATTCACAGAACTTACGACCACTTTTTCGCCCAGCTAGAGGCCGAACCAGTTTTCCGCTAAAACACGGAAAACGTGCCCGGCCCTGAACTGGAACCGTGGGCGCCAGTTTCGGCTCAAACGGAGTTACGACGGAAACGTTATGACTACACGAAAACTGGTCAGCACACTAGAATTTTCATAAAAATCACGATTTATAAAAACGGTTCAAGGCTTAACGATTTGGGTTTTACGCTACGAGTGTCACCCACTGCCACCGCCCTCCACCCACAGTCACCGCAGCGGCGGCGTGCGGCGGTGGTGGTCTCGCCGGAAAAACGAAAGGAAAAGGAAAAGAAACGAGACGAACGAGAGAGTTACATACCTCACGACGACGTCTCACCACCACAACCAATCTCCTCCCTCTCGACCTCCGACGACAGCGGGTGTGGCGACCTCCGACGACAGCAGCAGCGGCGGCGAGGGCTGCCGCTGTGTTCTTTCTTCTCGTCACTCTCTTTCTCGCGATCACTCTCTCTCGTCGCTTCTCTCTCTCGGCTCTCCTCTCTTCGACCGGCAACCACATGAAAAACCAAGGAGCCGTAGGGTTGCCTTTTTTTTTCTTTCCCTTCACGCTACCCAAAACCAAATCATCACAAGGCTGCGTTTTTTTTTTGTTTTGCATGGGCCAAATCCATCAAGGTTTTTGGCCCTTGACACAATTAGTCCCTCGACTAGCAACCCTCTCGCAAATAACCGAAAATTCCGCCACTTTAACGATTCGATCCAACTCGACTAACCCCGTTAACGAAAACCACCATAATCGAACTTAAAAGAAATAGTTAAGATTAATAAATTACATACCGGGATACGGGCTTTACATATACCTGTCTTCATCTCCATCCATACGTCGAGACCGACTTGCCATTCTGTAGATTTCAACAAGGTTAATATACACGTAAGCACGTACCCAATATAACAAGGTATTCCAGTTCAAACATGTAACTCTAAGTTCACAATTACACTGGCCAGGTGTAATTCGAATTTACCTTACATGATGTTCCTTCTACCTTTTTATATTTAACATCCCAAGGTTCTAAAATAATAGGGACATCCTACTTCACATGCAGTTTAAGTCTAGGTACAGATACGAATACCTAAATCCCTTAAACTAGGGCTCTGATACCATCTATAACGACCCGGTTTCCCAAACATACAACAAATAACATATATTGCATAACATCGTTACATTCATAAAAGAAAGTTACATAATAATTCACATACGGTCCCATAGTCTCGAAACTACAAAATATATAAAAGCTTCCTAATCAACATCAGTCATCAAAAAGCGTCCTACTCTTTATCCTTTCATTTGCTGCCATAATTTCCTCGACCTGGAATACATATTTTTGAAAACAAAATGAGGGTTAGACCAAACGGTCTAGTGAGATAATCCCTGTCATTTCAAAATCGTTATAAAACCAATTATATAAAACCATTCCTATTAAAATAGTTTATATAAAACCATTCGTATAAACACACATATACCAATCAAGACTCGTGTATCGTGCACAACTCCTCATCCTCATTCCCCATGGCCATATTAGTTGGTTGCGAGCCAACAACGCCGTTGTACAACAACTACAGCACCGCTGTACAACAACTACAGCAAACACCTCCGCCGACTATAGTTTCGGCTAACGTATATTCGTGTAGTGTAATGCACATATAAATACAATATATATGTACCAATATATCATATTATCATTTATAAACCTTTCATTACATTCTAATCACATATCCATCTCAATCATAAACACGTAATCACACCATATATCACATATACAATCCATACATATCCATCTCATATATATATATATCACATATATATGTATCCCAGTTGAAAACGTTTTAAAAGTAAAACTCACCTTGTTGATAGCTTGAAGCCACACACGTGCAAACGATACAAATGAGCAAAACCGGCAACTAACGCCACAACCGAACACCACCCACGCCACACTAACGAGGGGCAACCGAACCTGTAATATATACACATTGATGAAATCCACATACTTATATGTATACAAGACTCACTACGACAAATGACAACCTTAACAACTCACCGGACACCCCCGAATCGCAACCGAGCTAGAAACCTAACAACCGACATTAAAAACAATACTTGGAGTTGTCATATGCCCAAACTAACATGTTCAAAGTGTTCAAATACTATCTTACACTAAAAAAGAGTACCCATACGCCTATATTACGCCTTAAAACGACACCGGTACGCAAGAAACAAAAATCAGAAAAAGCTTAAACAAGTGCTGTGCGCGCCTTGTGGCGCGCCCCAAGACGCGCCCAGACACGCGCCGACGTCTGTTAGGCATCAAACAGCCCTTGTTCAGCCCCTTTAACACCCCAACTCAACCCCCACTTAATTAGGTTCATTCTATGGAAGTTCTAGCATCAAAAATGAGGTTTTTAACATCAAAAACATGAAGGAATCCATATAGCAACTCTATACACATATGTAATCAATTAAACCCATCATCATCAACTATGGAGTGATGTTGAACTAACTATATATTGAACTCCATCACCAAGGTGAAGGGTTCAACCTTTATCTTGATCCAAAGTAACTAAGGAGAACTATAGCAAACAATAACCATCATAAATTGGACTCCACTAAAGTTATCATCCATGGTTATGAATGGATCATCCAAACCCTAAGCTAGAACTAACATGGAAAAGAAGAAGAGACTAAGGAATCATAATTAAGATCATACCTGCAGCACAAGATTCTTGAATTATCACTTGAATCACCAAAGGATTAAACCCTAACTTTAACCTTCTTCTTCATTTGCTTCTCTTTTGTTCTCTCCCTCTTTTCTCTCTTTTCCCTCTTTCACGATATAAACACACACACCACACATACTACACACATTCAACATTCAGCAATTGAACTCATGAGTCATCACATCAACTAGTGAGTCACATACATATCTAATACAAGTTACACAAAGGACCCATATAATACTAATAAATGACTATAAGAACCTTTAAACATAAACTAATAACAAACCACTCCAAATCTAACACATATAATCATAATAGAACCCTTAGAATTATATTACATGATATTACAACATTCTAAACTAATAAATCCAAATAACATAACTTAATTTACCCTTTAAAATGAGATATACTCATAAAAATAATAAGGGCTCTAACTACGAGTTATTACAGCGGTGCCATAGGGGTTTTCATAGCTGAGCTTTGAGTTAAATCAAACTTTTTCAGCATATCTTTAACATATTTTCCTTGATGAATGAAAGTTCCTTTTTCACTCTGTTTGATTTGAAGACCAAGGAAATAGGTTAGCTCACCCATCATATCCATTTTATATTCAGCTTACATTCTATCAGCGAAACGAGTACATAAGTCAGGGTTAGTGGAACCAAATATAATATCATCGACATATTTTTGAACAAGAATAATATGACCTTTCACTTTCCTGAAAAATAGAGTTTTATCGATTTTACCTCGCTCAAATTTTTCAATATGGAGATAAGTAGAGAGTGTCATACCATGCACGAGGAGCTTGCTTTAAGCCATAAAGTGCCTTATCCAGTTTATAAACATAACCTGGATGCTTAGGATCTGAGAATCCTGGAGGTTGTTCCACGTAGACTTCTTCATTCAACTTTCCATTGAGGAACGCTGATTTAACATCCATTTGATAAACTTTGAAGTCTTTGTGTACAGCGTAAGCTAAGAATAGACGAATGGCTTCGAGTCTTGCCACTAGAGCAAAAGTTTCGTCGTAATCTATACCTTCCTCTTGTCTGTATCCCTGAGCAACAAGACGAGCTTTGTTGCGGGTTACAGTTCCATGTTCATTCAACTTGTTTCAATAGACCCATTTAGTGCCTATCACTGACTTGTCGGATGGTCTAGGAACAAGCTTCCAAACTTTGTTTCTTTCAAATTCTGTCAGCTCTTCTTCATAGCGCTGACCCAGTTTGGATCTCTGAGGGCATCATCTATTTTATTTGGTTCAATCAGAGAAATAAAGTTAACAAATAAACAAATGTTACCTGCACTTCGTCGAGTCTGAACACCAGCATTTGGATCACCAAGAATTTGTTCAATGGGGTGATTAATAGTCCATCGCTGAGCCGGAGCATAAGTCGCTGACTCAACTTGAACTTCTGGAGGAGCTGAAGATGAGGCTTCAGCAACTTCTGGTATGTCAGCCAAGAGAGGAAGAGGTTCATATGTCATTTCATTCACTGATTGCTGAGAAGTAGATGGTATGTCTGAGATAGAAGGTTCAGAAGCAGGCATAGTGTTGAGAGGAACAGCTGAGACCCATGAGGATTCAGCTTCACTTGTCTGTATGCTTGGGATGATAGTAGGATCATCATCTTCTGTGGGATGAGTATGAGATTGAGGGATAGGAGCATCTTCTGAATCACCAAGATGAGAAAACATCCATTGATTCAGTTCTTCAGTATCAGCAGAAGGTCTAGAGTTCACTGAACGGAATTCGTCAAAAGTGACGTGAATTGTTTCTTTTACAGTTTGTCTTCTTCGATTGAAGACTCTGAAGGCTTTGGAGACTGAGGAGTATCCAAGAAAAATTCCATCATCAGCCTTAGGATCAAACTTTCCAAGTGCATCTCTGTTGTTCAGTATGAAACACTGACATCCAAAGATGTGAAGAAAGCTAATTGAAGGCTTTCTCCCATGGAAGAATTCAAAGGCTGTCTTCTTGAATCTTTTGACTATCAGCGACCTGTTTTGAGTAAAACAAACAGTGTTGACAGCTTCTGCCCAAAACTGAGTAAGTAGATGAGAATCGCTGAGCATTGAACGTGCAGCTTCGATGATAGTTCGATTTCTTCTTTCAGCGACTCCATTTTGTTGAGGTGTTCTCACTAAGGAAGAGTTGTGAGAAATACCCTTGCTTTCAAAGAAGGAATCAAGGGAATTGTTTTGGAATTCAGTCCCATGATCACTCCTTATTGAGTGAACGGTCATGTTATTCAGGACTTCTATTTTCCTGACAAAAGTGATGAGTTCTTCAGGGGTGACACTCTTAGAGCGGAGAAACATTACCCAGGTATAGCGAGAGAATTCATCAACTATGACCAATGTATATTTCTTTCCAGCGATAGATTGTTTGTTAACAGGGCCAAACAAATCCATATGGAGAAGTTGTAGAGGAGATGACACTGAGGAAACTTGCTTAGACTTGAAGCTTGCCTTGGTTTGTTTCCCTTTCTCACAAGCTGAACATAGAGACTCCTTAGCGTATGAGTGTTGAGGTAGACCAGTGACCAACTCTTTTGAAGAAAGAGTATTCAGTGTCTTGAAGTTGATATGGGAGAGCCTCTTATGCCATAGCCAGTTGACATCATATGAGGCTTTTGAGAAGAAACAGGAGTTCTCAGTGGTTGTAGAGTCTATGTTTATAACGTAAACATTTTCCATACGGTATCCGCTGAGAGCTATCTTCTCCTTTTTGTCAGTGACAAAGCAGGATTCCATAGTGAAAATCACTTTGTTATCCTTGTCACACAGCTGACTGATGGTTAGAAGATTATGCTTCAGTCCTTCAACATATGCGACTCTTTTGAAGGTTGTTGTACCATTAGAGAGTACACCAAACCCTCGGGTATAGCCTTTTCCGTTTCCACCGAAGGTCACTGAGGGACCCTTCTCTTCCTTGTATTCAGTGAGCAGGTTTTTTTTCCAGTCATGTGTCTAGAGCATCCGCTATCAAGATACCAGATACCCTTTTTAACCTGCAAACAAAGGAATATTAGTTTGACTTGGGCACCCATTTTACCATGGGTCCACACTTATCAGTGGTGGTAGAGGAAGTAGAAGGTTCAACAATCTTCGCAGCATTTGAAGATTCAGCTTCAGAACTAGTCATCACTTTGGTTAATTTCTTAACCTCAGTGGTAGGTTTCACCTTAACCTGATTTGCAACAGGAATGGTCTTCTTTGCCTTGGGGGCATTGATCTTCACCTTAGCTAATTTTTCAGCTTTGGTGGCTGTGGGGCACTTACTAGCAATGTGATCGGTAAGTCCACAGTGATAACATTTCCTATAGCTAAAAGTAGCTTTAGGACCATTTGCATGCTTAGCTGATAATTTTAAAAGAGCAGGGCCAGCACCAAGTATACCTTTGGCATTGGAAATGGGAGGAACAATCAGTTCTTCAGATTTCTTACCAATTATATCCACTCTGATTCTAGGAGTAGATCGCTGAATAAATCCAGGGATCTTGTTCTTAGAAGTAGAGGGATAAGTCACTGAAGCTTTAGAAGCATTCAGCTTAGGTACAAAGGTACCCTTCTGAGGTTTTTGGTTGAAAACTTTTACTTTACCTTTACCTTTAGAGATTAAGGTTGGTTTTTCCTCAGGGATGGGGTTTTTAGAAAAAGAACACTGAGATGAGGAAGTGTCAGGGATAGAGGACACGAACATTCCAAACTTAAGCATGGAATGATCAGTGGTTGGTTCTTCAGCGTCAGCTTTGTAACCAAGACCACGTTTGTCACTTAGGGGAATCTGAGACTTTATTATCTCAGTGATCGTTGTTGAGGATTTACACCATCCTTCAACAGTTGCCTTTTCAGCTTTTAATGCAGCGATAGCTTCTTCTCGTTCGATTTTGACTAGCTGATTTATATGAACCTGATCTTTTAAATCTTCTTCAATTTTAGAAAGCTTTTCTATTTGAAGGTGACAGTGTTTAAGCTGTTCAGCTAGATCAAGGTTTTGATTTTCAACTATGGTCTTGCCATTCATGACATCATATAAATTCAAAGTCAAGAGATCGATTTTCCGAAGACTATCAGCTTCATCAATATCTGAAATATGTGTAAAGAAAGAAGTTGTACCTTAGGGGTAGAGGTTGAAGTAGAGGGAATGTCAGAATTTTCTTCCTCTTCTTCGATTTTTGCCATGAGGCAGAGATTGGCCTCATCATCATCTTCAGAGTCAGATGATTCTTCTTCATCAGAGGCAGCCCAGTCAAAGTCAGCCATCAGGCATTTGCCTTTTTTTCTAAAAGCTTTTCAGCTTTGCATACTTTTCTTTCAGCTTTTGATACTTGTCATCTCTAGCCCTAGGGTTAGATGATTTCTTGGAGAAAGCTGAGGGTTTAAAGACTTTCTTTGAATTGCATTCACTAGCAAAGTGTCCTACTTTCTCACAGTTAAAGCAGGTAGCAGTAGCCTTATCAACAGGGGTTGATGTTTTTGGCTTGTCAGTGATTGCAAGGGGTTTGTTCCTTCTGAAGTTACTCTTTCTAGCGAATCTCCTGAACTTATTAGCCAGGAGTGCCAGAGATTCATCAAGATCTGAAGACTCAGCATCTGATGAGCATTCAGAGTTAGTCTCCACCTTAGTGATAGTGATAGATGATCGCTGAGTGGAAGGTGACTCTGAGAGTAAAGCAATAGGTGTGCTTTTGAAATCTTTTACAAGATTCTTCTTAAGATGACACGACTGCTCATGATTAAGCATAGTGCCAAATAAGGTAGAGAGAGTCATAGATTTTAGATCCTTTGATAGCTTAAGACACATTGAATAATTGTCCCAGCTTTCAGGTAAACATTCTAAGAACTTTGCCAGGATCTCAAAGTTAGAATATTCCTTACCAACGGTTTTCAGATCAATAATTAAACAGTTAAACCGCTGATGTACTTCAGAGAGAGATTCATTCTTACCACAAATGAAGCTTTCGTACTGTCTTGCCAAGTTGATCTTTCTTGAGTCCTGGACTTCAGACGTACCTTCATATTGAACACAGATTGTGTCCCACATGGCTTTGGAGGTTTTCAGGTTCATGACGGAATTGTAGACTTTGTCAGGAAGAGCCATAGAAAGGATAGATCTGGCTTTAGTGTCGATAGCCACTTTCTTCTTGTCTTCATCAGACCAATTGTGAACTTCTTTGGGAATGATTCTTTTAGGAATTTTAGCTCTAGTAGCAGTGCCTGGAACTTCAGGATCAATTCTAACAGGGACATATGGACCATTCTCGATGTAATGGGGCATAGTAGGGTCTACACCTTCTAAGAAGAGTATCATCCTATTTTTCCACAGATTAAACTTATCTCTGGAAAATCTAGGGGGTTTTGCAAAAGAACCATTGTCAATGTAGTTTGTGATTGTGGTGTTAGCCATTATGAGAAATAGCAAGGAAGAGAAAAGAGATTAGTATAAGTAAGATCTTGCTTATGAGATTAAACAATCCGCTCTGATACCACTTGTTGGTCCCGTAAGGATTATACAAGTTTGTAGAAGGGGGGGTTGAATACAAACACACAGATTCTACTTTTCTAAATTGTTTATTAATATGTATCAAACAATTTACAACTTATTGCGGAACAAGATTAAAGAATAAACCTAATCTAAACAAGTTAAGAGAATCACTAAGATTTCTTGCACTAGAAATAAGATAGAAAGGAGATAAGAATATTAAAGACTAATATTCTAACACACATAAATGGTAAGAAGGAGATGGCCGAGCACTTCATTTCTGAAGTAGGGTTTCCTTTATATACTGCATGCATTTAATGCATATCAGTACAACTTTACACGTGGCAGCAGCTGATTGGTTGCATGGTTTGACCTTTGTAGACAACCTAGTAGCCGCATGATGAACAATGTAGAATCAGAGTTGGTTGTACGGATTATGGACAAAAGGGATGTCCATTCTGACATTATCGTACGGAGGCGTGCAAGGGGAAAGACAAAAGTAACTTGTAGAGGAAACTTCATGATCAGCGTTCGCTGAATAGATCTTTATCAGCGAGTGATAAAGTTCAGCGTTCGCTGAAGTCTTCTACTTGAAACTTCACGTTGAGTGGACAAATCTTGGCTTCGCTGATATCCGCATCAGTTCATTAGTAGACTTGTCGCTGATTCTTTGGCTTGATCTTCGATTTCAGCGTAGAACATAGTTGACGTGAAACTTGTCTTCAGGGATCATAAGTAAACAACTAAGATTATCAGCGATCATCAACAAGACTGAACAGGCTCAGGTCTCATTGATGAACAGTATCGCTGAATGTGTAATTTTAAGGCATATGTTTTCATCAGCGATACTAAACAGACTTAGTATTTTCTTTGATGACAAAACATTAATACATATTGTCTACTTATGATTTTCACTAAGTGTTTCTCAGAGAGATCAAATCATTGAGGGTTTGGATCAACATGTAGGCTCATCTTCTTGAAAGACCGAGACAAATAACCCCATTTTGTCCAGCTTTCATGACTCAACTCCACCGCTGTTTTGAACTATCAAAGAGCCTTTTTGAGAGGAAACATAAAACATGCACATTGAACTCCAGCCTCTTAGATTTCCAACGAGCTATAATTCATCCATTTTGGATAAAAAAACGAGTGAGTTGTGCAAGTTTTCCCTCAGCTGCGCAGAACGGTCGTCAAAACAGAAAATTTGACGCTTAAGATCCCGTTGAATAAACCTTCAGCACCGAGCTTTAAACATGAATAGCAGAGGAGTGAGTGACAATCAAAATGTCACAATAGCAGCATGAAACGGTGAAGAACCGTCGATAGAACACCATTCTTTAAAGCGGAAAGAGCACGAGTGAAATGCAATGCTTTCGGTCCAGCAAGAGTCCATTGACTTTGACACAGATTCTGACCATTAAGCACACTGATTCAGACCAAACTCAAAACATGAAAAAGTTTCATCTATGTCTTAGGAATTCAACGCAACTGGACTCATGCGAATCGGAGCACCGAGTAAAAAGTTGTCCGCATGTTTCTGAAAAAGCGCAAAGTTGTCAAACAATCTGAAAATTTCAGGCTTCGGGCTTTTGGCTCTTTGCGACCTCTGGACCAGCGACCTCTGATATACGTGCTCTGGTATACCTCTGGTCTGGTCCTCCGCACTGATCGCTCTTAAAACAGAGATTTTGGTCCACAGAGCCTCTCCATATTACTTTTGTACTGCTTATAGAGGCTCTGTGCATACCTCTGTGGTTAATATTTGAACACAACAGCAGCTTCTTGGCCTTAGAAAAACCTCAAAATCACGTCTGTTTGGACAACAGGAAAACAAGGTCTGCACATCCTTGAATGAATCTGCAACCCCTAAACATCTTCTGAACTGCAGAGGCTCTGCAGCTGTGATTAAGATTGAAGTGGACACTACACCAGTCTTGAAGTCTTCTCCTGGTAGCAGCTTAACAGCAGCTTTTTGATTAAGCTGTATCAGCACAGCAGTCACTTCGGTGCATATTCCAAAACTTGACAGCTTCTGCATGAGCACAGAGGCTCTGGAAAGCTACGCAGAGGCTCTTTGGTATCAACTCTGTGCGCCCTCTGCTAGACAGATTCTAAAAATCTGTTATAATCCTCTGGACCAGGTTTTGTGCAAATTATGTCATACAATCTCAACATATGGCAGCAGTTACATTCGATAGCTAAGTCCAGAAATTTTGTAGACTTCATGAATCTGATGATATATAACATATCACCTGATCGCCGGAATATGAAAACCATTACGCTCGAAGTCTGAGTCAGCACATTTGAACATATGCACATGTCGAACAGCGGTAACTATCTGAACTCTGGAACTGCTGTCAATCTGTAATTTTGGATCAATCTCGACAAGCTATAGACAACTTCTGCACAACTCTGTGCATAACATTCTTGCACAGCAGCAGCAACATTCTGCTATAGCATAAGGTAAACTAGTTTCTGGTTATGCTGCTTAGGAACAACAACTTTCTGCAAATAGATTTCTGCTCAGATCTGCATTGAAACATGAACAGAACAGCTAATTTTCTGTTTTAAAACAATTGATTTTTATTGCAGCAAACTACTTTCTGTTTGGATAGATGCTGTTTGACAACAAACTTTTTGACAGCACCCTGATTAAGCATTTTGACAGCATCTATACAGCCACAATTTTGACAGCAATTTGTTGCTTTGACAGCAATTTGCTGTTTTGACAGCAAACAGATAGCACGGACAGCAAACAGTTTGCTGTTTTTGACAGCAAACAGCACTTTTTTTTTACAGCAAACAGTTTTTTTTTACATTCAGCAGCATCTTGTTATTTTCTGTTATAGCAACTCTATGCATCCTTAACAGCATTTGAACTCCAAATTGACAGCACGGATCGAATAAAAGAGCTTGGTGAAACATCTGTAGCTACACTTTGAATTGACAGCAACAAATTTCCGCTGCATTCATCGAAGTTCTTCCCTATAACAGATTAAGCAATCAAGGATCTGATGGGAAGAGGTGCAATCGGGACGACTGATAGGCGAGTTCACACCCCCCTAAATCTTACCGCAAGTGTACGGGTCGAATCAAGTAATAATGTACTGTAAGTACGAGTATCGAACACAGGGAACTAGGAACTAAGTATCACAATTACTATAAGAACTATTAACTGAACGGTCGCAATTTTGAGTTGTTGGGATTAACTAATTAATTGCAAATAAATAAATCAAACACAAGACAATAAACAGCTTAGGGACTTCTGATAGAGAAAACAGTTGAGGGTTGGAAATCCTAAGGTTCTCACATACAGACATCTGACTCTAAACAATTATCAGTCATTCCCTTTAATGAGTACCCAATCTATACAAGTCACCGTTGCTCTTTCTCAAGCAACAACGGGTTTTATCTTGAAAAGCATAAGTCTTATCTCTCGATCTCAACTTATGGAATTCAAAACACATTAAAAACAAGATTTAATGAGACTAAGCTTTAATTTGATATCTCTATCCAAATTTCTAACCTTAGGCATGTAATTTCTAGTTCTGAGTAACAATCAATTCTCTCGAACTTAATTGCTAACAAACAAATCAATTGTAAATTGGCCAAACTCACAAAAGCATTAAAAACTAAATCACGTGCTTCATTAAAATAGGAAAACTGATAAAAGAATTCAAATCATCTGTTCATATGCTAAATCAAATTCAATCCGACCCCCAACATCTAGAATTTAGTTCATGTTGGTGGTGGATTCAAACATAAAGAAAGAAGATGGAAAAACGTGTGCAAACATAATGATAATGAATGTGACGAGTGTAATGGTGGACTCCCTTCTCTCGTGCTCGAATCTACTTTCCGTGGTGGACGTGTCCTCGATTGATCCTCTATCGTGGCTCCAAAAGCTCTGGAAAAGCTCCAGAAATCGCCCCTAAGCTGCTCTCGTTCGTCGTGTGCGAGATATTTCGAGAATGACCTAAAATCCGGAAAAACGCCAAAGTTATTGGCTGAAACAGTGGGTTACGCGACTTGTCCCGCGACTTGCAAGTCGCGGCACAAGTCGCCCGGTTTTCTAAGGTGGTCTGGATCAGGTTCGGGTCTTGGTTCGGACACGGGTCTTGGGCTTGGATCTCAGGCTTCCGTTGGGCTTCGTTTTGGCTCTTTTTGGGCTCTTTTCAGCTTCTTTTCTCGATGATCACTGCCTTTTATATAACCTGCACATTTCACTCGATAAACCATAAAATCCTGCTTCTTTGCTATCAACACAAGCCAATCTCATTGGTTTGAGAACCGAAAATAACGCCAAAAAGTGGCATTATCAACAACCCCAAACCGAGCGTTGCTTGTCCTCAAGCAAATTAGCGATAAAAATAGAATAAAAGCATATATCAGTGAAATATAATAACTGCACAACTCCCAATTGGTACCATGTAATGCACTGGTGATTTCTCATACCTGTGAATGATTACCTCACTCTCGCCTCATCCTTATTCTGATTAATCTATGGCCTTCCATTGTAAGTCGAACTCGTGACTGCTCCGATCACATTAAGGTTGTTCTAGGTCCAAACATACTAGGGAAAACATTTCGCCTCGACCCTACCTCACGGGATACTCTCATTTCGCTCGAACCTAGGTTGTCGCTCATGTTGTCATGTATAGGAAGTTATGTACAATAAAACTCGAAAATTACATGACAACTCTAATGAAAGACGCACAAATGTCCAACAAGTCGATCTCGGAAAAGAATCAAGTAGCAAGACAGGGAATATTGGTAAAGGTGGTCGTATACCCTAATCATATTTTCCAGAAGATCATCCAGGTCTTTACAAGGGTTGTAACGGGGCTAGGGTTATGGTTAAGAAACGAAGGGGAAAACGGTTCAACGATCCTTGGTGTGTCAAACATTAGCAGTTATGAACTTTCTTCACATTCTATCTTTTGGCCCTCTTTATCACTAATGGAGTCGCTTTGACTCTATTATTGAGTTGTTGTAAAGCTATCTAAATAACTGTATTTATTTTCTTTTTGTATATATATATATATATATATATATATATTTTGGAGCATCATTGGCTCTCTTTATTTGTTTGGGGCTGCATTGGCCCTCTTTTCTAACTCATATTTCTTTTCATGATTGGCCTGTGTTCCTTCTTTTCCGCTCTATCTTCTTGTTATTCATTACCGCTCAGATTGACACACTTTCGGATAAGGTTGGCTAAGGCTTTTGGCTAGGGTTTAATGGTGGGTATGGAATGAACAAGGTGAGTGTTTGGCTACAAACTGGTTTATGGGTACACACAAATGGGTAGAAAGGTACGATAGCTAAACACGGGTTAACACTGAACACAATGCCTGGAATCATCTCTTAAGTTCCACACGATAGGGTCTACTACACCCTTACCCAATATCCCGATGGTCGTCTTTGCTACTCAATGCAATAATATAGCGAGATCATTATATATTCACGACAAGGAATTCGAAAAAGTGTATATGAATTAAGTGTTTAAATCCCTCGAAATGAAAAACGTCTTTTAGGCTCAAATCTCGCTATTGGGTGGTCTCCACTAATGTCCCTAGTCATGTCCTTTCCCAGTCCTTCCCTAATGGTCACGTTACTATCACAAGATTCTTCCCACAATGGTCGGTCTCAATCATTCAAAACAAAAATTTTAGCTAATGCGATCTAAGCATGCAGAGGTGCGGGAAATCTACGTGCATAAACGTGGGCCCAATTGGGCAACCCCAAACCTTACCCACACATTGTCCCCAATGTGCAAGTGTCGGCGTAGGCGATACTAAAACAAGTATCGTTGTGCGGTTATTACAAGAATCATACAGGGTAGGCATAACATTAAAGCACAAACATCAAAGAGCGATTTCATTAAAATGTGGCCACCCCAAACCTAGGCCGTGGCCTAGGTTTGTCAACTAAAGCCAACCCCAAACCTCGGTGAAACCGAGGTTTGCACAGGATTAAAAGTGAGTGTGTAGATGTTGAAAGATGAGACACCCCAAACCTAAGTGAAACTTAGGTTTGTTGCATCTCGTTTACTAATAAGGAAACAAACATCATACACCACTCGTTAACATACAGAATTAGAACGTACCTGTTTGCCCGGACGGAGGAGATTCTCATGAAAAATTGGAGTGCCCAGTTGGAAGACATCGGAGAAGATGAAGAAGGGAACACGAAAAAACAAAGCAAACAAAACAAAAGACGACAAGAAACAAAGAAAAAGAAGAACAAAAAGCAAGAAAGGATAGAAACTGCAAAGAACAACAACCCAGAAGCAACAGGGGAGCCGCGCGGTTTGGAGCGCGGTTTGAAAACCCCGGCATAAGCCGCGGGACCCTCTGTTCCCCAAAACTTCCAGTGACTTACGCTGTTTGGCTTGCGGTTTGAAAACCGCGGAATAGACCGCGTAGGTCTCTGTTCCAGGAATTTTTTTTTATTTTTTTTTTGTAAATAAAATCACTCAAAAACAGAAAATAAAAGAAAACGCAAACCTCGGTGGGTTGCCTCCCACCCAGCGCCTTGGTTTCGTTCGTGGCTCGACTTTCTTCTCGATCACTCCTTCGGCTTTCCTTGATCATCCGGTTTCTCTTCACTTTTGCCTCTTTCCCTCTCGAACATCTTGAATACTACCTTCTCGCCACCAACCCTCAGGGTCATCTCTCCTTCCTCCATATCTATCAGTGCTATGCTCGTAGCCAAGAATGATTTCTCCAATATCAATGGGACCTCTATGTCTTCATCGATATCCAGCACCACAAAGTCCACCGGGAAGTAGAACTTGCCGACCTTGATGAGCATATCTTCTATCACTCCATACGGGTACACGATCGATCGATCCGCAAGCTTAAGGGTCATGTACGTTGGTTTCACCTCTCCCAAGCCAAGTTTCCTGAAAACAGATAAAGGCATTAAGTTAATACTAGCTCCTAAATCACACAACACTTTATCAAAAGAAAGATTTCCAATTTGAATAGGGATCGAAAAACTCCCTGGATCCTTAAGCTTCGGGGGGAGCTTGTTCTGAATAATCGCGCTGCACTCTTCAGTAAGTGCAATGGTCGACTGGTGTTCGATTGCCCTTTTCTTGGATACGATCTCTTTCATGAACTTGAGATACGTTGGCATTTGGGCAAGTGCTTCTGCGAAAGGGATATTGATGTGAAGCTTCTTGAATATGTCGAGGAATTTCTTGAATTGTTCCTCATCTTTATGTGCTTTCACCCGGTTCGGAAATGGTAGTGGTGGTACGAACGGTTTGACTACCGGCTTCGATGGAGGTGTCGCTTCTTTTTCCTTCGGCTTCTCCTTAGACACACCACCTTCATTGGCTTCCAACTCATCCATATCTATGATCTCCACCTCTTGCTTTTTGGGCTCAGTCTCCTTTGATGACGGTTCTCTTGTTGTGTCTTCATTCAGCTCCTTGCCACTTCTCAGATAAATGGCATTACACTCTTCTCTCGGTTTCCTCTCAGTCATGCTCGGGAATGTTCCGGGGGCTCGGTTTTGTAAGGCTTCGGAAATATGCCCCACTTGTCTTTCAAGGAGCTTTATGGATGTCGTTTTCTGATCAGTAGCCGCCTTGACCGTGTTAACCGTGCTCGCTAACTCTCCAACCGTGCCATCCATCTTTGCCATAAACTTCATCATCGTATCCTCCAACCCCGGTTTCTTCTCCCCTGATTGTCCCTCATTGAGATTCCTTTGGTTGAAGCCTGGGGGACGGTAAACATGGTTAGCATTAGAAGAATTAGAAGAGTTAGAATTATTACCTTGTGGTGGTTGACCGGGTTGACTCCATGAGAAGTTCGGGTGTTTCTTCCACCCCTCATTATAGGTATTCGAGAACGGGTCGTTCCTCGGCTGGTTGTTCCGGTTTTGCAAAAACTGAACCTGTTCAGGTTCTTGAGGACTGCCTCCTTTCAGATGGTTTGTGGTCGCAGCTAGTTGAGCCTTTATTTCTTTCAGCTCATCCGATTCTTGAACGCTTGCAACTCTTCTAACGGCTGATCTTGGAGTAGAAAAACTGTGTTCCGCCAGTTTTTCGATCAAGTCGCATGCCTCCTCGTAAGACTTATCCATTAGTGCTCCACCCGATGCAGCTGTGATGTCGTTTTTGAATTGTGGGTGGAGTCCACTAAAGAATGTTTGGATGATGACCCAACCTTGCAACCCATGATGAGGGCACTTCTTGATCATATCTTTGTAATGCCCCCAAGCTTCATATAACGTCTCTTGGTCCCATTGAGCGAAGTGAGTAATCTCGGCCATAAGTTGAGCGGTTCTGCTTGGTGGGAAAAACTTCTGAAGAAAGGCCGCTTTCAGTTGTGCCCATGTGGTGATCGAGTCCGGTTGGATACTCTCGGTCCATGTTATGGCTCTGCCTTTGAGTGAGAAGCTGAGCAGTCTCAGCTTGATTGCATCCTCTTCCATCCCATTAATCTTGAATGTGTTGCAAATCCTCTCGAATGCCCGGAGATGTGCATGAGGATCTTCTTTCGGTGCTCCTCCATACTGATTTTGTTGTACCATTACGATGGTACTTGGTTTGAGCTCAAAAGAGTTTGCCGCAGTGGTAGGCGCTTGGATGCCTATGCGTGCCGCTGCCACATTCGGATCGGCAAACGACCGCATAGGACGTCGCTCAGGATGTGCTTCGTCACCCATCTTCAGTTGTCTTTTAGCTTTAGTCTCTTTTCTTAATCGACGGGCAGTTCTTTCAATCTTCGGTTCGATCGGTTCGATTCCTTCCCCTCGGGTTTTCCATGGCATAAACCAATTAGTACCTGAAACGGGCAGAAAACAAAATTAGTAATCCAAAAACTGAAAGTGATGGAACAAGGTAATAAAAATAAAAATAAAATGTTCAATGTAATAGCACTTATAGCTGGTAGTGCTATCAGTTGCAACTAGTTCCCCGGCAACGACGCCAAAAACTTGATAGGCGAGTTCACACCCCCCTAAATCTTACCGCAAGTGTACGGGTCGAATCAAGTAATAATGTACTGTAAGTACGAGTATCGAACACAGGGAACTAGGAACTAAGTATCACAATTACTATAAGAACTATTAACTGAACGGTCGCAATTTTGAGTTGTTGGGATTAACTAATTAATTGTAAATAAATAAATCAAACACAAGACAATAAACAGCTTAGGGACTTCTGATAGAGAAAACAGTTGAGGGTTGGAAATCCTAAGGTTCTCACATACAGACATCTGACTCTAAACAATTATCAGTCATTCCCTTTAATGAGTACCCAATCTATAAAAGTCACCGTTGCTCTTTCTCAAGCAACAACGGGTTTTATCTTGAAAAACATAAGTCTTATCTCTCGATCTCAACTTATGGAATTCAAAACACATTAAAAACAAGATTTAATGAGACTAAGGTTTAATTTGATATCTCTATCCAAATTTCTAACCTTAGGCATGTAATTTCTAGTTCTGAGTAACAATCAATTCTCTCGAACTTAATTGCTAACAAACAAATCAATTGTAAATTGACCAAACTCACAAAAGCATTAAAAACTAAATCACATGCTTCATTAAAATAGGAAAACTGATAAAAGAATTCAAATCATCTGTTCATATGCTAAATCAAATTCAATCCAACCCCCAACATCTAGAATTTAGTTCATGTTGGTGGTGGATTCAAACATAAAGAAAGAAGATGGAAAAACGTGTGCAAACATAATGATAATGAATGTGACGAGTGTAATGGTGGACTCCCTTCTCTCATGCTCGAATCTACTTTCCGTGGTGGACGTGTCCTCGATTGATCCTCTATCGTGGCTCCAAAAGCTCTGGAAAAGCTCTAGAGATCGCCCCTAAGCTGCTCCCGTTCGTCATGTGCAAGATATTTCGAGAATGACCTAAAATCCGGAAAAACGCCAAAGTTATTGGCTGAAACAGTGGGTTACACGACTTGTCCCGCGACTTGCAAGTCGCGGCACAAGTCGCCCGATTTTCTAAGGTGGTCTGGATCAGGTTCGGGTCTTGGTTCGGACACGGGTCTTGGGCTTGGATCTCAGGCTTCCGTTGGGCTTCATTTTGGTTCTTTTTGGGCTCTTTTCAGCTTCTTTTCTCGATGATCACTGCCTTTTATATAACCTGCACATTTCACTCGATAAACCATAAAATCCCGCTTCTTTGCTATCAACACAAGCCAATCTCATTGGTTTGAGAACCGAAAATAACGCCAAAAAGTGGCGTTATCAACGAGATCTGAACAAGTATGAACCAGATCTGTAAGCATGAATAACATTCTAATTACAAGCAATATGTCCAAACAAATGATGAGAAAGCATGTTGTCTGAAAACTAGAGTCACAATCAGAATAAATAGTCAGTCCAGACAGAAAATGCCAGATCTGAGCATTTGTCAATCCCAAACAGATCCGAAATCAGTAGCAATGATCATCAAATTTAGATTGGTTCAACCTTATGACTCCCAAAATCATTGTAGTCCTAAACTAATGACGTTTCTCCACAAAAGAATCATGTTATCATGACACAGCATATTGAGATCAGTACCATGGACAGACCAGATCCATAAACCAAATAATTCAAAATCAAAATCTTTCATAACTTTATTGACCCGGTCAGAAAAAAAGAAGTAACTCTACTTTTTTATAATAGTTCTTAATTATTAAATTAAAAAAATTCCATTTTCATGGATATGGATTGATGTAGATATAGTTATTGGCCTAATCTCTTGAAAGAGTAATTTGAATCTATATATTTTCAAATCCTAAAACTATATAATTTGAATCCCAAAATCATTGTAGTCCAAAACTAATGACGTTTCTCCACCAAAGAATCATGTTATCATGACACAGCATATTGAGATCAGTACCATGGACAGACCAAATCCATAAACCAAATAATTCTCTGTTAAAAGCATATCCAGGTCTCAATCCAAGATTTTCAAACCTGATCCTGTCTACTCCAAACAGATTCTCATCAAATTGATTTGATGAAAAAATAGATTTCCATAACACTTTTAGAACAAGGATTGCTAATAATCAAGTTTCTGATTGATCAGATCAGAAAGTTGATTCTAAACACTCAAAGATCGAAAATCTTTTCAAATCTGACTTTGAATATGTAGCGCATCATCAAATCTTTCTCAATCAACAATTTCCAAGACCCAAATGATTTTGTTTTTCATTTAAATAATTATGAGCAGCGGAAGACAAACAAAATCTGAGTAAAAGAGAGTCCAATCTTGGATTTACATAAAGGTCAGATCAAGATCAACAACCTTACTACCAAGATGCCAAAAAAATGTTATGGACTTAAGCACACACAAAGATGAGATCATAGATCAACCATCTACTTAGTGCTATCAAATATTAGACCAATGAATAAGAAAGAATCAAAACACACACATGTATTAAATCTGATCAGATTTGATCCAAATAGAACCAAATCTTCACTTACGCATTTTATCAAACATGTAGTGTGCAGAATCAGATTTTGTGAAGAAAACAACAAAGTTTTCTATGAAAGATCATCCAAATCTCATTAAAATAAAGAAATGAGTTTCCAATAAGCATAAAAACATAAAATAAACCATCAGAATGATATTTGTGTTTAGGCTCATGTGATTGAATCAATCTAAGCACCAGAACAACAAATAAATCATCTACTAACTTTTATTGTTGCCATAGGTGACCGATTTTGAAGAAAAGTTTCTTCAATCAGCTCTGATACCAATTGTATATCCCATTTTAGACAAACAATAGAAGAAAATCCATATATAAAAGTAGAGATAAGATGAACATGAAGAACAATGATAAAATAAGTCAGCTCATTAAAATTTGATTAATGATATGGAGAGGAAAATGAAAGAACACCACACTTGGAATTTAATTGACTCTCATGAGAGGCTCACTTAGTCTATGTGTGGAATGTGTGTTTCTTCTAAATGACCTAATGAAAAATGGAACCCTAAAGTTCTTTATAAATGGTCCATTTACAATATAAAAAAGGGCTAAGCCCATACAATTAGCTAAAACCCCATAAGCTAATTATAAAGCACTATTTGAATAGGCTATTCTTTTTTTTTAAATTCCGTTGGCCGGGAGATGTTGAAGCTGCATAGATTATTTGTATTGTGCCTACTATCATCAACCAAGGAGAAAATATAGAATGAGCGTGTGGTAATAATTCCATATTAATCCGAATCAATCCATACGCTCCCATTTTTAATAAAATTCCGGCTAGCAGCATACAAGTACTGTAATGCGCCTCTCCGTGTGTATCTGGTAACCATGTATGTAGGGGTAGAATTGGTGATTTGACAGCAAACGCAATAAAAATGCAATATATAATATTATTTCCAAAGCCACAGGATACGACTGATTAACTGATGTTTCAAAATTTAATGTTGGTTCATTAGAACCACATAAACCGACATCCAGAACTCCCATTAAGAGAAAAATGGAACCTCCCGCCGTGTACAAAATAAATTGTGTGGCTGAGTACAGACGTTTCTTTCCTCCCCACATGGATAGAAGTAGATAAACCGAAATTAATTCTAATTCCCACATGATGAAAAAAGTAAAAGGTCCTGAGAAGAAAATTATCCTATTTGACCACTGTACATTGCTAACATCAAGAAATGGAATAATTGAGAATCCCGAGTAACAGGCCAGGCCGCTAAAGTAGCTAAAGTAGTGATAAATCTTGTTAATAAAATGGGTCCTATAGACAGTCCATCTATTCCTAATTTCCAACGAAAATCAAAAAAAAATTATCCATTTTTAGTCCTCTACTAGTTGGATTAATGGATCGTCCAATTGGAAATGATAACATAATGCATAGGTTGTTAGAAGAAGTTCTAACATGCATATACATATTGTATACCACCTAATTACCCTATTTCCTTTATGTGGAAGAAAGAAAATTAAGGAACCCGCAAATATTGGTAAAACTACAATTATTGTTAACCAAGGAAATTTGTTCGTGGTAAAGACAAGATACACTTGGACCAGAAAAACCCGTGCTCAAAAATATTTTATTTTTGGGCACAGGTTTTGGCGGTAAAAAAAATGGACTCAAGTAGGGTTTTTTGTAACGTATTAATAAGCTATACCCATGTTGCGGGTTGTTTCATGCCATAAATAAACTCGAACACTCAAGAAATCCATTGGGCAGGCGGATTCACATCTCTTACAACCGACACAATCCTCTGTTCTTGGAGCAGAAGCTATTTGTTTGGCTTTACATCCGTCCCAAGGTATCATTTATAATACATCCGTGGGACAGGCTCGGACACATTGAGTACACCCGATACATGTATCATAAATCTTTACTGAATGCGACATTGGATCAATCCATTTTTGAACGTGATAAAGTTTCAATCTAGTAAATTTATAAATGAATTATATATTGAAATACTAGATGAATCGATGAGTTCCCCGAGTTTTTTTATTAATCTATTTCTGGATTGACAGTGCCAAAATACTTTGATTTCTTATGTTTGTGATAACATGATAATACCTTACGTGCCAGATGTGCTGATTTGAATTAATTTATGAAAATTCTACTTTATATAATAATATTACTTATTCAACAAATTCGATTGATTTATCCGAGTTGATTTTCTGTTACGATAAATTGATGAAACAATAGCGAGTCCAATAGCGGCTTCAGCAGCTGCAATAGCTATAACAAAAATGGAGAAAATGGCTCCTTTTAATTAACGACTATCAAAAAAATCAGAAAATGTTACAAAATTTAGATTAACCGCATTTAATATAAGTTCAAGACACATAAGAGCCCTAACCATATTTCGACTTGTGATCAATCCATATAGACCGACAGAAAATAAATAGGCACTCAAAACAAGTACATGTTCGAGCATCATTAACCAACTCCTTATCAATCTCGATTCATTTGAATATGAACAACAATTTAACCAATTGGATTGACTAGAATATAACGAGTAATGGAATAAAGGAATATATTGGGAATAGATAGAACTAATAAAGAATTTCTATTTTATATACAAAGTCAAATAGAAAAAAGGAAATGCATGTGATAGCTCATAACAAGGTTTTTTATTTCAGTTCTAAAGAGTTATTATTGACGAGCTACAGCAATTGCACCAATTAACGCAACTAAAAGAATTATTGAAATGAATTCAAACAGAAGAAAAAAAAATTGTTGATAAATGAATCCCAATTTGTTGACTATTACTTATCAAATCTTGCTCTATAATCTGGTTTGCTTTTGTAGTCCAAATAATGCCATACCATGACGTATCTGGAATAGTAGTAATTAGTGAAACAAAAAGACTTGTACGGACCACGTAAGTTACTCCATCTCCAACGGTCCAAAGATGGAAATCTTTGGAATATTCTGAACCATTTATGAACATCACAGCAAAAATGATTAAAACATTAAATAAGGAGTTGCGCAGTAGCTACAAAATGAGAGTTCGATAGAATATAGAATAAAGATATACAAACAAAAACCAATCCCAACGAAAAGGCAGAATAAATGGGATTGGGAAGTAATACTACTCCCAGACCCCCTAATATAAGACCCAATCCTAGAAAGACTAAAAGAAAATCATGTATTAGTCCAGGTAAATCCATTATATATAAAATAAGAGATAAATAAATCAAAATCTTTCATAACTTTATTGACCCGGTCAGAAAAAAAGAAGTAACTCTACTTTTTTATAATAGTTCTTAATTATTAAATTAAAAAAATTTCATTTTCATGGATATGGATTGATGTAGATATAGTTATTGGCCTAATCTCTTGAAAGAGTAATTTGAATCTATATATTTTCAAATCCTAAAACTATATAATTTGAATCCCAAAATCATTGTAGTCCAAAACTAATGACGTTTCTCCACCAAAGAATCATGTTATCATGACACGGCATATTGAGATCAGTACCATGGACAGACCAAATCCATAAACCAAATAATTCTCTGTTAAAAGCATATCCAGGTCTCAATCCAAGATTTTCAAACCTGATCCTGTCTACTCCAAACAGATTCTCATCAAATTGATTTGATGAAAAAATAGATTTCCATAACACTTTTAGAACAAGGATTGCTAATAATCAAGTTTCTGATTGATCAGATCAGAAAGTTGATTCTAAACACTCAAAGATCGAAAATCTTTTCAAATCTGACTTTGAATATGTAGCGCATCATCAAATCTTTCTCAATCAACAATTTCCAAGACCCAAATGATTTTTTTTTTCATTTAAATAATTATGAGCAGCGGAAGACAAACAAAATCTGAGTAAAAGAGAGTCCAATCTTGGATTTACATAAAGGTCAGATCAAGATCAACAACCTTACTACCAAGATGCCAAAAAAATGTTATGGACTTAAGCACACACAAAGATGAGATCATAGATCAACCATCTACTTAGTGCTATCAAATATTAGACCAATGAATAAGAAAGAATCCAAACACACACATGTATTAAATCTGATCAGATTTGATCCAAATAGAACCAAATCTTCACTTACGCATTTTATCAAACATGTGGTGTGCAGAATCAGATTTTGAGAAGAAACAACAAAGTTTTCTATGAAAGATCGTCCAAATCTCATTTAAATGAAGAAATGAGTTTCCAATAAGCATAAAAACATAAAATAAACCATTAGAATGATATTTGTGTTTAGGCTCATGTGATTGAATCAATCTAATCACCAGAACAACAAATAAATCATCTAATAACTTCTATTGTTGCCATAGGTGACCGATTTTGAAGAAAAGTTTCTTCAATCAGCTCTGATACCAATTGTATATCCCATTTTAGACAAACAATAGAAGAAAATCCATATATAAAAGTAGAGATAAGATAAACATGAAGAACAATGATAAAATAAGTCATCTCATTAAACTTTGATTAATGATATGGAGAGGAAAATGAAAGAACACCACACTTGGAATTTAATTGACTCTCATGAGAGGCTCACTTAGTCTATGTGTGGAGTGTGTGTTTCTTCTAAATGACCTAATGAAAAATGGAACCCTAAAGTTCTTTATAAAGGGTCCATTTACAATCTAAAAAAGGGCTAAGCCCATACAATTAGCTAAAACCCCATAAGCTAATTATAAAGCCCTATTTGAATAGGCTATTCTTTTTATTTTAAAATTCCGTTGGCCGGGAGATGTTGAAGCTGCATAGATTATTTGTATTGTGCCTAATATCATCAACCAAGGAGAAAATATAGAATGAGCGTGTGGTAATAATTCCATATTAATCTGAATCAATTCATACGCTCCCATTTTTAATAAAATTCCGGCTAGAAGCATACAAGTACTGTAATGCACCTCTCCGTGGGTATCTGGTAACCATGTATGTAGGGGTAGAATTGGTGATTTGACAGCAAAAGCAATAAAAAATGCAATTTATAATATTATTTCCAAAGCGACATGATACGACTGATTAACTGATGTTTCAAAATTTAATGTTGGTTCATTAGAACCATATAAACCGACACCCAGAACTCCCATTAAGAGAAAAATGGAACCTCCCGCCGTGTACAAAATAAATTTTGTGGCTGAGTACAGACGTTTCTTTCCTCCCCACATGGATAGAAGTAGATAAACCGGAATTAATTCTAATTCCCACATGATGAAAAAAGTAAAAGGTCCTGAGAAGAAAATGATCCTATTTGACCACTGTACATTGCTAACATCAAGAAATGGAATAATTGAGAATCCCGAGTAATAGGCCAGGCCGCTAAAGTAGCTAAAGTAGTGATAAATCCTGTTAATAAAACGGGTCCTATAGACAGTCCATCTATTCCTAATTTCCAACGGAAATCAAAAAAATTGATCCATTTATAGTCCTCTACTAGTTGGATTAATGGATCGTCCAATTGGAAATGATAACAGAATGCATAGGTTGTTAGAAGAAGTTCTAACTTGCATATACATATTGTATACCACCTAATTACCCTATTTCCTTTATGTGGAAGAAAGAAAATTAAGGAACCCGCAAATATTGGTAAAACTACAATTATTGTTAACCAAGGAAATTTGTTCGTGGTAAAGACAAGATACACTTGGACCAGAAAAACCCGTGCTCAAAAATATTTTATAAAGGGTCCATTTACAATATAAAAAAGGGCTAAGCCCATACAATTAGCTAAAAGTCCATAAGCTAATTATAAAGCCCTATTTGAATAGGCTATTCTTTTTTTTTAAATTCCGTTGGCCGGGAGATGTTGAAGCTGCATAGATTATTTGTATTGTGCCTACTATCATCAACCAAGGAGAAAATATAGAATGAGCGTGTGGTAATAATTCCATATTAATCCGAATCAATCCATACGCTCCCATTTTTAATAAATCCTTATTGATCTCCTCTATTTTTAATTCTTGCCTAGTTGATAGTTTGGAAATCATATGTTGAGTTTTCCTTATTGTTGAGTTGTGCATTCAATGTAAGAACAAAATAGGGTTTAACTCAAGTTCAGATTGTTGTGAAGTCTAATTAAATGTTTATGTGAGTATTGAGGTTAGAGTTTAACACATATCAGTTTATGAAAAAGGTTGTGATGGTAAAATGTTCGGTGTTAAGCTAATTAGGAAGATTTTGGTTTTGTGGTTCGACAAATCGGTAATCGCCGACTCCGGAACTGTTTGATACCGGATCCCATAGGGACTTCCGAAAGTATGGAAATACCGGATCCCTAATGGGATTTCCGGAACTGATGAATACAAGGTCCGTAAGGGAATTCCGGAACCAAAGACATCGGATCCATGGAGAGCATTCCGGAACCATGATACCGGATCCCGTGAGAGGGAGTTCCGGGACTGTTCATACCGGATCCCAAAGGGGATTCCGGAACTGTTATTACCGGAACCCGTAGGAGGGATTCCGGAAGTGCATGTCCGGATTATGGGTTCGGATTAGGAGAAGAGCTAGGGTCAGTAGTGGGTTTCCACTAATTAATTATATGATATGCTTTAGGCGTAATATCAGTTCGGGACGAGACGCGTGGTTAGGAAAGTCACTACTATCAGGTGAGTTCCCTAAACCCCTTTTTTACGAAATAAGATGCTAAATATTTTACTGATTATGGTTCATTTATGAGAATGAATTGTTTACCAACTGTTACGTATGCTTTCCCATGAAAAGTATGTTTTATTCAAAGGATTATTTAGCATGAAGAAATGATTTATAAAGATTTTCACTTTCCGTGATTTATGGTAAGTTATGTGTATGCTATGTGGAGTCAGTCTGCACGGTGGGATCAGAATACCTCGGGATCCGATGATCCCTTGGGCAGTTGTGATGAGCCAGTAGGATGGAATTCGTTTCCTTCCTACTCGGATAGAGGGGAGTCTGCTTGGGGCCCGAGATGAGGCGAGAGGGGAGTCTGCTTGGGCCCCGATCGTGGTTAGCTTGTACGATCCTTGAACACTGTGCACTACCATGATTGATGCTTTATGTGGAGACTGTTAATGAGTTTTATAATGTAACAGCCCACTCCAAAGCATGCCAAATTAAGACATTATATATATCGCCAAAACATGACCAAAGGTTCACATCAACAAAATTCCAAAATTTGGGTTTGCGGAAATAACCCTATTCCAACTGAGAGTACCTAAATACTGAAATGTAGGGAAGTCCACTAATGCAAGCCACGCCCACCCTCACGTCTTCTCTTTACCACTAGAGGAACCGCACTTAACCTGCTTACCTAAAAAGGGTTTTAGTTTTGAAAATGCGAGGGTTAGACCACAAGGTCTAGTGAGATCCCTCAGTTACATCCACACCACATATAGCAATTAAAGAGTTATGCGAAACATAAATCAATATGAAGTTTGGTTAATAACATTCACACAATTGACCAAATCGTCCATCCAGTCACACACACCCGTGGCTTGATCCCAGGGCGCTCAATCACCCTCGTATGGGACACACCCCCCATATATCCGTCACACCATGTCATATGGGCGACACCCCCCCATAAGCGTCATACCACAACAGATGGGACACACCCCCCATAAGCATCACACTATGACATATGGGTCACACCCCCCATAAGCGTCATACCACAACATATGGGACACCCCCCCCCCCCATAAGCATCACACCTTAATGATTGGGACACCCCCCCCCCCCCATATACCTCGCACCAAGCATAAGTAATTTATATGCAACATATATTAAGCAAACGCACATGTACGAGTAAATGAACAAGTACCATCAAGCTTCAGTTAGAAAACTCACCTGTTACGCTTACGATCCTTTCCTACTCTGACCTGCACTTCCAGATGGTTTGCCTGAGCGAAAGGGTAAACGCATAAGTTGACAGCTCAACTATCCGGACACACTACCCTATCCGGACAACACCTTTATCCGGACAACACCTATCCGGACGGCACCTCTATCCGGACAACACACCTATCCGGACAACACACCTATCTGGACAACACCCTTATCCGGATAGCACCCTTATCCGGACAACACCCTATCCGGACAACATACCCATCCGGACAACACACTCATCCGGACAACACTTCTATCCGGACAACACACTCATCCGGACAACGCTTCTATCCGGACAACATACTCATCCGGACAACACACTCATCCGAACAACACTTCTATCCGGACAACATGATCTCCGGGTGCTTACCCGGACACCTTCTTCTATTGAAGGTATCCGGACGGGGCGCTGTTCGAGTTTTTCACTCGAAAATCCCGTCCTGAGCTCCGCCAAAGCAACGATTAGGCAATAACAACTACCAAAAACGTACTAGAACCAAACCCCACAATATACATCCATAAAAACATAAACAAGAGGAGCTTAAACCTTCCACAAGAGTTTTGGCAATACTATTATCCAACTAAACTTCTCAATACTCTACAATCAACAACCTCATTAAATGGAGTAATGGATTGAGAGTTTACCTGCTCAAATGCTTGCCAGAAACGAAAACCACAACAATCCTTCTTCTGATTTCCAATGTTTGATTACTTCTTTCTCTAGTGCACCAAAACCTTCAAGAGCTCATTTTCTCTCTTTCTTTCACAAAATCAGCCGACACCCACACACCAAAAATCAGGAGAATATGGTTTCTCCTAGGGTTTTGAGCCCATTTTATACCTTATCCCACATTTACAAAATACCCCCTTCAACTTCCATCTTATTACATTTCCACCACAAGGCTTGAAACTCTTATTATTTGGACACGGTTACTACAACACTCCCCCCTCAAAAGAATTCCGTCCCCGGAATTCCATTCTCGAAAAGATGAGGGTACTTGGACATCATATCCGACTCCACTTCCCACGTAGCCTCTTGTCCCTTATGATACCTCCACTGAACCCTCACTAGACGAGTCTCCCTATTCCTTGATTTCCGGACCTTACTGTCCTCATTAACTATTGGTTCCTCTTCGTACCCCAATTTCTCGTCAATACGGACATCTTCTAACGGAGTAGCCACATCCGTCTCGGCCAAACATCCCTTTTTTGTGGTCTAGGGCCACCCTTAACTTCCTGCGAACCTAAATGGCTTATCAGTAGCCGACCGCGCGACCTCCGGTCTCACATAACGTCTCTTTCCCGCGATACATCTTTACTCACGGAAAGTTCACAGATAACTGCACATGCCAACCCCTTTGCTTTTCTAAGGATTTTCTTACTTCCACTTGCATAACCCTTCAACAACAAAGCGTACGCCAACAATTTCCACACTTTCGAATGATTACAACTCCTACTCTAGGAAATTTGCGTACCACAACTATGACGCCTCAGGTCAACGGTACATGGTACCGTCCACACACTTAGACGCACGGTTGCAACAAATTTAGAATTTTCGTCCACAACTTCAATCCCGTGACAGCACAAGTTACAACGGTTAGGGCCACAATAACATCAATTTCTTAACGAACCTTCAATTCACCAACCTAGCACAAGACCAACCTCGAGTATCACCTTAGATCACAGACATAATCCTCTCCGACTGATAACACACAATTCTACGATCACTTTCCCCATCTCAATACACGTATAAGGCAGATAACACTTTCTCACCTGAACTGTGTTGCACACGGTTCATCAATAATAGTCAATTCACACCCTTCCGCCATAGCAACACCCCCACACTATACAGAGCCAAAAGTAGAAACCTACACACTTTAACATCTAACGTACCCATCAATCCAACCCGAACCAATCTTGAAGTCACGCATCCGAATTCTCCTTGCATCTAACAGTCGTCCATCCACATGAGAGATAATTCAGGGTTCACCTGCTACCTGCAAGGAGCAACTATGCTCACACAAAAATATTCTTACTAGCTTAACACTGAACGACAAAGTTTACTTGGAACATTTCTCACACTACTACCAAGTCCACTCCAATGGTCCTTTTCGCGAACACTACTTTCGACTACATCCTTCCACTTCCTTTTCACTCATAAAACACGATTCCAAAGATCGGCTCACGGGAAGGTGCACACTCTTGATCAACCACACAAGCTGACTTTCCTTGACTCGAAAACCAATCACATACATGCCAATCCCCCTTTCTCATACTCCCACTAGGAGTTCATGCACCCGACGGTGACGTTCTTGAAAACATTGCTACCACTTTTCGTGCCACTTGCCACACCTTCTACTTCACGCTTACACACCCATCCCAACCTACCGTCCCAATTACCCTATGGACATTTCTCATCCAACATTTACCACTCCATACTTGCAATTTCAATGATTACTATGCCCAACCAACAGTTTCACCATCTTTCATACGAGAAACTCCACCCAGTCAATCCGAAACACACTCGATGTTCGAAGCGACCACACATTTCTCATTCCTCAAAGATATTAACTCACCCCTTTGCATTTCCTTTATAAACAAGGATTAGTCCAGTACACCCAAAGATTTCATATCTACAACGAAACACTGTAAACTACTCAATCCAAGATCACACCATCTCCCTCTTAGCTAGCCACCAACTTCCACCCCAATCTCTTGTTTTTGGATAAAAGCACCACACCCAACTTTAGCCACATAGAACAACTTATCAACAAATCCCGAGCAAGGATCTCCACTTACGCTCATCTCATAACAACACTAATCCACCACTTAACCTCACAACACTTCATTTCCACCATGCTTCGCATGCTTACTAAATATAAGTTACCGCCTTCATATCTACACAACCCCACACACTAGAGGTTCTATCCTCACGACTACTGTCCGCTCACTAGGCCATGCTTTCTCCCGCCAAACATCACATATATATGAAAGAGTTGGCGAAAACATTATGCAATAACTAATCTTGCAATTCAACATCCTCACACGAATAACGGAAATTCTTGGCTGGTCACTACACACCTGTGACCTGAACTAGGGCTCACACCCGCCCTTGGGAACAGACCAAGTCTATTCGAACAAACCACATGGGACGCACCCCCCATGTATTTTACACCATCAACCTGAGATTTACACACTTATATAAACCAAATGCAAACACACAATAGTAAGTATGCACGTTCAACTAACAAACAGGTACTATCAAGCTTTGATTTAGAAACTCCCAACTTTGCCTTCCTCCCATCTAGATGAACCACAAATTTATGACCGTCTACCTCACTCAACCGAGCCCTTAATTCCGACCGACTCTTTGGATCCACTTGAGACACGCTCAAGTAAATCAAACTATAAGACACACCCTTGCAATCCAACATAGTCTACTTGTCCCACATTAGTTAGCTAACCACCTCCTTCGCAAATGACATAATCGCCATATAGGATGAATCACTTATCCTACTAACACATCTCCATTTTCAGGATATTTACAAAAGGCGGCCCATCCTCTTGACAGATGCATACCTTTCCACACCGACCTCTCATCTCTGCGCACATACCCGACAAAGTGATCACTCAAAGGAAACCTTTCAAATTCAAATCTCTCGACAACGAATTCAACACCCGCCGCTGACTTCAACCTCAATGCCTGACAATTAGTCTAAAGGCAAGTTAACCACGACCCCGGCTTCATGCCGATACCGTTTCATTCACATACCACGACGTTACCTTTCAAAGTAATTTGTCTACTTCGAAATCACCCGGGACACACCTCCCCCGTCGACAGTCATATGTCAACTTACCAAAAGAGTAAGGACTCCCACCACACAAGCATTTCTATGGTCAAAGACCAAGACTACAGGTAGACACGGTCCTCCCTATACTGTAACACTAAGATCACAAATCAACCATCGACGACTCAACCACATTTTCCACTCCCGGAACTTCGCACCTTCTTAGGCCCGATATCGCTTACTACCTAGCGAGTTCATAAAATCATACACGGATATAGGTCCGTCCCTTTATAAAACGTCCACGGAATAAGGTCCGCCCCTTTATTAAACATCCACAGAATAAGGTCCGCCCCTTTATAAAACATCCACGGAATAAGGTCCGCCCCTTTATCAAACATCCACGGAATAAGGTCCGCCCCTTTATAAAGCATCTACGGAATAAGGTCCGCCCCTTTATAAAGCATCCACGGAATAAGGTCCGCCCCTTTATAAAACATCCACGGAATAAGGTCCGCCCCTTTATAAAACATCCACGGAATAAGGTCTGCCCCTTGTAAATTGGCACCCTAAAGTCACCCTAGGGTGACAACGAGTCAGTCTCATGCTGCCTTACAGGGCCACACTACCCTTAGCATAAACGGGTCACACCTCCCGACACGAGCTGGCGGGCCACACCCCCCCGACTTAGCCAATTTACACCTCGAACAATGTATGACTCACTTAACATTGAAGGCTATTTTCTCCAGCAGGGTTAACCTTTTTGCAGTTACAACAATTCGACGCCGACACCCTACTTCCAACCAAACCATTCGGTTCGTTACATTAGAAACAACCTTCGGTACCGATACTTTCCTTCACACTTGGATGCTCCAACCCCACAGTCCACTTGACTATAAATACGGCTTCACCTCGGTCCAAAATGGTTGACCGACACCAGTGTTACCAATCCATGCATCTATCACTTCTCATCCGCTCCTGTCACTCTTCCACTAACTCGAGAGTGAGACGGCACATCTCCACTATCCGATCCTTGAGTTGAAACTCTCAAGATCTCAATTCGCCGACATCGGGGACTCCCAGAATAAGGACTCATCAGAGATTAGGAGCTCATCTCTAATCATTTATTTCCCTTAAGAACTCTAAAGGTTCTACTTCACACGGACACTCATATCGAATACGATGCCTCTTCTAGGTAGTATCATCAATCACGCCAAGAATAATCTGCGCAACACACTAAACCGTTGCCATAATGACAAGGTTAAACTTTACACACAACACAGATTAACAACCGTCCCAAAATAACAAGGCAAGAATGATCGCCGTCATGCACCTGTAAATTCACATTTACACTGGCCAGGTGTAATCCCGAACTTACCTTACATGATAGTTTTCACCACCCTGTTATTCACGCTTCCCAGTGAGGTCTTCCTAGGCCTTCCTACATTCTCAGTTGTACTTCTACAGTTTAAGTTTAGGCCCATCCGGTCACCTAAATCCCTTAAACTACGGCTCTGATACCAACTGTAACAGCCCACTCCAAAGCATGCCAAATTAAGACATTATATATATCGCCAAAACATGACCAAAGGTTCACATCAACAAAATTCCAAAATTTGGATTTGCGGAAATAACCCTATTCCAACTGAGAGTACCTAAATACTGAAATGTAGGGAAGTCCACTAATGCAAGCCACGCCCGCCCTCACGCCTTCTCTTTACCACTAGAGGAACCGCACTTAACCTGCTTACCTGAAAAGGGTTTTAGTTTTGAAAATGCGAGGGTTAGACCACAAGGTCTAGTGAGATCCCTCAGTTACATCCACACCACATATAGCAATTAAAGAGTTATGCGAAACATAAATCAATATGAAGTTTGGTTAATAACATTCACACAATTGAACAAATCGTCCATCCAGTCACACACACCCGTGGCTTGATCCCAGGGCGCTCAATCACCCTCGTATGGGACACACCCCCCATATATCTGTCACACCAAGTCATATGGGCGACACCCCCCATAAGCGTCATACCACAACAGATGGGACACACCCCCCATAAGCATCACACTATGACATATGGGTCACACCCCCCATAAGCGTCATACCACAACATATGGGACACACCCCCATAAGCATCACACCTTAATGTTTGGGACACGCCCCCCCCCCCCCCCCCATATACCTCGCACCAAGCATAAGTAATTTATATGCAACATATATTAAGCAAATGCACATGTACGAGTAAATGAACAAGTACCATCAAGCTTCAGTTAGAAAACTCACCTGTTACGCTTACGATCCTTTCCTACTCTGACCTGCACTTCCAGATGGTCTACCTGAGCGAAAGGGTAAACGCATAAGTTGACAGCTCAACTATCCGGACACACTACCCTATCCGGACAACACCTTTATCCGGACAACACCTATCCGGACGGCACCTCTATCCGGACAACACACCTATCCGGACAACACACCTATCCGGACAACACCCTTATCCGGACAGCACCCTTATCCGGACAACACCCTATCCGGACAACATACCCATCCGGACAACACACTCATCCGGACAACACTTCTATCCGGACAACACACTCATCCGGACAACGCTTCTATCCGGACAACATACTCATCCGGATAACACACTCATCCGGACAACACTTCTATCCGGACAACATGATCTCCGGGTGCTTACCCGGACACCTTCTTCTATTGAAGGTATCCGAACGGGGCGCTGTTCGAGTTTTTCACTTGAAAATCCCGGTCTGAGCTCCGCCAAAGCAACGATTAGGCAATAACAACTACCAAAAACGTACTAGAACCAAACCCCACAATATACATCCATAAAAACATAAACAAGAGGAGCTTAAACCTTCCACAAGAGTTTTGGCAATACTATTATCCAACTAAACTTCTCAATACTCTACAATCAACAACCTCATTAAATGGAGTAATGGATTGAGAGTTTACCTGCTCAAATGCTTGCCAGAAACGAAAACCACAACAATCCTTCTTCTGATTTCCAAAGTTTGATTACTTCTTTCTCTAGTGCACCAAAACCTTCAAGAGCTCATTTTCTCTCTTTCTTTCACAAAATCAGCCGACACCCACACACCAAAAATCAGGAGAATATGGTTTCTCCTAGGGTTTTGAGCCCATTTTATACCTTATCCCACATTTACAAAATACCCCCTTCAACTTCCATCTTATTACATTTCCACCACAAGGCTTGAAACTCTTATTATTTGGACACGGTTACTGCATATAAAACGATTTATATACTGTTGTTATATACTGTTTTCAGAGGGAATTCACTAGAACTTTTGGTCTAACCCTCGCTTTTTAAAAACTAAACCATTTTCAGGTAAGCGAAGCACTAGTTCTTCCAGTAAGAACTAAGAGATGGCTAGAGGGTGGAGATGGAGCTTAGAGCGACTCCATAGTTTTGGCTAGTATGATTATAGATAGAAGCTCTCGGCTGTGGACTTGAAGTTTTCGCTGTCCAAGTTTTGTTTAGTTTCAGACTTATGTTCGATTAAAGACAAGTTTCTTTATGTATTTTGGGATGTTTAATCTATTTTATTTCATGATATGTTTTGGGATGTTACAAATGGTATCAGATCCTTAGTTTATGGGATTTAGGTGACCGGTCGGGCCTAAACTTAAACTGTAGGATGAGGGACACAGCCGAGACATAGGATTGCCTCTAGGACAAATCACTCTAAACGCGCTTAGGAATAAGGTACCGAGGACAAACATGTAAGGTAAGTTTGGGTTTACACCTGGCCAGTGTAATTACGAATTTACAGGTACATGTACTTGCTTAAATTGCCTTATATAGCAAATTGTTTTGTCATGTCTAGCAAAGGTTAATCGTTGGTTTCTTTTAGTTTATTGATATGGCTGGAAGAACGCTGAGGAGCAGGTCCGTACCTGCTAATCCAAGGACTCCGAATGAAGAAGTCCTAGCTAACGGGCCGTTGGAGCCCACAAGGCCACGCACCACCCGAGGAAGTGGTATGGGTCGCGGTAGGGGTCGGGGAAGGGCGCCCCATCGAGCCGCCACTCAAGTGGCAGGGGATGGGGGAAACCCAATCCGAAGAACGACTCGAGTAACCAGGAGGGCGAGGAGTGTGGAGATCCCAGTCCACCAGGAAGAATCTCAATCTCAGCAGGAGAGTTCGGCTACTATGAGAAGGGGTAATCAACCGAGGGGACGTGGTCGAGGCCGTGGATCTGCGTTTGTGACTGGAGAGAATCTGGCTGCTGAGCTGGGTAAAATTCAAGAGACTCTACAAGCTCTCCTTACTAAGCGGGATCAGTCAGCATCGGGAAGCAAAGAGGCGAGTGAGAATAGAGAAAGTGTGGAATTGTCAAGCCCGTTGGCGACAGGTACTGGGAGTCACTCGAAATCGACCCCTCCAGTGATGAGTGAGTTTGCAGCTAAGGGATGTAACTACAAGGCCTTTGCCTCGTGTAAGCCTCCTACTTTTAAAGGAGAGTGTGACCCAGTGTTGGCAATGAAATGGGTTAGAGAGATGGAGTTAGTATTTGATACCTGCAAGTGTGCTGAAGGGGATAGAGTGATGTTTGCTCTATCCATGTTGAAGTCTGACGCAATGAACTGGTGGGATGATGAGACCGGAAGGAAAGGGTCGGCGGCGGCTAAGGAAATGAAGTGGGGAACTTTTGTGGAGAGGTTCAAAGCGCAGTTCTGCCCGCTAACGGCAGTAAAGAAATTGGAGGAAGAGTTTCTGGGTCTGGAACAGGGAGAGCTGTCCGTGCAAGAGTACACTTCAAAGTTTATTGAGAAATCTCGTTTCGTTGATCTGTATGTGCCGACGGAGGAACGTCGAGTAGAACGTTACATTTACGGGCTGAAAAGTAGCATCAGGGAGCTAGTATTGACAATAAATCCCACTACCTTTCAGGCGGCCATCAATGCGGCCGAGTTGACCGAAAAAGAAAAGAATCGTCAGATGTCTGAGAAAAGTGGTGAAAAACGCAAGTGGGATGGGCAAGAAAACGATATGAGGAAAGGGAAGGTGTTTCGGCCAGAAAATCGTGGGAACCGAGATACCGCCGGCAGACCGTGTAGGAAGTGTAACAAGGTGCACCGGGGAGAGTGTATGGCAGGTTCAAATTCGTGCTACTGGTGTGGGTTGCCCGGTCACGTGTCGAAGGATTGTCCCAGTAGGAAGTCATGCTTCCAATGTGGGGCTACTGGTCACATGCGGTATGATTGCCCGCAGTTGAAAAAGGGAGGATCAGCTCAGTATGGTGAATGTCAGGGAGGGAAAGGCAATGACAAGGGAGCGGAGCCGGCGCGTCCGAAGGAACGTGCGTTCCATATGACAGCAAAGGAGGCTGAAGAAGTTCCTGACGTTGTGGCAGGTATGTTTCTGGTAAACTCTTTGTATGCCAAGGTGTTATTTGACTCAGGAGCGAATCACTCTTTTGTATCACATGTTTTTATGAAATGTTTGGGAGCGAGGCCTAGACGTTTGGAGAGAGCTTTAGAAGTAGAAACTGCTGATGATAACCGTGTGTACATTAGGGAGGTGGTAGAGGATTGTGTCATAAACATAGAAGGGAGTTTGGTGCCTATGCAACTATATCCCATGGCAATGGGAGAGTTTGACGTAGTGTTGGGTATGGATTGGCTAGCTAAGAATGATGCCAATATTGTTTGCAAAAAAAAGCTAGTTCGGGTTCGGTTACCGGATGGGGGTTCCGTAGTGATCTATGGGAATCACCGTGATAGGAAGACTAGTCTTATCTCCATGATTAAGGCTACTAAGTGCTTGAGGAAGGGTTGTCAGGGATTCTTGGCGTACGTGGTGGACGCCAAGAAAGAAAGCGTGGGGTGGATGACGTGCGAGTAGTAAGTGAGTACCCGGAAGTATTTTCGGATGACTTAAAAAGTCTACCCCCGGACCGCCAGATCGAGTTTAGAATCGACTTGGTGCCTGGAGCTGCACCAATCGCCCGCGCACCTTATAGATTGGCGCCGTCCGAAATGAAAGAAATGATTATCAATTGCAGGAGTTGCTAGATAAAGGATTCGTTAGACCGAGTACGTCTCCGTGGGGAGCGCCAGTACTCTTCGTGAAAAAGAAGGACGGTACTATGCGAATGTGCATAGACTACCGTGAGCTCAACAAGGTCACGATTAAGAACAAGTATCTTATACCGAGAATCGACGACCTGTTCGATCAGTTGCAAGGAGCCAGTTATTTCTCTAAGATAGACTTGAGGTCGGGTTATCACCAACTCAAGGTGAGGGAGGAGGACGTACCGAAAACCGCATTTAGAACCCGGTATGGACACTACAAGTTCTTGGTGATGCCTTTCGGGCTAACCAACGCCCCGACAGCTTTTATGGATCTGATGAATAGGGTGTGCCAACCTTATTTAGACAAGTTCGTGATCGTGTTCATAGACGATATTTTGGTGTTCTCAAGGTCGGAGGAGGAGCACAAAGGCCACCTTCGGACGATCCTCGAGTTATTGAAGGAAGAGAAACTTTATGCAAAGTTTTCTAAGTGCGAATTCTGGTTGAGGGAAGTGCAGTTCCTCGGACACGTGGTGTCTAGGAAAGGAATAATGGTAGACCCTTCTAAGATTGAGGCCATCCGAGATTGGGAGCAACCTAAGAATCCGTCAGAAGTTCGGAGCTTCCTCGGATTGGCGGGATGCTATCGAAAGTTCATAAAGGACTTTTCGCGTATCGCCACGCCATTAACTTCTTTAACCAAGAAGAATGTCAAGTTCGCCTGGTTAGAGGCTCAAGAAGAAGCCTTTCAGAAGCTGAAGGATATGTTGAGCAGATCGCCGGTGTTGTCATTACCGGATGGTTCTGACGATTTCGTGGTTTTTAGTGATGCGTCGAAGCTGGGATTGGGTTGTGTACTAATGCAGCGCGGTAAGGTGATCGCTTATGCCACTCGGCAGTTGAAGGATCATGAAGCTCGGTACCCTACTCACGATTTAGAACTGGCAGCCGTGGTTTTCGCGCTAAAGATTTGGCGGCATTACCCTTATGGGACGAAGTGTCAGATCTTCACGGATCATAAAAGCCTATGTCACCTCTTCGATCAAAAAGAGTTGAATATACGCCAAAGAAGATGGATTGAGTTGTTGACAGATTACGACTGCAAGATTGAGTATCATCCAGGAAAGGCAAACGTAGTGGCGGACGCCTTGAGCCGAAAGGAAAGGAATGAGACCCCAGCATTGTGGCCATGAGGGCCGAGGTGACGTTTAATTTGTTAGCCGAGATAAAGAAATGTCAAGCTGAAGCACTCGAAACTGAAAATCTCAAGAAGGAAATAATGGTAGGGCAAACGACCTCGCTAGTGGAAGATAGTCGAGGGATGAAGTGTCTTAGTGGAAGAATCTGGGTCCCGAAACTTGGGGAGCTCAAGAGAGTGATTTTGGAGGAAGCCCACAAGTCGAGGTATTCGATTCACCCAGGAACTAACAAAATGTATGGAGATCTACGTCGGGACTACTGGTGGCCCGGAATGAAAAAGGACATAGCTCATTTTGTAGAAACATGTATGACGTGTTCGCGAGTAAAGATCGAGCATCACCGACCGTACGGGAAGCTTCAGTCCTTGGAGATACCTATGTGGAAGTGAGACCAGATTACGATGGACTTCGTAACCCATCTGCCTAGAACCCCAAAGGGTTATGACGCCATATGGGTGATCGTAGATCGACTCACGAAATTAGCGCATTTCTTGCCTATACGAGAGTCCTACCCGTTGGAGCGTTTAGCAAAGTTATATATCGACGAGGTTGTAACCCGCCATGCTGTGCCGTCGTCGATAGTGTCAGACCGAGATAGCAGGTTTACCTCCGCGTTTTGGATGAGCTTCCAAAGGGAAATGGGTTCACATATCAAGACGAGTACCGCTTATCATCCTCAGACCGACGGTCAGAGTGAACGGACGATCCAAACGTTGGAAGATATGTTAAGGGCTTGCGCCCTAGACTTTCAAGGCTCTTGGGAAAAGCATCTACCTCTAATCGAGTTCGCTTACAACAACAGCTATCACTCGAGCATCAAGGCAGCGCAATATGAGGCACTTTATGGTAGGATATGTCGAACACCTTTGTGTTGGAATGAGGTCGGGGAGAGATAATTGGCAGGGCCAGAAGTTGTGCAACTGACCTCGGACAAGATAGTCCAAATTCGGGAAAGGCTAAAGATTGCTCGCGACCGACAGAAGTGTTACGCGGATAAGATGCGGAAAGACATAGAATTTTAAGTCGGAGATAGAGTATTGTTAAAAGTATCCCCTTGGAAGGGAGTTATACGTTTCGGGAAGCGTGGAAAACTAAGTCCACACTACATCGGACCGTTTGAGATCACGGAACGAGTTGGAGAAGTAGCGTATAGACTGGATCTACCCGAGGAATTGCAAGGCATTCACAATGCGCTTCACGTGTCTAATTTGAGGAAATGTCTAGCAGACGTGGATAAAGTTGTGCCGCTAAAAGACGTAAGGGTAGACGAGAAGATAAATTTCGTGGAGGAACCCGAGGCCATCTCGGACTTTAAAGTGAGGAGATTGAGGAACAAGGAAAACGGTCTAGTAAAAGTACAATGGCGACATCATAAAGGTCCAAAGGCGACTTGGGAATTGGAGTCGGAGATGAGGACGAAGTACCCGCACCTTTTCCAATAAGGAATTCCGGGGACGGAATTCTTTTAAGGGGGGAGTGTTGTAACAATCGGGTTTATCAAGCAAAGATTTAAAGAATTTGTGGCCAAAGTATAAATAAGCAAAGTTAAGGGATGGACTTTTCTGCAATTTTTGGAAGTTATATAAAGGGTGCAGATCCCTAGGTTTTCCATATTGACTGCATTATTCTATTTTATGGCGGTTTAGAAGAGAAACAGAAGACGGAAAGGAGACGTGTCTGGCATCGATTTCTAATAGGAAGACTTCAATTTGGTAAGCAATTGATCTCCACTATTTTTAATTCTTGCCTAGTTGATAGTTTGGAAATCATCTGCTGAGTTTTCCTTATTATTGAGTTGTGCATTCAATGTAAGAACAAAATAGGGTTTAACTCAAGTTCAGATTGTTGTGAAGTCTAATTAAATGTTTATGTGAGTATTGAGGTTAGAGTTTAACACATATCAGTTTATGAAAAAGGCTGTGATGGTAAAATGTTCGGTGTTAAGCTAATTAGGAAGATTTTGGTTTTGTGGTTCGACAAATCGGTAATCGCCGACTCCAGAACTTTTTGATACCGGATCCCATAGGGAGTTCCGGAAGTATGGAAATACCGGATCCCTAATGGGATTTCCGAAACTGATGAATACCGGGTCCGTAAGGGACTTCCGGAACCAAAGACACCGGATCCATGGAGAACATTCCAGAACCGTGATACCGGATCCCGTGAGAGGGAATTTCGGGACTGTTCATACCGGATCCCAAAGGGGATTCCGGAACCGTTATTACCGAAACCCGTAGGAGGGATTCCGGAAGTGCATGTCCGGATTATGGGTTTGAATTAGGAGAAAAGCTAGGGCCAGTAGTGGGTTGCCACTAATTAATTATATGATATGCTTTAGGTGTAAGATCAGTTCGGGACGAGACGCGTGGTTAGGAAAGTCACTAATATCAGGTGAGTTCCCTAAACCCCTTTTTACGAAATAAGATGCTAAATATTTTACTGATTATGGTTCATTTATGAGCATGAATTGTTTACCAACTGTTACGTATGCTTTCCCATGAAAAGTATGTTTTATTCAAAGGATTATTTAGCATGAAGAAATGATTTATAAAGATTTCACTTTCCATGATTTATGGTAAGTTATGTGTATGCTATATGGAGTCGGTCTGCACAGTGGATCCGAATACCTCGGGATCCGATGATTCCTTGGGCAATTATGATAATCCAGTAGGATGGAATTCGTTTCCTTCCTACTCAGATCTGTATACATTAAATATTATCCTTATTACATGATAAAAAATCATGTGAAGCAAAACCGGTAGAAGTTCTCACGGATTTCACAAATTTTAGAGTTCTCAAGTGATTAAGCCTGTATATATGTATATATATATATATATGTATGTATAGGACGATAATCAAATGAGAACCTAAATTAGGTTAAGAACCGTGAAAACCAATCTAAGCCGTTAATTGATTTTAATCTATGGACATTATTATAGGCAGAAATAGGTTGAGAACCTATGAATGAATTTGTATAATAATGTCCATAGATTAAAATCAATTAACGGCTTAGATTGGTTTTCACGGTTCTTAACCTAATTTAGGTTCTCATTTGATTATCGTCCTATACATATATATATATATATATATATATATATATATATACATATATACAGGCTTAATCACTTGAGAACTCTAAAATTTGTGAAATCCGTGAGAACTTCTACCGGTTTTGCTTCACATGATTTTTTATCATGTAATAAGGATAATATTTAATGTATTGATTAACATATATTTGTTTTACAATGTGATTGTTTCATATGTATTTGTTTCCCGGTGTGAAACTTTTTTATGTGTATATTTTGTTTTATAAAAATGTAAAAAATGTGCACATTGTGAACCGAGTACATGTGAAGCAAACACATTGTGAAACAAAATATGTTAATTAATATTCTAAATACTAGTCTAAGATGCAAAAAAAATCATATGAAATATCAATGATGCGCTAGTTCTCAAGATTATCACAATTTCATAGGTTCTCACAAAAGGTCGCACTCTCTCACAATTTCAAAGAGAGAGGGAGCGGATGGTTAATTTGCAACCCATAAAAAAGCAGCAACTCTTGCAACCTCATCATCACCGTCCGTTTTGGATTTTGTTTTTTTCACTTTTTCTAATTTAATCAAGTAAAGGGTAAATATGACAAATTGTATTTAAAATATATATTTTTTAATTTTTATTAATGATGCGCATCAATGTAATCCCAGTTTTAAGGGGTTTGAATTTTAATGATAATGGAAGTTTTTTATGGTAGTTATGATTTTCCTAAATTCAGTCGTCTTTCTTCATCTTGGTCTTCATCGATTCTTAGCACTACTGTCTCGGTTTTTTTTATTTTTGTTTCATGAAGCAGAAGGTTTCGTGACGGTTTCATGAGATTTGCAGACGATAGCCGAAGAAGACGATGAAGACGATGGTCGGAGAAGACAATGAAGTCGATGGTCGTAGAAGACGATGAAGTCGATGCTTAAGTATTCTTTCTCCAGAAACTAAATCAATATCGTAGAGGATTTATCAGAATGTGATTGTGATGAATCTATGTTACCATGATTAGCCGTCGTTTCTTTTTTTGTTCTTCCTAAATTACCCTTTAGCGCCTAATTAATTCATTAAAGTTTAATTAAAAATTAAAAAGTAATTATTAAACCAAGTCATTCATTTGTTCCTTCTGATTAGAAATCTATGGTGATGATATATATAGGGAGAGGTTCAAATAAGAAATGTTAAGTGTGCGAGAAATGATCCTAGCCCTTCATCTGGTCAACATTTGCGGCTTTGACTATGAAGCACCGCATAATTTCTCGCGTGGCCTGCAGAAGATAGAGGGGTATTTTCGTAATATACACGGGACGAGTTCATATGTGAACCTGTGTGATTCACATATAAACTATACGTTCACATGTGAATCGGTTAATTAATTCATAATTTCATATGAGAATCAGTTAATTGGTTCATATGTGAATCACAAATATTCATATGTGAATCTGTTAATTAGTTCAACTGGTTTAGTTAATTAGTTCAAATGTGAATCACAAAGGTTCATATGTGAATCAGTTAAAAAGAGTTCATATGTGAATTACACGGGTTCACATATGAACATATAGTTCATCTGTGAATCACACAGATTCACATATGAACTCGTCCCGCGTATTTGTAAAAGTTACGAAACTGTCTTTCTATTTTTGGAATAGTCGTAACTTTTGACTAGTTAAAGCCGCAATTTTTTACCAGTCAAATTCAATCTTGACCGTATTAATGACTAGGATTACTTATCTATTTCTAACACACTTAACGTTTCTCATTTGAACCTATGGCTATATATATATATATATATATAGAGAGAGAGAGAGAGAGAGCTCTTCTTTTGTTAACCACTCATTTAGTGTTAACTGTGTTAACCAATCTAAACCATTCATCTTAGTAATCAATGGTCTAGATTAAATGAATTATTTTAAAATTTAATAAATGAAAAACTATGTAATTAAATGAAATGCACATATGCATAAGGGCAAATCGGTCATTATGATAAAAAGGGATTTGGAATAGATAAGGAAGGATCCCATCCCTTTCCAACTTTTACGCCCCTTTCCAAACAAAAATTATTTAACACACATCTTTAAAGAAAATACCATTATTTAACAATGGGAAAATCAGAAATCGGAAATCTAGATTCTTCCTGTAATCTTTGCTTGATGATCTAAGGAAAGGGAAAGCGCCAGAATATTCTTCCTGTAATCTTTGCTTGTTGAAGTGCACCGTCGCTGAACATATCTATTCTATTTCCTCCACCACTAATTGAGAAAGCGCCAGAATCAACGGTGGCGAGTTTTGAGGAGAAGAAGCATTACAGAGGAGTTAGGCAGCATCCGTGGGGAAAGTTCGCAGCGGAGATTCGTGATCCGAATAAGAAAAGAACTAGGGTTTGGCTTGGGACATTCGACATCGTCGTGGAGGCGGCGAAGGCGTACGATAGGGCGGCGTTTAAGCTTTTGTGGCAGTAAGGCTATATTAAATTTTCCATTAGAAGTCGGGAATTTGAATGAAACGGCGGAGCATCCGCAGCCACCGGTGAAAAGTCACGGCCGGAAAAGGGCGGTGCGAGGATAGAGAAAGTGGGAAAGAAATGAAAAAAGAAACAGAGACAGTGACGGTGACGGCGGAGTCATCCGGCGTTAAATCGAGTGACGGTGGTGGTGGTGTTGGGTCGTTGACTCCATCAAATTGGACGGTGGTTTGGGATTGTGGTGAAGGTGACCGTAACGGAAAGGGAATATGCAATTTCAATACGTGCATATATGCAATTTCGATATGTGCATATATGCAGTTCTAAGTTATGCATATATGCAGTACTAATATGTGCATATATGCAATTATATGATGTGCATATATACAGCTCTAAGGTATGCATATATGCGGTACTAATATGTGCATATATGCAATTCTATGATGTGCATATATGCAGTACTAATATGTGCATATATGCAATTCTATGATGTGTATTTATGCAGTTCTAAGGTATGCATATATGCAGTACTAATATGTGCATATATGTAATTTTATGATGTGCATATATGCAGTTTTAAATCATGTATATATGCAAAAAAAACGTGAAAAGAATCTCTAAAACGTGAAGATGAAGACTATGTTTGAAAATGGGTTTTAGATGATTAAGATTATCATTAATAACTACCAAAAATGAAAATGGGTTTTAGAAGATTAACATTATCATTAATAACTACCAAAAAGATCTTGTGCATGAAATTAAGAAAGTAAATAACCATTAAATAATTAAATAATTAAAATTCTAAAATTCCTAAACTACCCCTACCAAACCAGTAACTTATCTTAATTCCTATTGGTCCAAAAAAGTTAACACGGTTAATACTAAATGGACGGTTAACAAAAGAAGGGGACCCTATATATATATATATATATATATATATATAGAAGAGAGATGGGGGATTCAAACGAGAATGCTAACTATTTAAGAAAACAAGCAAACAGCAAACATGTGCAAAATCACATGTGATTTTACACTAACTGCAAAAACTGGACGTAGACGACTTTGGCCGAGACTTCACTCGCGAGCGAAAGTCACGTGAAGCATATATGATTTTGTACATTAACGTCTTCTTGTTTTATTAAATAGTTAGCATTCTTGTATGAACTCACATTTCTCTCTCTCTCTCTCTCTCTCTCTCTCTCTCTCTCTATATATATATATATATATATATATACTAGTTGGGTACTCGCGCAATGCAGCGAGATGTCAATTTTTTTTGTAAATCGACGGTATGAAATTTATGGTCATCATAAACTTACAATTAATTTACAATTGCATATATAAAAGCAACGGAACCGAAAGTTAAATTCTACTTTAAACCTAAATAAATAACCATCTTTGTGCTTTCGACCCTCGATTACACTATGTTATTAACATATGTGATCCTCAACCAGGAGAACCAAAATAAGCAAAAAGAAAAATGGTGTTATGACAAATGAAAACATATTTTCAATTTAAATATCTATATACACATTGAAACATCAAACAATAATATTAATACATTGCAAGCAACTCAATCATATAAGTTAACAAAATTCCAGTTTATATATTTAACACTACTGTAAAGATACCCATAATTGATCTCATTTTAAAAAAAAAAAAAGTTTATTAATCGTGATACAAAGATGACAAATATCCATATGCTTCACAAAAAGTATTCATATACTCCAACAATCTATTTTTACTAATAAAGAGTCTACCCCTCTAATAAAATGTGGTGAAGTCAAAAGTATTCATTCACTTCTTTTTCCCCTTCTTTGTCTTTATGAAGGCACCATCAATAGATCTTGGAAATACTTCTAATACCACATTTCTTTCCTTACAACATCAATGACTAAAATGAAAACTCAGCAGAAAACCATTCTCGTTGCAGAAACACTGCCCCTCTTTATTTTCTGGTACTCACGGACGCCTCCCGCCTCTGTTCTCAAACACGTTCGTTGCTTCTCTCTAATCCTGCCCTACGACTATTTTAGCGATGGGTGAGAGTTAAGGTGTGAGAGTTTGAAGGAGATTTGATTTTCATTATCTCGTAATAATTAAAACCCTAAGAAGTTCAAAGCCATACCTAACCATATAAACAAGTAAACCGAAATCAACTGCTACCTTACGCAAAAGAAGAAGCTACATTACAGTATCTACTTACCTGATAAGCCTTCAACGACTGATCGACTGATATGCTGCCTCTTTCTCATCATTACCAAACTTGAACTATGTAAAATACCTATAATAGCCTCCTAAATTGCATTCAACCAAAACCCACCAAAAAAATCATTAGAACCAAACAAACTCAACCTATTAGGTCCATCATCCAATTTCCCACATAGACCACTACCGTTGGATTATAAATAGAAATCCACACACAACATTCTGAAGCTTTCAAACCAACTTAGTTGTATTTATCTTGATTTATATAGAATTAACACTAACTCAACCCTCCAAGCCCAAAGCATTAATCAATCGAGAGGTGCACCAAGTGATATCCAAAATACACGTAAAAAAGAAACTCTACATCTCCACCCAAAAAAAATTGCCACTTCAAAAAAGAAGTCGACTCTAGTGATCTGACTTGTTACGGAATCTTTTTCATCCCGAAAGTGAGATATATTAGATTCTTGAATCGTAAAGCCAAAAGTTAAAATACTCAATTATTCGAATCAAGGATATAATAAACATGATAGTTAGTAATATAACATTTTATCAATTTATTAACAAACAAAAATAAAGCATTAATAATTTTCTTTTAAAGGTTTATAACATTTATATGCGGCAAATGAAAATGTAATATTATCAAATCATGTCTAGCCCAGTGGCAAGGTAACATCCCTGGGGTCAGTGCTGGAAGGCCTGACTACCAGGGTTCGAACCCTGCGGAGAGCATGAGGCGATATCCAGACTTTGGGTCGGGTCCTTTGGGGCCGGGGCCGGGGCCTGCTGGGTGGTCCATAGGGCCCTTATACCTGGCAGGCCGGGTCGACGGGGATTAGTCGGATGGCACCCTTAAGTGGGAGCCCGGATACCCCGGGAACGTGTGTGTGTTAACTTGCCGTTCAAAAAAAAAATGAAAATGTAATATTTCACAAGTATTTTGCAAAATGCTTGTTATGTTTTGATATATGCACTCACATCAACAACTCATATGAATCACATAAACAGTGGACATAAATAAGTAGGCAAAAGGCACTTTGTTCCCTGAAAATAACTTCTTTCATCCACCCCAAATATGCAAATTAAAAAGGGGAGAAAAGCTAGAGGTCTTGTGGTTGTCAATGTATGTGGTGGACAAATTGACGACATTTTTCATGATGTTCAAGCAGGAACTTGGAACTTGGAACTAAACCATATTTCTAAACCTTGAGTGTAGAGAAACCATGCATATATACTTTATAATGATAATGAATAGTATTTCATAATTTATATTTATATTTATTAATAATTAATTAATAATGAATAGTATTTCATAATTAATGATGCATTCAAATCAAAATTACCAGCTTCCCTCAAGTTCTTGCACCATTCTACTTTATGTTTTTGCAATTTTTTGGAGAATAAAAAACAATGGTTCATTTTTGCAATTTATGTTGCCAAAAAACCTTCATGAGAATAAATTGAAGATAATAAAGTTTCTGGATCAACTTTGGTTATCACACCATCTCCATTGATACATTAAAGCACTTGCAGCTATTTGAAGGTCAAGTCGAAGCATAAAGTCATGGGTGAATGCATCAGTGTTATAAAACAATTTTTGGGACCAATGATGTATTTGTTGTATTCAGGTGTGTGGAAGAAGAAAAATCTAAAACACCTAAAAGATTTCAGAATATAATGACTAATTAACAAAGATTTCAGGCATCATGTGTAATCTGATAAGCAAGACTGGGTAGATTCATTACACTAACCGTCGATGCCTAAACGTGCCTCAATGTGGAAAACCAGCGTTCCAACATCGGACATAATGACTCTAGTGCTTATGGATCCATTACACTCAATACCAACAATAACCAAGTCCCAAACATAAAAACACTAGGACCACATAATAGTTAACTTTCAACATAGTTCCTTGACAATTTCCATAACAATGATGGAACCAAAATCCATCATGTTATCCCAGAAACAAGTAATCAATCCAATAACATTAAAGTGTCCACCTCTATATTCAATAAATCAATCAAAGCTCACACAATACAATGAAGAACAAATCAAGTGTGTGTGGCTAGTGTGTGTAGGTGACTCTTATGATTGCTAGACCTAATTAGGAAAACAAGCAAACAATATATACCTAGGGTAAAGAATCACCCTATTACAAAATAGGCCCCTCTACTTAGTACAACTAGAATTTAGGCACTAACATTCTCCCCCTTTGTACAAGTAGAGGCAAAGAAATTAGACATCTACTGGTGTCACAATACGTTTACGGAGACCAAAGATGTGTTCGAATCGGCGCAGTTCCAGGCGGTAGTCTTTCCGGTAAGAAATAGCTTTCAGCACTTGGTTGATCAGGTCATTTTCTTTGTCAGTGAGCTTTACCAATCCATTGGCATCTAGACGAAGCCTGCTTTCCAGATGAACTGAGATGATCTTCAAGGTACCCTCACAGAACTTGTTCATTTCGATGACTCGCAAAAACCTTTTCGTTGAGTCAGGTTCAACATAAACAACCCCAAGTTCTGGCTTGATTAGAACGGTGTAAGCGGGGAAACCTTCAATATCAGATAGTTTTCTGTTCGGTCTTTTCAGGTTCACACTCTCTTGAAAGGATTCCAGGCCCATCTGAAAGTCAGTAAGATAAGAGAACTTGAGAATGTTCTTCATAAAGTTCTTCACACTTCGGAAGGCAGCTCTGTATTGTATTCTGTTCTCAGGACTCTTCAGCTCCGGATGATCAACAAGAAGGTTGAAAAGACTCAGAAGATCGTTCAGCCTCAGACTCTTGAAATCAGCTTCAGAAAATACGCTTTCAGACCCATCTGATCTCAAGACGGTGAATTCTGGATAGAAGACACCAAACAGCTTCTTAGATTCAACTTTCAGCACTTTCATAATCATGTTGTCTGATTGGACGGCTTCTGATCCTCTGTCTTTATGCTTCACAACGTACAAAAACTCGACTTTCTTCAGTGAAGGCCAGTTTTCAATTCCATACACCTTCTCCAAGTTGATCTTCTGAACCTCCCGTACATATAGCTCTTTCCGTATGGTCTCTAGATAAGGAGTATGTATCGGTACTCTGTCTCCAGTGGCCACGTACCTTGGTTCAGTATCGACTATACTCTGAAATACCCGGAGTTCTGCTCCAAGTACTTTATCTCTGATCTTCCCATCAGGTATAAACGGTGTTAGAGGAGTTAAAATACTTGAACTTGGACCTGCAGATTCGACATTTGTTGGAGCATTTTCTAGCATGGCTGGAACATCTTCTTCGGACTCTATATCCATATCCTGAACCCTAGTTTCTGTCTCATAGTCTAGTTCATCTAAGGCTTCAATCATTTCCTCTTTGATCTTGAAATTTAGAAGTTCAGGTTCTTCATCAGAATCAATGTCTATGATTTCGGTTCTATTGTCAACAGCCGCAGGCTTTTCAACCCCAGCTATGACATCAGCTAGAGCAAGTGATTCTTCCACATTCTCCATAACAGTATCAGTTCCACCTGTTCCCTGTTCACCAGCTGGCTGATCTGAGCCATGAACGATTCCAGTAGCTGTCCCACTAGATTCACCAACCCCTGATGATCTCTTCTCCCCGTCATGTTGATCAGGAGGATCCTGATCATCATGTCTTCTTTTCCGTGAGGCTTCGGCTTGAATACCACATCTTTCTTCGATTACCGTTACCCGTGTAGCTAGAGATTGATATCCAACAAGTAGGGCTCTTGTCATATATGTGATAGCATTAGTTAGCTGTTGATATTGTGAGTTTAGAGTAGCTAACCCATCTGAGGATGTTGAAGCTTGAGGTTGGGATTGAGGTTGTGATTGTTGGCGCAGTAGTGAAACAAGATCTACCTCTTCAGCAGTGTTGGAATCGCCTTGGGCTAGAAGTCGGGCTAACAGCTCTGATTTGAGCTGGTCAGTTGGGATTTGGTGTAATGGAACTGGTAGAGTTTGTGGGTCGGGTTGTGTTTCGGTAGATTCTACAACGCCTTTTCCTTTCACAGCTCTGGTTGCATCTTGAGACAACTTCTTCATTTCGGCCTTCATGTCGTTCACATGAGCTTGATATGAGTTACTCAAGGACTTGATAGCTAGCTGCAAAAGAGGTACTATCACAAGGTTATCCGGTCCAATTAAAGACCGTACACGTTCAGCTTCTTGGGAACTAACACCCAGACCACTTAGGTTACTGGTTGACATAGCAGTCGAAGAGACTGTATGGCCTATGTTCAATGTTGGCATAGGGTTAACATTGATAGGTCTTCTGCCCGGTCCTCGTGAAGCACCAACGAATGGCGGCAACACTCTGGGCGTTCCGGTTGGGGCACGAAAGCCTCCAACTTGGTGTTGTACCATCATCGGTGTCCTAGGAAAAGAAGTTGTTCCAAAAGGTCCTAGACTCGATGTGCTTTGAACAAAGGGCGGTGGCCGGGGCGGGAGCCCACCTATTTCAATACCAGCAGACACCGAGTGTGTCGCCGACAGAGTTTGTGCTAAATCCCCTGTGGAAAATAAAACATTAGTCTGTGAAGAGACCAATGAGTGGCTGAGTGGGGCTGTGCATTGCATGGCTGGGTCCACCATGGCTGTTTCAATACGCAACGGCGACGAACGCACGTCGGTAGTAGATGTGGCTACCCGGCTAGTAACAGTTTGGGAAGGGTCAGTAGTTAAAACTTTATCTGTCCCTGTCACAGCTTCACTCAATTCTTTTGCACCCTCATTCTCACCACTAGCTAAAACTACATCTGCTTCTACTTCTTCGTTTACAGCACCGGTTGTAGTTTCAGCAAGTTCCATATTCCATGTAGAATCATCAGAAGAAACTACCATTCTTGATCTTTTTCCCACAAATCGTGGAATCAAGTTCGTATTGGGATCGTGATCAGAATCATCATCATCATCATCTGGAGGTGTGAAACGATTTTCCTCAGCTTCTTTGTTAACAGCTTCATCATCGGGAGATGGTGCAGCATTGGCATTAGCAGAGTTCCATGAAACGTCATCGACGAAAACATTTTCTTGAGGTACCTTCGGTGGTCGTCTAGATGATGCTTCACCAACAGTCCGTATTCTTCTCCCTACTCTCTTTCTTTTAGTTCTTCTCACCCCTCGTTCAGGAACACCCCCTTGTTCCTGAACCCCCTCGACTCTTAGACCCTCACCTCCTAAAGGATTTGCATCGTGGATAGGTCCCTCCGGCTCTGGCTGGACCGGCAATGCATTTTCTATTCTATACTGTCTAACTACCCTGGACTGTTGGTCGGCATAAGCGAGTAAGTCTTCACGTAGAACGGCAATATGAGCAAAATTCATCGCTTTGGGCATTCTAAGAACATGCATGTACTGGCTAGGCCCTCTGGGATGTTGCTCTCGTCGTGGGATCTGGTCGTTGTCTATCATTGCTTGATGGATCAAGATCTGGAAGAAACGCTGAAATGGGACGAAGTTACGTCTCATCTTGGGTTTTAACTGATCAGCAGCAAGTTCAACCATTTCATTCCAAATCAAGACAGCGTAGTCGATATTGTGGTTGAAGACAAACGCGTGAAACATGCGTAAAGTGGCTAAGTTGGTCTTGTCTAATCCAGTATGCTTTGAAGTCATACACCTGTTGAAAATAGAGCATATGGAATAGTAGAGTGGCGGGAGGAAATTACGTCTGAAAGTGGAAGATCCAGTCAGTGGAGCATTTTCCGGTGGTTGATAACCTAGACTTCGAATGTCATCAAATAGCTGAGATTCAGGAATCGGATCCTGAAGATTGTCACTGGGAAGGCCTAGAGATCGTCTGAGTCCCCGCAGTGTGAATCTGACATCGAAGTGGTCAAGCTTTGCTGTAAACTTTGGTACTTGATCAGTTGGTCTGTAGGCTAATGTATTCCAGAACTGTTTAAGGTAGATCGCGGGCACGAGCTCAACTTTTGTCAACGCAGTCAGAACCGGATGACGGCGAATGATTTCAATGATGATTTGATGAGCAAAAGGAACTGCAAGGTCTAGATGATGGTTGTTATCTAGAAACTGCACCTTTGGACTCGTACTCGGATATATCTCTTCGTCTAAGTCATGCGCGTTAACTGACGGATGTGACGAACGATGCGAACGGATGATGGTATTTTCATCCGAAGCATATTCATCGTGATCAGCCATCTGGAATAGTACACAGTTAAGAATCGGACCAAAATCGAGTTTGCCTTGAAAAACTTTTCCAAAAAAAAATTCTAAGTGTTGGCCAAGTCGCAATCAACTAAAAAGGGCAGGTCACAGACCACTGCGACATCGCAATGGGAAGAGGATTGGACCAGATGAAGTCGCAATGCAAGATTGCGATTCGGTCCCCAAGTCGCAATGAACGATTGCGACTCGGATGAATGTGTGACCACTGCGACTTGGATGAACATATGAAGACATGTTGACTGCGACTTCGATGAACACAGAAAAATCCTAAGTGTTTAAGCCCTAAAAACTTGTTTTCGCACAACAGATGTTAAAACCACTACCACTAGACTCGTATTAGCATCGCAAGCAAACCCTAACCATCTAGAATCCCTAACTAACAACAACTCAGTGATTTTAAGCAGATTCAAGAAAAAAAACGAACCTAAAACCCTAAAATCAAACATATCAGACGATTAAATGGATGAAAATCACTGAGAATCGAGATATATTACCTCGATGAAGATCTGAGACGATTCCAATAACCAGAAACATGAAAATCACTCTGAATCGAAAATGCAGTTGGGAGAGACTTCGAAAGGGTTTAAGGTATTTTTGAAATTTTGAAAAGTCAAAGTCTCAATATATACGAATTTTGAAAAAATGGTGACACGTGGCACAATCTGATTGGTCCAAAGATTTGACCAGCCACGTGTCATCAAGTCGCAATGAACAAATCACGAGTTGATAAATTTTGAAGTCGCAATAGACCATTGCGATTCGCATTGTTCATCTGACCAAGTCGCAATAGGCTATTGCGATTCGGTACTGTTCACATGGTCAAGTCGCAGTAGGTCATTGCGATTTGGCACTGTTCACATAGTCAAGTCGCAGTAGGCCATTGCGATTTGGCACTGTTCAAACCTCCAAGTCGCAATAGACCATTGTGATTTTGATACTATTTAAGCTCAATGAGAAGTCGCAATAGAAGGCTGCGACATCTCACTGTTCACATGTGAAATCGCAAGCGATATTGATGTAAATTTGGACATTTTCAGATAACAAAAGAAAGATTTTATCACATTGGAAGATGTCCAACTTCCAATTGATTAAGCACTTAAGGTTTTAAAACACGGTTTTCACTCCCCCTTAAATGATGCAAAGATTTTGCAAAAAGATTTTCATCATTTAAAAGCAAGTGGTTTAAAAACAAATTAGAGTACTTACCTTAACTCCTCAGAAATTGTTAAACACAACAGATCAACACTCACATGATGTGTATGCACACTCCCCCTAGATTTGTGCATAGGATGAAATCTGTTTACTCCCCCTGAAATCATGAACAAACCTTTCGTGCAGATACAGATAGCATAACATATCATAAATAAGACAAATTAAACGAACTGAGAAAAGAAGAACAAAATTGAAGAAATATATAAAATACAACGAGGATATGACAATTTAAATAACATATATTAAAAATAGAATATGATGAAAATTTTAGTGTATTAATCTAGAAGCAAAGTCTAGATTAAGATACAAATATTTCCATCAATTATATGTTTAATATATGGAAGTTAAACTTTCATATTAAGCATGCCGAGCTTGGATACAAGAAAATTGAAACGTTTTTCATCCAAGGCTTTGGTAAAGAGATCGGCAAGCTGAAACTCAGTTGTAACAAAATATAATTCAACAGTTCCTTTCTCAACATGATCTTTTATGAAATGATACCTGATGTCGATATGCTTGGTTTTGGTGTGTTGGACAGGGTTAGCAGATATGGCGATTGCACTTTTACTGTCACAGTAAATGGGGATTTTCTCATATTTAAACCCATAGTCCATGAGTTGTGTCTTCATCCAAAGAACTTGTGAACAACAGCTCGCAGCGGCAACGTATTCTGCTTCCGCTGTAGAAGTGGAAACACAATTTTGCTTCTTTGATGACCAACTCACGAGCTTGTCACCCAAAAACTGAATATGACCAGAAGTACTCTTTCTGTCCAACATGCTTCCTCCGTGATCAGCATCTGAGTATGCGGTGAGTTCGAAACCGGTTCCCTTGGGATACCACAGTCCGAGATACGGAGTGCCTTTCAAGTATCGAAAAATTCTTTTGACGGCGCCAAGGTGTGACATTTTAGGATTAGCTTGAAATCTAGCACAGAGACAAGTCGAAAACATTATATCTGGACGACTAGCGGTCAGGTACATTAGAGACCCAATCATTCCTCTATAAAGTTTTGCATCAGCATCAACACCATGTGGATCAGGACCAATTTTGGACGCATGAGCCATAGGTGTACCAATCGAAGTACAGTTCTCCATCTTGAATTTCTTCAAAATGTCAAACACATATTTTGACTGATTGATGAAGATACCAGTTGAAAATTGTTTCACTTGTAATCCGAGAAAGAAATTAATCTCTCCCATCATACTCATTTGGAATTGAGTCATCATAATGCCCGAAAACCAAGTACAAAGTCCAGGATTAGTCGAACCAAAAATAATATCATCAACGTAAATCTGAGCTAAGAGAATATCACCTTCCTTGCGTAGAGTAAATAAAGTTGTGTCGATTTTACCTTTCTCAAAGCCAGCTTTTAGTAGGAAGGTTGATAGTACTTCATACCAGGCACGGGGGGCTTGCTTCAGACCGTAAAGCGCTTTGTCAAGAATGTAGACGTGATCTGGATGTTCTTTGTCCATAAAGCCTTCAGGTTGAGACACGTACACCTCCTCCTTAAGAACACCATTCAAGAAAGCAGTCTTCACGTCCATTTGATAGACAGTGAAGTTCTTGAAAGCGGCATACGAAAGAAACATCCGAATTGCCTCAAGACGAGCAACCGGCGCGTACGTCTCATCATAATCTATCCCCTCCTGTTGCCTATACCCTTTAGCTACCAATCTAGCTTTGTTTCGCACAATTACTCCGTCTTCATCTTTCTTGTTCTTTAGGACCCACTTCGTACCAATAACTGTTTTACCCTTGGGTCGCGGAACTAATCTCCACACTTTCAAAGCTTCGAACTGATTCAGTTCTTCGTGCATCGCAATCAACCAGTCAGGATCTTCTAAAGCCTGTTGAACTGTTGAAGGTTCAACCTGACTTAAGAATAGCGCGTATAAGATTTCATTTGCGGTTGCGGTTGCGGAAGCGGATCTTGTCTTTACTGGTTCAGATACATCACCAATCACCTGATCAATTGGGTGACTGCGTGTCCACTTGGTAGAGTGTGGATGGAGAGATACAGCACCATCATTGGGGTCTACAAGGGTAGGATCCACATCAAAGTTCAACTCGATCGTTAGTGTCGGTTCCGGATTTGAGACGAGTTGCCTGTCAGAATTGACAATCGGCACAGCCTCGGGAACTGATTCGGTAGAATTGTCATTTGAAGTTGTTCCCGATGAAGAAGCACCACTTGTAGATATTTGTTGTCGTGCTTGTGAAGAATCTGTTTATGTGTTCCTTGGAGAAATTACAGGAGTAGTTGAACCAGTATTTGGTGTAGTCAGTACCGGTGAAGGACCTGACATAGAAGTTTGTACTGGCGGAGTTACAACTTGAATCCTGTCATTTACAGATGAAGACGATTTGTCACTGTTAAAATAGTCATCATAAAAATATTCAAACAATAAATCAAGTTCATTAGGAGTAGAGTTAGAAGTGGAAGCTTGATCCTTGTTTGACGATCTAGTCATCATTGGACGAAATTGTCCAGATGCTAGAATACCAGATAACTAGGGTTTTGTACTGTTTTTCACAGAAGCCATTGCTTCAGACTCGTCGAATTTGACATTAATGCTTTCCATCACAGTTCTGGAAGATTTGAGGTAGATCCTGTATGCTTTTGATGTGAGAGAGTATCCGATGAAGTAGCCCTTAAGACCTTTAGGACTGAATTTGTTCAGGTTGTCCTTATCATTCAGCACAATACACCTGCATCCAAAAACACGGAAGTAGTGTATCACAGGTTTTCTATTATTCATTAACTCATATGGAGTTTTACCAAACCGTCGATGAACGATTGAGCGGTTTTGTGTATAGCATGTCGTTGCAACAGCTTCAGCCCATAGGAATAGTGGTAGACCAGCGTAGGACAACATCGTTCTTGCGGCTTCAACAAGTGTGCGATTTCGCCTTTCAACAACTCCATTCTGTTGAGGAGTTCTGGCCGCTGAATACTGATGAGTTATACCTAATGACTTGAAGAAGTCATCAAGAGTCTTGTTCTTGAACTCTGTTCCATTATCTGATCTAACCGTCTGAACTAATTGTTGACGATTCACTTGAAGCTGTTTGATTAACGAGATGATCAAGTCAGGAGTTTCATATTTTGAGCGTAGGAACTTGACCCATGTGTATCTCGAGTAATCATTGACGACAACTAACACGTAACGTTTGGCACTAATACTTTAAGTCTTCATCGGACCGCAGAGATCCATATGAAGTATTTCCAAAGCTTGTCTTGTGCTGGGCTCGGGTTTCGGTGGATGAGGAGCACGCTTCATCTTCCCTTTCTCACAAGCAATACAGAAATTATCTTTCTCAAATGTCAGAACTGGTAGACCTATGACTGAATCACCTAACATCAACTTTTGAATGTAGCGAAAATTAAGATGAGATAATAGTCTATGCCATAACCAGCTTTTCTCTAACGTCGCTTTTGACATCAAACATACATCAGTCTTGGGCTTGATTGTTGATAGATCAATGGTGTACAGATTAGATTTCCTAGAACCAACCAGAAGCTCATCTCCTCCGTCGGTAAGAACAGCACAACGGGTCTTCTTGAAATGGACTTCTAGGTCTTTATCACAAAATTGACCTATACTAAACAGGTTGTGTTCTAAGCCCTCGACATAATTGACTTTTGTAATTCGCACATTATCTTTTACAATATCCCCATAACCCAGAATTGAAGCATACTGATCATTTCCAAACTTCACTTTTCCACAATCCTGTTCTACAAAATTAACTAGCAGCTCTTTTCTTCCAGTCATGTGCTTTGAGCAGCCTGAATCTAAATACCATACATGACTGGGCTGCAAAATGGAAATTAAACAGTTTTAGGTACCCACTGCCAATCGGGTCCTTTTGGGTTAGTAGGCTTGGATTTAACATTTTGCTTTCTATAACCGGTTTTAATATAAGCATTTGAATAAAACCAACGATTATAGTTAGATTTGCAGATAAAATCATCCACACCACAAGAAGCACAACAAATTTGATCTCGTGCCAAATTAATCAGTTGTCGCATTGAATAAACCTTGTAAGGAACTACAAGTTTTCGTCTATTGCCAACCTCATAATTAATAACATTTGAAACAAAATTGTCTTTCTTGGAATTTAAAACATTTGAATTGACGTGGGATGATTTGATCTGGGCCACATCCTGTGCGGACTCCTTTATTCTCCACTCAAGACGCGTGTTGTTTCTCAAATTACGATCTGAAAAACCAGACAAATATGAATTGTAAGCTTTTGAATATTGAGTCTGAAAAGAATTAACACGCTTCTTTCTTTTTGTTTTTCTTTTCTTTTTCTGAAATGATGGTTTTGATTTGGATTTAGAAAGATCATCATTGACAAAAACTTTCTCAGCTGTTTTTGAAGATTCTCCTTCTAAAATAATCTTTTCAGGTTTCTCTTCATTTATTAGAAAAGTGGTGTGATCTGGAAGTTTGGCACAAAAATCAAATTGAACAGGCACTTCACATACACCTTTACCTTTGTCCTTACCAACATTCTTGCTTTCAAAATCAAAATCAATATCAGTATCATATGATGGACTATTATTATCATCAGACTTGGGAAAAAGAAAGTCATTAAACTCTTTCTGAAAAATTTTATCTTCTTCCGTAGGAAAATATATAAGAGGATCTTTATCAAACTGATCTTCCAAATCCCAAGGTTCAAAATCATCTTGGTCATTGGTTGTCCAGTCTCTCAAGATAGCATGTCCTATAAAAGCTTTGCACGAGGAAACATCTGAATCTGAAGATTGTTTTTCTTTTAAAGCTTTTTCTTCAGATATTTCCGCAAGTTTTATTTTCATTCCTTTTAAACTTTCTGAAAATACAGCAAGCAAAACTTCCTTTTCAATCTCAAAAGCAAGCTTCTCGTCATTTCTGACTTCTTGAATGTTGCTTTGGATCTTGCTTTCGAGGTCCATGAGTTTTTGTTCAAGAACCATTGGTGGAAAGTATCTTTTACCTTCAAAAACTGGTTTGTCAGTAACATCCTTTTGGGTATTTTCTTTTTCCTCTGGTTCTTTAACAGCATAACTCTCAAAATAATTGTTTGGTAAGGTTTTCTTTGAATTCAATGCCTTTGCATTGTCTGGACCATACCAAAAAGGAAGTTTCATTTTAAATGTGGTTTTCCTTTTTATTTCTTCTTCCGCTTCATAGTCTTCACCATCCATCTTAAGACACTTGATTTGAAATTTTGAATATACGGCAAGTTCAATCCATTCAAATTTATACAAAGTGGGAGATTTTGATAAAGCATTGCTTAGGTATTGTGGATTGTCATACCCGATTCCCCATTTTGAGTTGAAATATCTGAACTTATTTGGTTTATGCATGTGAATTGTTTGTTCTGTTTGACCTGCTTTGTACAATTTATTTTCCAGATCCTTGACATTTTCACATAACTCATCATTTATGTCTTTGTAAGCATGCAAAAGGCTTTCAAACTCGCTATTCTTAACTTGCGAACTCAATAATTTATCCGATAGTTCAGTTATCCTGTCTTCAAAATACGCATGACCAATCTCAAATTCGGCCTTTTTCTTTTCAAAAACTTTAATTTTACTTTCTTGATCTATTATTATAGCCTTTTGAGTGGAAATTATCTCGTCTGCTCTTTCCTGGTCTTTTGTTAGGTTTTCTAATCTTTTTGTTAAACAAGCTTGTTGAGTAAAGAATTGATTGTAAAGAGCGGAATGTACCTCGTTGGAAGTAGACTCTGAATCTTCACCATCAGTGTTCTTGGTCATGAAGCACAGCTTTGTCTGATCATCTTTCTCACCTTCAGCTTCATTATCAGAAAGATCAAGCCAGTATTCTTCTTCAGCCATCAGCACTATCCCTGCTTCTTTCTTCTCGTCAAGCAGCAACTTGTTCTTGTAGTAGGTAGAATCCCTGACTTTCGGCTTCCAACACTCTTTTGAGAAGTGACCAGGCTTCCCGCAATTGTAGCATGTCGGAACTTCCTCTTTCTTTTCGAACACCCTTTTCTCTTCCGGCTTCTTATACTCAGGCTTCTTGTACTCCTCTCTCTTGTACTCAACCTTCTTATCATCAAACCTTCTACTCGACTCAACATTTGCCTTGTGTTCAAAATTCTTAGAACCAGACGCATACCTTTGATTATTAGACCCAGGGCTTTTTCCAAACTGTCTCTGAAACGATCTGGTAAGGAGTGCCAAATAGTTCTTCATGCTTTCAATCTCATCTATCGCACCTGCTTCATTATGTTCTTCATCAGACTGATTACCCACATTCTTGGAATAATTTATGTTAGACAGCAAAGCGAGTGGATCTAACTCTTCTTCCTTAACCTCTCTCTTCTCTTCTTTCTTCTCTTTCTTCTTCTTCTTGGCTCTCTTAGCATCAGCATCTTCTTCATCTTGTTTCAAAGTTTCATACATCTCTTGAAGAGGCAAAACATCCAACTTGGTATTTTGTTTCATCCGATGAGCATACTTCTTCCACTCAGGTTGAAGTACATTCAGAAACTTCACATTATGCTCAATTATCGATTTGTTGATATTGTATCTGTTCAGCTCGTTCAAGATAGTAGTGAAACGGTCATATGTGGAATCAAGAGCTTCACCATCTTTCTGTTTAAAGCTCTCATAAAGATTAATTGCATTGGAAATTCTCATCTGGTTTTCAATCTCAGAACCTTGATAAAGTTTTGTCAACTCATCGAACATGGCTTTCCCGGAGTGATTCTTGCTATCTACCTTTCGGTAAATATCATTTGTCAATGCTTGAATTACGAGGGACTTTGCCATTTTGTCTCCATAATACAGCTTTTTCTGATCAGCATCATAGTGAATTGGTAAAACTTCAACCCATTCAGGAATTGGATCCCCGTCGGTAAGAATCCCTCTTCTCATTATCTTTTCCATCGGCCCATTAATCAAAGAATTAGAAATGAATTCTCCGTTCTCTTGTCTCTCCACATAATCCATGAACCGATCTTTCCATATTTTAAATTCCTTGGGAAAAAGAACCGGTGGTTTGTCCTTCGACCCAATTGTTAAAATATCTCTTGCAGTCATATTTGATTACTTGTCGTTGATCGTTTGTATTCTTTAGATTTGATTAGTAAAAAAATGATTTCAAACTGAAGTCTCAACCCACTAAAGTCGCAATGCAATGAAGTCGCAATGCTTGAAGTCGCAACAGTTGGAATCGCAACAAATGAAGTCGCAATAATTGGAATCGCAACACTTGGAGTCGCAATGAAATGGAATCGCAACAGAGTAAAAAATTCACTCGAGTCGCAATAGAGGATTGCGATTTGGTACTGTTCACGGGGTAATGGACTGCGATTCGGGATCGAAGTCGCAATAGGTCACTGCGATTTGGGAGTCAAGTCGCAATAGGTCACTGCGACTTGGTACTGTTCACTCAACGTTTACTGCGATTTCGATGAATATCATACGATTGCGATTTCGATGAATATCATGATTGCGATTTCGATGAAGATCATGATTGCGATTTCGATGAAGATTCAAATGATCGGGAGTTGATTCTTCAATAATTATCCAAATGATCTGAAAATTGGTAGGTAAGGTCGAAATACGATTCTGGACAGATTTACTACTTCAAGTTTTGTCCAAAAACCACTAGAACAGTGATTTTCGATCCAAAACAGTAGGTTTTTGCTCAAAAGTCCGAAAATCCGAGTTTGCACGATTTGAGATCGATTCTGGTGTGATTATGGAATCAAAACACGCAGAAATGAATATCAAACACTTCTAGATCGATCCTAATCCATTTGAAGAACTCAAATGATCAAAATCAATAAGAAATGGATGAAAACTTGAAGAACACTCAAAATGCAAAAACTCTCAATAAAATCTAATCTGATCTAGATGAATACATTGCTCTGATACCAATTGTTATCCCAGAAACAAGTAATCAATCCAATAACATTAAAGTGTCCACCTCTATATTCAATAAATCAATCAAAGCTCACACAATACAATGAAGAACAAATCAAGTGTGTGTAGGTGACTCTTATGATTGCTAGACCTAATTAGGAAAACAAGCAAACAATATATACCTAGGGTAAAGAATCACCCTATTACAAAATAGGCCCCTCTACTTAGTACAACTAGAATTTAGGCACTAACACATCAACACTACTTAATCACCACCCATGGTTCTCAAAACTCTCCTTTTTGTTGGTTCATCCATAAAATCCATGTTTCCACACTTGTAGTATCAGTTTCATCAAATATGTCAAACCCTACACTTTTGACCAAAAATATTCAAATCCATAAATTTGAGAGAACTCATTTTGTAACCAAGTAAATCATAAGAAACCCCATGAAATAACACCAATTACTTATACTAACATCATCATCCAAATGAAACCCTAAGATCTCCAAAAATGTAGTTGTGATGAAAACTCATCTAAATCAAGAAGTATGTAACAAGGAGATGTTTAGAAGGTTAAAATACAATGTTTTGACATGTATAAAGTTTAGAAAACGAGAATGAACTCACATTCCTAGGTTTATTAGAAAAACCCTAGAAACCAAATAGATTCTTGAAGAAGTGGTTGAGGGTGTGGGGTTTGAGCCACAAAAATGCTTCATGTCTTGAGATAATGATGGCACCAAGTATTTCTCCAAGAAATTTTAATGGAGTTTTGAAGTAATTTATTGATAAGGAAAATGATTGGATTGATGGAGAGGAAGGAAGAAGGGGTAGGCATGAAAGGGAGAGAGAGAGAGGGTGTTAGTGGGTGGAAACAATTAAGTAAGGGTGAGATATTTTAGGAAGAAGGGATTTAAAGTGCAGTATAAAATTTCATTTTCTATACTCATGCTCCTTTTTTTTCTTGTGGAAAATGATTAAATTAATAATAGTATTAAATTAATTTAGACCTAAAAGAATTATTAATCATAAAAAACACACACACATATATAGATATAATCACGTATTTATGTGTAAACGTATACACACTTATATATAGATACACATGTGTATTTATGTACACTTATAGGTTTTAAGAAATTTATCAGAAGATCTATAAAATGCAAGGTAAGTTATAACTGTGATAAAACACTTATACAACTTAGAGATTTATTTACTTACGATTTTTCGGGCGTTACAATCCTCCCCAACTTGGAAACGATTTCGTCCTCGAATCTCAACTATAGCTTCTTTACAGGATGGTTAATATTCTTCACAAAATGCTAGTATTCTTTACAGGTTGTTAACATTCTTTACAGGTTAATATTCTTTACAAGTTAATATTATTTACAAGTTAACATTCTTTACAAGTTAAGATTCCTTACAAGTTAAGATTCTTTACAAGTTAATTGGACCAAACCGAGGGATGATTCAAGACTTGACCAAGGATCGTAAGCACATCTAAACTTTGTTTGCCGATCTTGAGCCGCCTTCAAACGTTCCTGAATTTCCTTAACTTTGTTTGCCGTTTGTTGAACAATTTCTGGACCTGCAAACTGTTTTTCCTCTGCTTCCAACCAACATACCAGAGTCCTACACTTCCGACCATACAAGGCCTCAAATGGTGCTCTCCCAATGCTTGAGTGGTAGCTATTGTTGTAAGCAAACTCTACTAAGGGTAAGTGAGCATCCCAATTACCCCCGAAATCAATTACGCACGATCTTAACATGTCTTCCAAGGTTTGAATTGTCCTTTCACTTTTCCCATCCGTTTGTGGGTCGTACGCCGTGCTCAAGTTTACCCTCGTACCCAATTCTTCCTGCAAAGTTTGCCAGAATCTTGATGTAAATCGACTATCACGGTCGGAGACTATAGACACGGGTATACCATGTTTTCACACTACTTCATCAATGTACAATTTTGCCAACTTGTCTATTGGTGAAGCTTCCTGCATTGCTAGGAAATGAGCACTCTTGGTTAGTCGATCCACTATCACCCAAATGGTTTGGTTGCCTCTTGACGTCTTTGGTAACTTAGTCACGAAATCCATGGTGATCCTTTCCCACTTCCATTTGGGAATTTCCAAAGGTTGTAGACTCCCATATGGTCGTTGATGCTCGACCTTTACTAGCTAACAAGTTACACACCTTTCTACATAGTGAGCTACGTCTAGCTTCATAATCGGCCACCAATAGTGTAACTTTAACTCCTTATACATTTAGTGTTTCCCGGATGTATGGAGTACTTGGATTTATGGGCCTCATCCATAAGTAGCTCCCGATTTCCTCCAACCTTGGGCACCCATGCACGCCCATTGAATAGTTTCATTCCACGACTATCTTCCGATAATAGTAGTCTTCGCTTCAACATCCCCTCCTGCTTGAGGTTTTCCTCCAACAAAGCTTCGACTTGCGCCGCTATAATCCGCTCCATGAGGCTTGACACTAACTCGATCCTTGAGAGGTTCACTCGAAGTTTCCCACTATATTCTTTCCGACTTAAGGCATCGACAACTACATTAGCCTTGCCCGGGTGATATAGTAATTCATAATCGTAATCCTTGAGGTGCTCCAACCACCTTCGTTGCCTCATGTTCAGATCCGTTTGATCGAAGACATACTTTAAACTCTTATGGTCCGTATACAACGTACACTTCGTACCATAAAGGTATTGTCGCCACAACTTCAAAGCGAACACCACCGCTGCAAGTTCCAAATCGTGAGTGGGGTAATTCTTTTCGTGCTCTTTGAGTTGTCTTGACGCGTAGGCGATCACTTTCCCCCTTTGCATCAAAACACAACCCAAACCCATCTTTGACGCATCGCTATATACTACAAAATCTTCCGATCCTTCGGGTAAGGATAGAATTGGAGTTACACACAACTTTCTTTGTAGAGTCCAAAATGCCTTCTCTTGAGCCTCCGCCCAAATGAACTTTACATTTTCCCGCATCAAGACTGTCAAGGAAGAAGAAATCTTGGAAAAGTCTTGAATAAATCTTCGGTAGTATCCCGCTAGACCCAAGAAGCTTCGAATCTCCGACGGACTCTTGGAAGGTTCCTAATTCATCATTGCTTCAATTTTGGAAGGATCTACCTTTACACCATCTTGTGTTACCACGTGACCCAAGAATTGAACTTCCTCCAACCAAAATTCACACTTGGAGAATTTTGCAAACACCTTTTCTTTTCTTAGAACTTCTAATACATCTCGAAGATGTTGTTCGTGATCCGCTTCGTCTCTAGAGTACACCAAAATATCATCTATAAACACAATAACTGACTTGTCGAGAAATGATCGACACACCCGGTTCATCAAATCCATGAACAACGCCGGTGCATTTGTCAACCCGAAAGGCATCACCAAAAACTCGTAGTGACCATAACGTGTTCTAAAAGCCGTCTTCGGAATATCATCTTCCCTCACCTTCACTTGATGATAACCCGATCGTAAGTCGATCTTTGAGAAGCACCCCGCTCCTTGAAGTTGGTCGAACAAGTCATCAACCCTAGGGAGTGGATATTTATTCTTCACGGTCACCTTATTCAACTCCCTATAGTCGATGCACATCCTCATCGTGTCGTCTTTCTTCTTCACGAATAAGACCGGTGCTCCCCAAGGGGCCGAGCTCGGTCTCACAAATCCTTTCTCTATAAGTTCTTGAAGTTGTGGCATCATTTCTTGCATCTCGGATGGGGCTAAACGGTAGTGAGCTCTTGCTATCGGGGCCGCTCCCGGAATCAAATCTATCTTGAACTCTACTTGACGGTCCGGTGGCAAACCCGCCAAGTCTTCCGGAAATACGTCAGGAAACTCACTTACCATCTTCACGTCTTCGATCTTCTTCTTCTCTAACTTGGCGTTGATCACATAAGCCAAGTAAGACAAACACTCTTTCACTAAACACTTACTTTCTTTCAACATGGAGATAATTTCCACATCTCCTTTCCTTCGTTCGCCATAAACGAACACAATGTTTTTGTCCGAAGAGGGAATGCGTATCAACTTCTTTGCGCACAAAATTTCGTCTTGGTTCACGGCTAGCCAATCCATTCCAATCACCACATCAAATCCTCCGATTACCATAGGTATTAAGTCGATCAAGAATTCCTTCCCTTTGATCTCTAACTTACCACCCCTTAACACCTCATGAACTATCCACCGTCTGCTATTTCTACCACTATAGCATCTCCTAGACTACTAGTGGGCATAGATAACTTTTGGCAAAAGGAATTTGACACAAATAAAAAACTTACACCCGAATCAAACACTAGTACAAAAATGGGTTTTTGCCACGGTTAAAAACCGTGGCCGTAGGCCTTTAGCCACGGTTTTTTGAATTGATAAAATCGTAGCCTATCTTGCCGTGACTTTTGATACCTTTATGGCCACGTTTAAAATGCGTCACCATATCACGTGAAAAACCGTAGCCATAACCTAAAAACTGTGGCCATAAACGTATCCAAAATTTGATGGTATTGGGCCATTTTTTCTATAACCGTGGCTATAAACTACTTATCGCCACACAAACTCATATTAAACGTGGCTATTAGAGACCTTTTGGTCACATGAGTAAACTAAAACCGTGACCATAAACTACTTATAGCCACACAAATGTTCCTATAACTGTGGCTATAAACTACTTATCGCCACACAAACTCATATTAAACGTGGCTATTAGAGACCTTTTGGTCACATGAGTAAACTAAAACCGTGACCATAAACTACTTATAGCCACACAAACTCATATTAAACGTGGCTATTAGAGACCTTTTGGTCACATGAGTAAACTAAACTCGTGACCATAAACTACTTATGGCCACACAAACTCATATTAAACGTGGCCATTGTTTACCATTTTGTCACATGAAATAACCAAACCATGACAATAAAGTAGTTATAGTCACACAAATTTCATAGTAAGCATGGCTGATTCATGATGTACGGTTACATTGAATTATAATAACTGTTGCTAATTGTTGTCTTTTGGCCACACAAAATAACTAAAACTATGACAATATACTATTTACAGCCACACATTTTATATTTACCGTAGCCAATTCTTGATCATATATATATATATATGGTTTTTTAAATTGTAAAACCGTGGCTATTGGCTGCCTTTCGATCACACAAAATAACTAAAATGTGGCCATAAACTACTTACTAATGTGTGCCAAAATAATAAATAAATCTTTAAAAAATTTAATATAATAATTAATTCAAAAACATCAAAGAATTAAATTAATAGTCATACATCATAAGGAATAAAAATACCAATGATATACGTATCACTACTAGTTCTCTATTATATTAGATTTTTTTAAAGTTGCTCCTCGTATGCTTCGGGTTCTGTAATTCATTGACAGTTATATAATTCTTCTTTCTCTTCTTAGGATTTTGTATATCTTCATGTTGATTAGAAGTTGGATCCGGTACCTGCAACTAGAGGTGGCCAAACTGACCCGACCCGACCCGACCCGACGGGCTGACCCGAACCGAAACCGGCCAAGAACCGGTTCTGGCCCGACCCGGTCAAGAACCGGTTTCAAGCCCGAGAGCCGGGACCGGTTCGCGTATATAGGAATTTCCTCGGCCCGACCCGGCCCGACCCGGGACCGGTTCGTGACCCGGTTCGTGGCCCGACCCGGCCCGACCCGATTTTTTTCAAAAAAATAGAGCCGTTATATAGCCGTTTGGAACCCCTTGTGACCGTTTTTTGACTCAAAAAACACCCTCCAAACCCCATATAAATACTAGGGGTGTTATGGAGGTCATCACCACCTTACATTGCTTACAAAACGCAAAAAACGCTTACAATTCTCATTTCTCGGCTCTCGTTATATTCGTTTCTCGCAAAAAACGCATACAATTCTCATTTCTCATTACTTATCCAATGATTCCAATCCAATTTTTCTTTGTTAAAGTTTAGTAATTAATTATTATACAAAGAAAGCAGTTAAAAAACAAAAAAATCCCCGGCCCTACTCCGACCCGGTTCTTGGCCCGGCCCGGCCCGGTTTTCCCGAAACCGGTTCTACATACAAGTAAACGGGTCAGGGGATTTCGGTTTAAACCCGGCCCGACCCGACCCGGTTCTCACCTGACCCGGTTCGCACGGTTACTGTGCAGAACCGGGTTGTCCCCCGACCCGACCCGGCCCGGCCCGAACCCGACTTTTGGCCACCTCTACCTGCAACAAGAATAAAAAATTACAAACCAACGAGTTTCACAAACAAGTACTACTTTGTTCCCAAATTAATAAAAAAAATCACAGAAAGAAAGCATTCTCAATATGCTAGCGAAACCACTAATCTGGATTCAATCCCTCCCCAAAACGATGTAAACAACCCTCTAAACGGATCCTAAATGTCCTCCAAAACAGATGTAAACAACCCCTAAAACAGTTATAAACAGTCCCTAAATATGGCCCCAAAACACCCAAACAGTCCTTAGCAATTGCCATTCGATAACATCATTATTGGGGGGTTGTTGTTTTTCGATTCTACACCCAAATAACAGCCCTTAAGCTGCTGTTAATGCGTCTCAAAAGCAGGACACAACAGTCCCGAATTTGACAGCAAGCCCACCAAAAATATACCCAAATTTGACAGCATTCCCATCAAAAGTCAAGGTCGCTGAATTGCACTCACTGCCAGCTTAACATATATATTAATGAAGAATAAAAAAACATGTCTAGATATAAATAGCAAGATAAAAACCATTGCCACAAGTAGTTATTACTTTTTATATTTTGAATTTTTTTCAAGTACGTTGGTTGCCTAAAAATGAAATGTCCATTACAATGATTTAATATGCTAATCACCCAATTAAATGATTAATAAACAATAATCATAGATTACGACTGTAAAAACTTACATTGAGAGCACTGCACACTAATGTTAACTCATCAGATGTAAGTATGCAATAGCAGGCTTAAGATCCTGAGGTAATCAAAACAACAGGGGATTAGTAGCCCTTATTTAACAGCTCAAAATCATAACATAATTTTTATCTCATGGTACTGTTTACAGTATCACATATCTTATTATCCCATATAGCATCTAAATGTATATCCAAACACAACAAGAGCAATACCAAAGTAACGGATAACCAGTCCCCCATGCTAGCAGCTTCACATCTCTGCCCTATTTTAAGTCATGAATACCGGTACCATGAACCCGTTATGCCTGTATACACAAGGTTTGGCCAATTAGCTTAAAATTACCAGAAAAGGAATATTGAAGAAAACATCAAGTATGGATCCAAAACTCAAATTCTAATCGGAGAACAAAACCATGATGCAACCTCCATTTAAACACAAATTAACTAGAAATCATGAAAAAACAACAATTCATATATAAACCACCAACTGAAGTAGTAGCCGCCATAAAAATCAAGTACATTTCACAATCCCATCTACTAAATTTAAAAATAAAATAAAAAACAATTAACACTTTTAATCTTGCAATTTGGCCTCAAATAATAAAACAACAGATTACCTCTCGAGTCGAGATCTTGAATTACGTCAAGTAGTAGCCACCCACGTCATCCACAAAATAGTTAAACGCCACATTTCCGCCATAATCAATACCATCACTTGCAGCTATTGGCTTGGAGGAATTGTCTTTTTTACCCCTTCCTTTAACAGACATTTTATAGTTATTATTATTGTTCTCTAATAGAACTTGTAATATAAGATAGATAAAGGTGAGCATATATACCTGAATAGATTAGATAACTCAACAGGAGCACTTAAAGAGAACAGTTGCTGCTTTCCATCATTGACAAGCTGAGAGTCACCCATGTTACCACAACCTACACAAATTAAGGTAAGATTTCATAAATTTCAGACACCAAATAAAGATATGCAACTGTTATGTGTTTTGACTTTGCTAATTCTCTGTTTCTTGGAAAAGGGTGATGCAATTTGATTGACTATTAATTGAATAACTGATTATATATACCTCATTTTTTCACCTGCCTCAAAGCCTATTCATGTCCATACATAAAATCAGGAACAATATCAGGAACAACATCAAGTGTATATTTATATATAATGCACATATGTGTTTCAATTACACGCACATACACATATACATACATATATAAGTGATTTTATACCTGATTCGCATGATTCATTTATGATCTGATCTGCATCGTTGACTATTACTATCACCATAGTCCATATCTTCAGTTAAAACATGATTGTCTGAACAACTCAACCACTGTAAAATTAAACAAAAATACAAGATTTTAATATAATGCAAAGATCCAAAGGTAAAACATGCAACGCGACCAATACTGCCAATATATCGCTAGAAAAAGGGCTCAAATTCAAACCCAACTATACCTTATAGTGGCCTTCAAGCTGAGTTAGCTGTCTGCCACCTGCGTTCACTAGTTGTCCCAAACGTGTTTGGATAATGTTATGAAGGTTCCAAAATGTGATTGAACCCCAAGATCAATCAAACAGAAATACATCAAACGGATCAAAATCAAAATGAAGAGAAATGTGAATCAAGCAACCTCACCATTGTTAGAGATAAAATTAGATAGAGAAAACGATTAATGATATCAGAACCCCAAGATCCGAGTGAGAGATCCGAGTGAGAGATCCGATCAGACAACCTGAACAGAGAGCGAGGTAGAACGATTCTCCGTCTGAAAACGAATTGAGCTCGAACCCTAAGTCGGAGATTCTTAGACAACCTGAGCGATTTGTGAGTGTTAGGGTGTGGATACATTAATGTTCAAGCCCTAAGGCCATCAGTACCCCATGGGGGGAATCTTTCATCCACGTCATCGCCACATCAGCTTTTCTTCCATCCCTCACTCCATTCCTCACGATCCCTAAACATCCGTACCCCATTCCCTCAAACCCCTTTGCCACCTCATTTATTTTAATTCTTTTATTTATACATTTAATTATTTAACAAAATAAAAATATTTATATATTTTTTAATAAATAAAAATAAGATAAATAATAAAAATTAAAATTCATATCATTCATTAAAAATAAAAATTACAAAATATCATTCATACCAATTATGAAATTTTTGGAGTTGCTTTTTTCTCGCTAAAGTAGCCCTCAAAGCGTTTCCCGTAAGGTGATCATGCGGGCTTATGAAAAACTCGAAGTCTTTCTCAAATCGGTTTGAGCGTTCGATTTCGATTTCGAGATCGAGTTTTTTCATTTTGTATTCCATTGTATCATCAATCTTGTTGTTGAACGTCGTCAACAACTGAGTAACACTTTCGTCCGTATTCGCCCCGGACGTATTACTCGTTGATGATTTTTTTGCCTTGTTTCTCCCGATGGGTCGTTGAATTTGCTCGTCATCGTCATCATCGGAAGGTTGGGTACGTTTTGAACCCCGCGATGAAGTTGTCGTCATCGTTGGAACGGCTCCCCATTTCGGACATTTTTTTAGGACGTCCCAAACTTGTTCGTGAGTGAAAGCAACTTTATGGCGTGCTACATACCGTTCGTGTGCCGTTCGGGATATATCGGCCTCACTCATCCCGCTTGATCTATTATTGAGCAAGTTGTTGTAGATGCCGCCAAACGAATTAACTCTTTTATTGAGGTCGTTGAACTTGCTATTGAGTTGATGGGTTGATCTATAACCTGGTTCACGACCCATGCGAGTAAAGAACACATCCCCGATTCGGCCCCAAAAATTTCCTACATTTATGTAAAATTAAGTATAATAATAATAATAATAATAATAATAATAATAATAATAACAATAAAAATAATTACCACCGCTTTGTGCGTTACCGACCACGGGGTCCTCCGAAATGTCAACCCACGCCGACACCAACGCGAGTTCCTCGGCTCTTGTCCACGTTTGTTTGGAGGCTTTCTTTGGTCTCGGATTTGATGGTTCCGGGTTAGATTGTTGTGTCGGGATATATTGTGGTGAGTTCGGGATAGAAGGTTGGGTTTCCGGAACAATGTCGTCGTCGAGATTGAAGTTGGCCGGAGTAAAACCTTGTTCAATCAACCCGGGACGTGTAAATTGGTAAGGAATTTGTTGGTGAAATTGTTGGGGAAATTGTTGCGGATATTGTGGCGGATTTTGTTGCGACCATTGTGGCGGAATTTGTTGCGAGAATTGCGGATGATAACCTTGTTGTGTAAACGCTTGGAAACCAAGCTGTTGATCTTCTTGCGATTGTGGTGTATTCGGTCGGTTACGACGGGATGTAGGTGTTCTGTTTGAATTCATGATGAGAGAGGTGTGAAAAATAAGAGGTTGAGAGAATTTGAGAGAATTTGAGAGAGTTTGAGAGGTGTGAGATTGAGAGAATTTGATAGTGTGAAAAATAAGAGGTTGAGAGGTGTGAGAAATAAGAGGTTGAGGGTTAAATATATAGTGGGATTAAATTGAGAAAAAAAAAATTTAGAAAGAGCCGTTCAACGGATATATTTTTTTAAAAATTTAATTAAAAATTTTTTTTTTTTTTAAAAACCTTCGGGATGGATCGGGATCCCATCCCCGGATACCATCCCGCCCCGCCAACCCCGCCCGGGCCGTAGCCCATCCCGCATCGACCCCGCCCATCCCGCATCCCATCCCGAGCTCATCCCGAGCCGGGTACGGATGGCCTAAGTCGAAGATTCTTCCAGCCTTAACTCCAAGATTGATGAGTAGAGAGAGAGAGGCAAATCGACCATCGACCATCTGATTTTGGGCGGGAGAGATTGATTTTGGGTGGGGAAAGATTTTTTGGGGGGGAAATAAGTAGAGGGAAATTAGAATAGGGGGGAAAATTAAAAGAGGGAAATTAGAATATTGAGGAAAAAATTAAAAGAGGGAAATATATGTATATATATATATATATATATGTATTTAAGTAAATATAAAATAATATTTAATTAGGTTCACGTTTTATTAAATCATTATATTCTTCTCCAATGCATATTTAAGAAGACCCTTCTCCAAAGCTAAAACACACAAACTCATCGTTACACAATGGCATCATTCATAACAATGATCAATCACCTCGTACCTTTTATGACTTGTTAAGGCTCAATAACACCAATAGTGACTTATTACATGATTGTATGCATGTATGTATTGCATATATGCATGTCGTATGTATTGGGCTCTTTATTTGTAAAACTCTAGTTTAACACCACAAAAGTTAATAAAATTTTAAATATTCTATTAAGAACCAAATAAGCGTATTAAGAGCCATTATAGTCTAATAAGACCATTTATGACTTATTAAGGCCCAATAACGTCAATGGTGATTTATTACGTGTTTGTATGCATGTATGTACTACATACATGTATGTGGTGTGTATTAGGCTCGATAAGATCACTAAGACCCACAATGGACTGTATTGGGCTTTAATGAACCGTTTTGGGATTTAATGAACCGTTGGGCTTTAATGTATCGTTTTGGGCTACAGTTAACCGCTTTGGGCTTTAATGGACCGTTATGGGCTTCAATGGACTGTATTGGGCTTTAATGGACTGTATTGGGCTTCAATGAACCATTTTGGGCTTTAATGAACCATTTTGGACTTTAATGAACCGTAATGGGCTTCAATGGATTGCATTGGGCTTTAATGAACCGTTTTAGGCTATAGTTAATCGCTTTGGGATTTAATGAACCGTAATGGGCTTCAATGGACTGTATTGGGCGTTAATAAACCGTTATGGGCTTCAATGTATCGTTTTGGACTTTAATGGATCGTAATGGGCTTCAATGGACCGTTTTGGGCTTTAATGAACCGTTTTGGGCTTTAATGTATGGTTTTGGACTTTAATGGATCGTAATGGGCTTCAATGGACTGTATTGGGCTTTAATGAACCGTTTTGCGCTTTAATGTATTGTTTTAGACTTTAATGGATTGTAATGGGCTTCAATGGACTGTATTAGGCTTTAAAGAACCGTTTTAGGCTTCAATGTATCGTTTTGGGCTTTAATGAACCGTAATGGGCTTCAATGGACTGTATTGGGCTTTAATGAACGGTTTTGGGATTTAATGAACCGTTATGGGCTTAATGGACTATTTTGGACTTTAATGAACCGTTTTGGGCTTTAATGGTCCGTAATGGGCTTCAATGGACTGTATTGGGCTTTATTGAACGGTTATGGGCTTCAATGTATCGTTTTGGGCTTTAATGAACCGTTATGGGCTTTAATGGGCCGATTTGGGCTTTAAAGAACCAATTTGGACTTTAATTGGAACGCTTTGGGCTTTAATGAACCGTAATGGGCGTCAATGAACCATTTTAGGCTTTAATGAATTATTTTGGCTTTTAATGGACCGTTTTGGCTTTAATCGATTGTATAATAATAATAATTATTATTATAATATAATAATAATAATGTTGATAATTATATAAGAATAAAAATAAGAATAATAAAGAAATATTATAGTTCCGGCTGAATTCCGGCGAACCTACATGTACCGCCGAAAATCCGCCAGAAACGATAATCTTGTATTTCTAAAACCGTTCTAAACCCAACTGTGGCTAACCTGTATTTCTAAAACCGTGGCAAAAGTGGAACTGAAGAATTGAAAGAAATAAATATATTGGAAGAATTGAATCAATTGATGGAAGGGATGAAGATTGCAGTGGGACGGGGGAATAATAAAAAAAATGAAAATAATATAAATCTAAAAAAAACTCCAAGGCCACATACAATAGAAGGAGACCACAATGTCATTTTAAATGAAAAAATAATTAGTGTAGAGAGAGGGACTCGAACCCAGGTCTCTTGGATAGAGAGAAATGCACTTACCAACTAGACTATGATCATATTTGTGTCAATTTGTGTCTTTTGTACAATATGTACTAAATATATATAATATAATATGAAAAGAAATCAGAGGCCCTTGACAATCGTCACACAAAATAACTGTGGCGAAATCATCACATATAGTTACGTTTAATATTTATAACCGTGACTACTGGTTACCTTTTGACCACACAAAATAATAAAAACCGTGGCTATAAACAACCGTGGCTTTTGGCCATGTTTTACATATTTTTGTGGCTATATATACATTTCTTTTGGTCACGGAAAATAACCGTTACAATATACATTTCTTTTTTTGTCTAAACCATGTGGCCATATGTCAGTCTATGGCCACGGATAATAACCGTTACAATATAAAACCATGGGTTAGACAAAAAAAACCATGGCTATATGTATGTCTATGGCCACGGTTTTTAGTCGTTACTTGTCACGGAAAAGAAACTGTGACCTTAAAGAACCATTTAGTCACAGTTTTATCTAAACCATGGCATTATGTTTAAACATTTTTTGTAATGGTCACGGTTTTTTAGTTAAGCCGTGGCTAACCCAATACTCAAATTTTATATATGACTTTTAGCCACGGTTCTAAACCCAACCGTGACTAACTCCAATTTTCAAAACCGTGGCAAAACCCCCTTTTTGTACTAGTGAAATAACACACGCGTAGATACGTAGTTTAAGGAGAAACGTACCCGATACTACGTCCATCGAAGCCTTCGCCTCCTCGGTAGTCATTTGAAAAGCCCTTCTCGTCGCTCTTGGAGGGTCCACCTTCTTTCCCCCGACTTCAACTTCGGGCACTCGCTCCTAAAGTGGCCTGACTCTTTGCATTTATAACATATTTGCCCCTTAAACGGGCAATCCTTGAAGATATGACCAGTCTTGCCACACTTATAGCAATTCCGGGGCATAGGGTGACATGGGCCAAAGTGTTTGCTTCGGCACTTGGGGCACCACTTGGCCTCGCGCCTCGACTCGATCCCCCGATGATTGACATTAAACAGCCTTGATCTCTTGGAGGGCACAGAGTTTCCCTCTCACTTTCTCTTCTCCGGCATCACCATACTTTCTTCCTTGCGTCGACCGTAGGCATCATCCACTAACTGAGCTTCCTCTACCGCCTCGCGAAGAGTAGAGGCTTTCGACACCCGAACCATGGTCATCATGTCCGACGGAAGGCCCTTGATGTAAAGACCAGATATCCCACCAATCCCAGCTTTTCCATGAATATCCGATTGTACTCTTTAATCGACAAGTTTTCGTTTTTCAAGTTCTGAAAGTCTTCCTCTATCCGGTCCATTGCCCTCTCATTACAATACTCTTCCAATACCTTCTTCTTGAAGATCGCCCAACTCAGTTTTGCCAATATTGAGGCCTCCAGTAAAGTGGAGTAAACATTCCACCAAGTGAGGGATACCCCTCTCAACATCTGAGAACCGAATTGTGCTTTTTGACCTTTGTAACACCCCGATTTTTAGAAGATATCGGTCTTTCATGATAAATAAGAAAAATAGGATTTTGGATTGAATCCTATATTTTATGGTCTTGTTGGATGTAGAATTCAAATACGAATCCAATGAGCCTTTCCGGAGCGAAAACAGAGCTAAAATGAAGAAGTTATGACCAAAACAGTGATCGGGAAATAAATCGGGAAACCAGGGTCATGTGGACGTCCGCATGGTGCTCGTGGACGTCCGCATGGTGTGGAAGTCCGCGTATGCTTCCGCGGAAGCAGCAGAGAGTTGGGTGGGTGTTCGTGGATGTCCGCATACTCCACGCGGATGTCCGCATACTCCACGTGGACGTCCGCATCGCGTCTGATGAGCTTAAAACACGAATTTCACCCCCTAAACTTCATTTCTTCATATCTCTTTCATTTCAACTCTGATTTTGGTGATTCAAGTTGCTATGGTTCCGTTTTTGAGAGCTATTCAAGGATCTAGAAAGATTTTGGAAGTTTATTGGAAGATTCAAGAGCATTTGGTGGTGGTAAACTTCTCATTTCTCACTCCCAAACTCCATCTCTTCTTTCCCAAATCATTTCCTCTTCTTCCCTCACAAACCCTAACTGATTTTGGGGATTTTCTTGGATATTATTGTGTTCCTTCTCTATTTTATGCTAGTGGTTTCATTTATTGATGCAAGAGAAAGTTTCATCCACAACACTAGAGATTTTTGGGGTTTTTTAGGTTTTCATCAAAACCTAAGTGGTGAGTTCATCCTCCTAGCTTCTATACTTTCATATGAGTTATGAATGCTTCATTGATGGCTTCCTAGTTTGTATGCTTACCAAATCTTGTTTTGAATGATTTTGGGGAAGTTAGGTTAATATTGGGGTTTTGGTCAAAATGGAGATTTTTATATAAGATGTTTGGGGAATGGTTTAAAGTAGTTGAATATGAATATTAATGGTTGGAAACTTATGGATCTAGGTTTTGGAAGATTTGGACTTGAAGATTCGTATTTCTTCAAAAGAGCTTACGTTGGGAAAAATCTAGATTTAGCCTAATCTAGCAAGGTGAGTTCAAGTTGATTTGTGAAAACGTTGTACATGCCAAAATGTTTATTTTAAAGTATTTATGTGCTTCATATAAAATTATCACTTGTTGAGTTAATTAGTGCGTTTTGATTAGTCAAAGTGTTGAGCTTTACAAATCTTGTAAAACACCCATATTTGGGGATTTTGAGTGATTGATAAATAAATCACGAATGAAAGTGATTTTGTTAATTTATTGATAAGTGAAGGTTATTTGGTCAAAATACACTTTTAGTGTTTGTTGTGATTATCGATAATTATGATATGTTACATTTTAAAAATGTGAATGTGTGAGTTGGGGATTTTGGTCAATCTTGACCGTATGAATATTTTGAGAGTTGTAAACCTTTTATTTTGGGTCGATGGCCAATTGAGAAATTAAAAGGTTAAAGATTTTGGGTAACGATGCATTATGGTTTACGTAACCGTGTGAGCAACACGTATTTAGCCAAACATTTATTTTGGTCTTTAAAGGCTTGATTTATACTCAAATGAGTCTTTTGAGTATTTGCCGGTTTTAGTAGCTCGAGGTAGAGCCTCGGATGTGTTATGTGCTTAATTGCGTTTTATTTGAGTATGTGCCGGTGTGAGTGTTTGGTCTTACGTGTGAAGACCGTTTGATGATTTTGTATTCTTAGTACCTTTGGGTCTAACGAGCTATGGCGGGATATATGTGTTGTTGAGTTATAAAAGATTTGCGTACACACACATACATATATATAGATGCATATATGATTGGACTTCATTTGGAAAGTGGCAATGAAGGGGTTGTGAGATTATCATGCCTCGGAGCATGTGCTTGCATGATGAGGGTTAGATGTATTTCATTTGCATGAGTTGATTTTGATAAACGATCATTAGATATTTTGAGCCGATGGCTCGGTTTTAGACTCGGTTGAGTCTCGAGGGCATTCGCCCGGTTTTGATAAGCTCGACGTGGGCTTGGGGTTTGATTTGCATAAATTGCATTATATTTGAGATTTACATGATTTGAATGCATTGGTTATTCTTTTGAGGTCATGTATAAATTTTAAGTTGAGTAAGCTTGTTTTGGATGGTGGGATCCTAAGGTAAAGATCCAGTAGGATTGAACTTGGTGGTTTAGACTAGAGATCCGGTTTGGATTGATGTCTTCGTGGACTAAAAACCGGTTTGGGTTGATGTCGCACTAGGCTAGAGACCGGTTTGGGTTGACGCCTCATTTGACTAAAGATCCGGTTTAGATTGATGTCACATTAGACTAAAGATCCGGTTTGGATTGATGTCTCTGTAGACTAAAGACCCGGTTTGGGTTGATGTCGCACTAGGCTAGAGACTGGTTTGGGTTGATGCCTCAATAGACTAAAGACCCGGTTTGGGTTGATGTCTAAAACTGACTAGAGACCGGGATATGGTTGATGTCATGTGTGTTCCCATCCATGAAGCTTACTTGTGTTTATAAATTGTGGTTTAATTTGTGTGTTCTCCACATTCGATGAAATCGGGTCTCCCCCGTCACCGAAGGGTTTTGTTTTCGGGTATTTTGTTTATCCACGTTGTCGGTGTCATATTATATGCGTATGGATTGTTTTCCATGATTGATGGACGGATTTTATGTTTCATCCTTGTAGTGTTTTCAACTATTGGAGTATTATTCGCATTGGCGATTATTTGAGAAATTGTTATTTATTTACCCCTTGAGTGAGTTTTGGATTTGAGTTCATTGTGGAGAAATGATTTTCATTGGAAGCTTTCCTCACAGGAATTGTGTGTGTTTGGAAATTGGGTTGTCGGTGTATTTTATACAAACCCTTTATTTTGGAAATCATAAATTAAGTTGAATGTTTTGGTCTATCAAATGATTTGCTCATGATGTAAACTCTTGAACTCACTAGGCGTTAGCCTAACATTTTTATTTGTCGGCATGTGCAACAGGTTTAGGTTGGGAATAGCTTTAGCTACACTGTGAAGTGATGAGTGCTAGTAGAGTGCACGAGAAGTGAAATGCTTAGCGAAGTCTTCCGCACTTATTTGGGATTAGCAACCTGTAATTGTGTTAAGTAACACCGGTCTTAAGTTATTAGTTGTGGAAACCATGATGTTTAAATTCTGAGGTATTTTCAAGGATGATCTGTAGAAACGATTTATTCCTCTTTTGGGTTATTTTATTGAAATTAAAGTTAGTTGCTCGTTCCAAATTTGAGGGTGTTACAACCTTCTCCGCACTCACTCGTTCGGAAAGCCTGTTCCATCTCCCGGATCCAATTCATACAAACTACCGGATCATCTGTACCTTTGAACTCGGGTGGCTTGCAGCTAAGGAAAGATTTGAAGGAACAATTCTTTGTGGCTTGCCTTGCATCCAAGGTCGTTGCTCCATCTGTCGGGATCTCATTTCCGGTACCCCCGGACCCCACTGCAATTACATTCTCTGCAACCGTCTCATGCCTACGGTTGTTCGTGTCCCGGTCCTCTAGCAATTTCATGAACAGTTCTTGATGTTGGGCCATAGCTTTATTCATGACCAAAGTCATCCGGTCCATCATTCGGGTCTCCGGTGTCACTTCTTCCATTACCGGCTCGAAAGTTTCCAAGTTGCGTTGGGGTATATGCTCGACCCCTCCGCCCAACACATTAATTAGGTGGGGGCACCATTGCCGTGGTCACTCTCGGTTGATCAGCCGTAGATGTCGTTGCCTCATGGCCATCCGGTCGACTGCGAGTATTCACCATTAGAGTTTGTCACACATCGAGAATTGAGATAAGAAGTGAGCTATAAGAATCAAACATATGGAAACATACCATTACATGTATCAATCATCATAACAATAGCAATCTAGGCATGCTCACGTAACAATACATTCATAATAACAGTAGCTAATTGAAATTATGAATATACTTCACATAAGAATTCTCGTTACCATAGTCACAACTTTCAACTTATGCATTTTCGTCGACTCTAAGACCATCCTATCTTAGAAGTTCTACCCAAAGCTCACCAAATCAATACTTAATTACTCCAGTTTAAGTCTAGATATCCTATCAACATACCTAGTTCTCTTAAACTACTGCTCCGATACCAACTTGTAACACCCTAAAAATCAAAGTAAATTTAAACCTGGATAAATGCGGAATAAAACTAAACTGACTTAGACAAATCACCCAAAAAGGGGAAGTAATTGTATGGCGTTTACATTACAAATAACCAAGCGAAATGAAACTCAACAACCTACTAATCTAGACTATTAAAGTTCAGATTATAGACGAGTGTTGCTATCTCGCTCCCAAAGGTATAACAATCTAAACTCAAAATGTCCGCCTCTATGTTCATCCAAAAATGCCAACGCCCCTTCAAAAACTCTCCGCTCATACCCGAGGAGTCCCACCGCTAGAATGACATGTTATACATGTCATTTTAAGAAAAAGTGTTAGGCTAGAGCCTAGTGAGAACATTCAGTTATAATTGAGTAAATAGAAATCCTTGATGTAAAAAGGCAATTAATAGAATACCGTAATTATAAATATGCTTCTCAATTATACAAATACCTCTTGGGTTAACGGGGGAGTCCCGCTTACCAACACAAGTGACGGAACACGATAGTAAGCCACTTGACATGTTAGTAAAGCCAAGTACATAATAAAACATATATTGGATGCCGAGTGTAGCTACTTAAAACACACACCCATGAAATGCCAACATCCAAGAACGTAATAGCACGTAGGACTTATACCATATCGTCGATGCTTAACCGTGCCTCAATGTGGAAAACTAGCGTTCCAACATCGGACATAATGACTCTAGTGCTTATGGATCCATTACACTCAATACCAACAATAACTAAGTCCCCAAACATAAAAACACTAGGACCACATAATAGTTAACTTTTAACATAGTTCCTTGACAATTTCCATAACAATAATGCAACCAAAATCCATCAACGCTACTTAATCACAACCCAAGGTTCCTAAAACTCTCCTTTTTGTTGGTTCATCCATAAAATCCATTTTTCCACACTTGTAGTATCAATTTCATCAAATATGTCAAAACCCTAGTTTTGACCAAAAATATTCAAATCCATAAATTTGATAGAACTCATTTTGTAACCAAGTAAATCATAAGAAAGCCCATGAAATAACACCAATTACTTATACTAACATCATCATCCAAGTGAAACCCTAAAATCTCCAAAAATGTAGTTTTGATGAAAACTCATCTAAATCAAGAAGTATGTAACAAGGAGATGTTTAGAATGTTAAAATACAATGTTTTGACATGTATAAAGTTTAGAAAACGAGAATGAACTCACCTTGCTAGGTTTATTAGTAAAATCCTAGAAACCAAATAGATCCTTGAAGAAGTGGTTGAGGGTGTGGGGTTTGAGCCACAAAAATACTTCAAGTCTTGAGATAATGATGGCACCAAGTGGAAAATGATTAAATTAATAATAGTATTAAATTAATTTTAGACCTCAAAGAATTATTAATCATCAAACACACACATATATATATAATCATGTATTTATGTGTATTAATTTTACACACACTTATATATAGATACACACGTGCATTTATGTGCACTTATAGGTTTTAAGGAATTTATCATGAGATCTATAAAATGCAAAGTAAGTTATAACTATGATAAAACACTTATACGACTTAGAGATTTATTTACTTAGGATTTTTCGGGCGTTACAGGACGTAAATGAAAACGAAGAGCTTCTCAATCATCGATTAAATTTGGATTACGGGTTTGTTTTTTAGTTTAGGGTTTAGGTGTAACACAATTGGTATCACAATGGGTATCATAGTGGTATCACAATGGGTATCATAGTGCATCTTGTATGTATTTTGGGTATTACATTGAGGATTGTTTGTATGTATGTTTTCTAACGCTATCGATGTTTTTAGGTATCACATTGTGTATCTTGTGCTTACTTCGTGTTCGCCGAAATAAGGTTTACCGGAGGGAGGAGGGAAGCGAGAGAGAGATAGTGAGAGAAGATTTTTAAAATACCTCAATTTCCCTGTGATTAAAATTTTAAGTCAAGAGGACTAAAATTATTAGTTTTCTAATTTATCCTTTGATCTGTAGTTGAGATTAGGGCTCACAGTTATCACAAACAACTGAGTTCTCCTTTGGATGTTCCCTATATGTGTGTGTGTATATATATATACATCGTTAGGGACATGGAATCATGTGAGATCAAGTTGGACTTGGAATCATGTGAGATCAAGTTGTTTTCGTGAGACCAGTGAGATACAATTTTACACTTGAAACTTCACAGGAAAACATTGTGAAGGTAACATTCGCAGTGTTGTTGTTGTGAAGGTTCAGATTTTTTTTAACCTTGACAATGTTTTGCTGTGAAGTTTCAAGTGTAAAAATGTAGTCTCACGAGTCTCACGAAAACAGATTGATATCACATGAACCCAACCTCAGGGCCACGTTCACGGGAATACGCTAAATAAATGGAAACACAAAAAAACAGATGAAAAGGTAAAGGAACTTGAATGTGAAATTAACAAGAAAACATGACTCTTTTTTCGGCGTAATTTGTTTCATTTGAATTTTGATCATATATTTTGTATTTTTTCCGATTTAAAAACTATAGAGTGTGAAAAACTTTTTATCTAACGGTTGATAAAATATCTCATTTATCAAGAGTTTTATCCGAAGCTTACCCATTGTATATTTCTATTTCTATATTGTTGTTGTTTTTAATACCCTATATATACTTCTTTCTTTGCTTTGCTACTAGTTGTTGATGCTATTGATACCCTCCGATTTATTTATGGGAATAATCTGATAATTAATACAAATCAACTACACACAACAAACTTCATACAATGATTTAGATTACTGAAATTTCAAGGACTTCTAGATTCTTTGGAAGACATTGAAAAAACTAAGACTTGAATTTCATTCAATTTTTTATAAATTTGTTAGGATTTTAATATTTCAAATAAACTTAGGATATGTTAATTTTTTTAATGAATTTTGTGTTTCAAATAAACTTGTTTTTATAAATAGAATGTCGTGTCTCTAGGGCCAATCCATATTTTATATGTCAATCATTAGAACATCATAACTTAATTTAAAACATCATAAATTACGATTTGGAAAACCAAATCATTGTTTGATCTTTAGTTTTGATTTATGTGAAATAATCAACTTAAATACTTGGGGGGCGTTTGGTTCGTTTCAAGGAATCGGAATGAAAATGGGAATGAATATGTTAATGAATAGGAATCAATATAACCATTGTATTTTATTATATTGCTTTATATTCCTTTCCATTGTTGATGTTTGGTTTATAAAAAATCATTATACTACGACAATCTCTTCTCTTTTTCTTCTTGTTTTTTTATATATCACCATTGATTCTTTGAACAATATTGATGAAGGTGGAAACAAAATCGATCTCACAAGATAGGTGGAAACAAAATCGATCTCACAGCAAAGGTTTTTATTTCTTCCAGTTGTAGTCATACAAACCAATCGAACCCCTTTTGCAGCAAGAACATACTGGATTGGTAACAAGTACTATCAGGAGAATGAGGTAGAAGTAGATTTTGAAGATGAGGGACAAAAGCCAATCTGAAAATCGTTTACCAAACCAATTTAAAAATCGATTACAAAATCAATCTGAAATTCGATACAACTACATCCATCTGAAGAAATCGATCTGAAAATCGTTTACCAAACCAATCCATCTGAAAATCGATCTGAAAATCGTTTACCAAACCAATCCATCTGAAAATCGATCGATTTCTTCAACTTATTGAACTGAAGAAGATCGAAGATGAGAAAAGAAGACCCCGATTGATTCGTTTAGCGTTTTTCTAGTGTTTCACAGAGAACATGTCGAGCAAAATTGAAAAGATGAGAAACAAACCAAAATGATGAGGAACACGCCTATTTCTTCAACGTATTGAGATGAATACGGTGAGAGGATCGATTTCTTGAACCTGCTGTCGCTGAAGGATGCTATGGAGGTTTGAGGCGATATATCGTATGCGTTCATTTGGTTCATTCCACCCAATTTGGAGTGGAATGGATTTTGGGGGTTTCTATTATAATGAATGATTATATAACTTACAACCAAACACTAGCAATCATTCCATTTTCATTCCCCTATTGAACCAAACAGATACAATTAATATCATTCCCATTAATAACTCTCTAATACCCCTAACCAAACACCCCCTTATTTATTCTCAAGCCAAAAAAAAACTAGTACTTCAACCACCGTCTAAGAGATGAAGATAAAACAATATCCAATCCTTAGTTGTCATCTTCTATTTATGTAAACCTTTAATTAGTCTAGTTGTCTTTCCTGTCAATATCTTGTATATTAGGACACTGCATATTTTCTTCTCCTTTCCTTGTTAGCCTACGTTGATTTAGCTAGGTTTGTACTATATATATTTGTGAATCTCCTCAAATCTAATACAAGCTTTTCCATTATTTATCTAAGCCTTCTTATGGTATCAGAGCAGGTTAATCCTCCTCAACAATCAAACAAGAAAAAGCCCAACATTCAACACCCAACAATGGCGTCCCCCACCATTCCCAATGACGACGACCCGAAAAACCCCGCTAGTTGTCGTCAACCTTAACAATATCCTCAAACTAACCACTACAAATTATTTATTGTGGAAGCTCCAGATCGAAGCCACCCTCATCGGATATGGCCTCTTCAAATTCCTTGATGGTTCTTGCTCAGAGCCATCCTCCACCATCACCTCTGATTCAAAAATCGTCACAAATCCCGCTCATGCCACTTGGGTTCGGCAAGACAAACTCCTTTTTGGCGCTCTGATTGGCACCTTGGATCCCACTCTTGTTCCTCTAATATCCCAATCTGAAACTTACAAAGCCGCTTGGGATACTCTTGCCAACACTTTCGCCAAACAATCACGAGGCCGTCTGAAATCGGTGCGAGCACATTTGAAGGCCATTACCAAAGGATCTCAAACAATTACAGAATACATGAATGTTATCAAAATGTGCACAGATTAACTAGCCATCCTTGGTGAACCCATGAATCCCTAAGATATCACCGACAAAGTTCTTGAAAAACTCAACTCCAACTATCAAGGAGTTATTGATTTTGTCCGTGCTCCGGATACACCCATTAGTTTTGATGAACTCCATGAGAAATTGTTGAACCGAGAGCTTGCACTAAAATCGCAGCCCACTCATGTACACCTGTCTGCTACTGTCCACACAACCACCACTCGTCATTCTTCTCCTCCACCAAATACTACCTACCACAACCCCTCACCAGCCACCCATCGCCCACAACAATTCTCTAAAAACCACCAGTGACGCTCTAACAACACCAATACGACCGGGTACCAAGGAAAATGCCAATAGTGCCATACCTACGGTCACTCTCTTCAACGATGTCCAGTGTTCCAGCAACGTTTTCTTACTGTTCGTCCACCACCAACCAATCCAATCCCCCGTCCACCAATCAGCCCATCCCACAAGCCTTTGTTGCTACTACTGGACCATCCAACCCATCCTCTCCCTGGCTCGTTGATACAGGTGTTTTGCACCACGTCACTTATGACTTAGCAAATCTCGCCCTTCATCATCCTTACGATGGCTCGGAAGAAATAATCATTGGCAATGGTGAAGGGGTCCCTATCACACACACACACTGATTCTCTTTCTCTTCACACTTCCTCTAACTTTTTATCTATGTTTAATGTTCTTTGTGCTCCTTCTATGACACGCAATATTATTTCCATCTCAAAATTATGTTTTGATAATAATCTTTTGATAGAATTTTCTTGTGATTCTTTTGTTGTAAACGATCGTCTTACGGGGGCACATATTCTCAAGGGTCCAACTAAGCATGGCATTTATGAATGGTCGTCCTCTTCTCGTATCCTAGCCTTCTCTAGTGTCAAAGCATCACTAATAAACTGGCACCACCATCTTGGTCATCCATCTCACTCTACATTTAAGCCTTTAATTTCTACATTTCAACTTGATGTTTCTATCAATTTTTTCTTTAATTGTAACGCATGCCAATGCAATAAAAGTCATAAACTACCTTTTGCTCAAAGTACTTTGCATTCTAATGGACCTCTTGATCTTATTTACACCGACTTATGGACATCTCCCGTCCACTCCCTTGATGGATACAAATATTACGTCATTTTTGTTGATCACCATACCATATACATTTGGTTTTACCCGCTCAAAAACAAATCAGACACAAAATGGGTGTTCATCAGGTTCAAATCCTTAGTAGAAAAGTTTTTGAGAAAAAGTTCAAAATACTTTATTCCGAAAATGGGGGGAATACCAAGCCTTGGAAGTCTATCTTACCATTGATGGTGTCTCTCATCTCACCTCTCCACCACACACTCCTGAGCACAATGGCTATGATGAACGAAACTTCCTCTTGAGTTTTGGTCTTATGCTTTCACCACAGCTACATACCTTATAAATAGGCTTCCTACTCCTACTCTTTCCAATAAATCCCCTTTTCATTGTCTCTTTGGGTCACCTCCCAATTATCTCAAACTACGTGGTTTTGGGTGTCTCTGTTATCCCTGGTTGCGACCTTATGCACGACACAAAATGGATGCTAGTCTACTCCTTGCATCATTATTGGGTACTCCAAAACTCAAAGTGCATACCATTGCTTAGACCCTCTCACCACCAAAGTTTATACTTCCCACCATGTTCGTTTGTCAAACCAGAGTTTTCGTATGCTACTCTCACTTCCACAAAGGGCATTACAATGCCCATTCTCCTGATCAATGGAGTTCCATGTCCCTACCTATACTTCCTATCTCACCTCTTACCCATAATCGCACACAAGATTTCTCCACTTCGACATCTCAATCACCACCCACGACTACTGAACCTACAACGCCCACCATCACCAATCAAACCTCCACTACACCCACTGCCTCCACCAACAACAGTCCAACCACGAGCCAACAACCCACCAGCAGTAGCAAATCACCCCATAACCCGCCATCATCCCATGTTGAACCTTTGCATTCACCTTCACCTCACCCTATTGGTATTATCACTGGTTCTAAAAATAATATTCACAAACCTACCCCAAATACAACCTCCATACCACCGTTCAACTAAAACCCTCTGAACCCACCAGTGTCTCCTAAGCTCTCCAAGACCCATTATGGAAACAAGCTATGCTTGATGAATATTCTTCTTTACACAAGCTTGGCACTTGGGACTTAGTATCATCTGAGAGTAGCCAAACCATTGTTAAATGCAAATGGGTCTTCCAAGTTAAGTACAATCTGGATGGCAGTATTCAAAGATATCGTGCCCGTCTTGTCGCCAAAGGTTTTAACAACGTCCTGGGATTGACTACACACGCACTTTTAGTCCTATTGTCAAACCCGCTACCATCCACACTCTACTCAGCCTTTCGGTGACCAAAAATGGCATCTACGCCAACTCGATAACAATAATGCTTTCCTTAATGTAACACTTCATGAGAAAGTATTCATGTCTCAACCTCCGGGGTTTATTGACCCACACTTTCCCGCTCATGTCTGCAAGCTCAACAAGGCCATCTATGGGCTTAAACAAGCCCCACAGGCATGGTACAATGAATTAGCCAACTTTCTTCTTACTTCGAGCTTCAAATGATCCATTGTTGATGCATCTCTATTTATTTATCCTCACTACTACTCCTATTTATCTTATCATGTTTGTGGATGACATTATCGTCACCGATCCCAATAATCTTGATGTTTTTGTTAAAAATTTGGCTACCAGGTTCTCCTTGAAAGATCGTGTCACTTTGTCTTACCTCCTCGGCGTAGAAGTTACACCTACTTTACAGTGCCTATTTCTGAGTCAAAGAAAGTATATCATAGACATCCTTGAATGCTTCCACATGCAACAAGCAAAACCTTCCCCCACACCCATGGTTCTCAATCAATCTCTTACATTAACGGTTAGTGAACTCTTGGATAATCTGACTAAATATAGGGTAGCGGTTAGGAGTCTTCAGTATCTCACCCTTACAAGGCCTGATGTTGCATATACAGTTAACAAGCTATCACAATACATGCACCAACCACGCCATCCTCATGTGGCATCTCTTAAATGACTTCTATGCTATCTTTGTAGCACCATCGATAAAGGGATCAACATTATTCATGATTCTCCACCCATTCTTCATGCTTTTACCGATGCCAACTGGGCAAGGAACACAAATGACTACACTTCTACTATGGGTCATGTTGTTTTCCTTGGTAAAAATCCTCTCACTTGAGATTTAAGAAGCAAAAATCTATAGCTCTCTCCTCTATTGAAGCAGAATACAAGGCAGTTGCTTCAACCATTGCTGAATCATGTGGGTTCAAAATCTCCTCAACAAGTTAGAGCTTTTGGTATAACAAACACCAATGATTTATTGTGATAACCTTGGAGCCACACGTCTAAGCGTAAATCCGGTCTTCTACTCCAAAATGAAGCACTTGGCATTAGCATATTATTTATTGGGAACAAGTTCAGAATGGTATGTGATCCCAGAACAAGTAATCAATCCATTAATGCAATCAGATGGCCATCCATATATTCAATAAGAGCAAATCACCAAGTACACAATAGATGAGAATGTAGAGAGAAAGTGCACTATGTGTGTACTAGTGTGTGTAAGTAATAGATGACCTAATGAATATCTAAGAGAAAAATACATTATATAGGTTGTAACTTCACATTTACACATTAGGTCCCTCTACTTGGTACAATTAGATAGTTAAGGCACTAACAGTCTCCCCCTTTGTACCAAAGTAGAGGCAAAGAGTTTAAGCATCCACCGGGAACACGTGCTTCTTCCGAATCCCAAAAATGATCTCGAACCTCCGCAGTGCATTTCGGTACTCCTTCCGATAGGTAATGGCATCAAGGGCTTGCTTAATCAGCTCCTTCTCCTTGTCTTTAAGCTTCACCTCCCCGCTTGCATCCAGACACAGTTTGCTCTCAAGGTTGATCTGAATTATCTTAAAAGTTCCATCACTGAACTTGTTGGCTTCACATACTCTCATGAATCTTTTCTTTGAGTCTTGATTACATTAAACAACCCCAAGTTCAGGTTTCTTGAGAACAGTATACGAAGGAATACCTTGGATGTCTGATAGTCGCCGATTTGGTACTCTGATGTTGACTCTGGCTTGGTGTAATTCCAAGGCCATTTGGAAATCCGTAAGGTAAGAAAATTTTAGGATATTCCGCATGAACCTCTTGACACTCTGATATACGGCAGACCATTCTACCTTCTTTTCAGGAGCCCGTGCCAGAATGTAATATAGACTCATGAGATCATCAAGCTTTAGGCTCTTGAAGTCTGCTTCAGAAAAGACGTATTCAGAGCCATCGGATCTTCTTATAGTGAACTTTGGGTACCAGACGTTGAGAAGCTTGCATGATTCTATCTTGAGCACCTTCATGATGGCTTTATCTGACCTTACCACATCTGTACTCAGGTTTTCGTTGTTCATAACGTGTAAGAACTCGATCTTTTGAAGTGATGGCCAATTCTCAACGCCGTATACCTTTTCCAAGTCGATCTTCTGGACGTCTTTCACAAACAAATCTTTCCTGATGCTCTCTTGATAGGGAATCAAGATCCTTACTCTTTCACCTTTACCCTGGCTCAACATCTATCACTTCCTGATAAAGTGCCAGTTCAGCTTCGAGTACCAGATCCTTGATTCTGCCATCGGCTTTCACTTGAATTACTGGAGCATTCGCTTGAACTACTGGAGCTTGAGGAGCGGAAGTACCTGCACCCTGATCATTCGGTGTTTGCGGTTGAGTTGTATCATCTGGAGAATCATTATCTGAATCCGAAGCAATCGCTAGAGCCCCGGTGATATCAAATATGTCTTCTATTTCCTCTTTGATCTGTACTGTCATCTTATCAGGCTCTTCCTCAGAATCTATGTAGATGTAATCAACGATTAAAGCATCCGCCATCCGTTCATCTTCCGTGCTATTGTCAACAACCGGAGGCTTTTCAACCCCAGTCATGACATCAGCTAGAACTACAGTGTCATCAACAACCTGGACCACATCAGTACCTGATCCACCTGCTCCCGTTTCCCATTTGTTTACTGAAGCACCAACATTTTCCGTAACTGTACCACTAGATTCACCAACCCTGTCTCTCTTCCCCCCCTCATGTTGATCAGGATCATCCTGATCATCATGTCTTCATTTATGTAAGGCCTGAGCTTGAATCCCACACTTCTCTTCGACAACCTTAAGTCGTTCAGTGATGGAGGTGAATCCTGCCATCATGACATTCATCATGTCTTTCATTGAGTCGGTTAGACGCTGGAGGTCGTTGCTAGAAGGTAGTTGGGTTTGAGTTTGGGTTTGAGTTTGGGTTTGAGGTTGGGTATGTTGTCGGAGTAATCCAACAAGGTCAACTTCTTCAGCAGTGTTTGTATCTCCTTGTGCTAATAATCAGGCTAACAACTCAGATTTGAGTTGATCGGTGGGGATTTAGTGTAAAGGAGCTGATGGTGGTGGTTGTGGGTCGGATTGAGTGTCGGATGGTTGATCCTGAGGAGTTGATGAGGATTCAGCAATACCTTTTCCCTTTATTGCTCTACTGACCTCATTTGCGAGTCGATCAACCGTATTTTGCATAGCCTTGCGATGTTACTTGTAGGCATTGTCGATAGAGCCTAAAGCAGACGCGAGTAATGGAACAGTGATATAGTGCGGATACGGGTCTAACATTCGAATAACATGCTCGTGTGGAAAAATGGGAAACATGATACTAACCTCCGGACCACTTAGGTTACCGGCTGAAGTAGCGGTTGTAGCAACCGTACTGCATGTGTTCATAGCTGGCATGGTGTTGACTATGATAGGACTTCCACCCGATCCTCGTGGGGCACCAACAAATGGTGGCCGCACTCGGGGTGTTCCGGTTGGGGCACGAAAGCCCACAACTTGTTGAGATGCCGACGCTTGTGGCCTAGGAAAAGATGTATGTCCAAATGGCGCTAGACTCAACGTGCGTGGAATGAAGGTCGGTGGTCGGGGCAGGAGCCTACCTTGTTCAATATCGGTAGACACCGAGTGTGTCGCCGATAGCGTATGAGCTAAATCCCCTGTGTGAATGAAACACCGACAAATTGAGATGCCGATGAGTGACTAAGAGGGGCTGTGCTATGCATGGCTGGGTCCACCTGGCTTGTTCAATACGCAACGGCGACGAACGCTCGTTGGTAGAAGATGTGGCTACCCGGCTTGTAACGGTTTGGGTAGGATCGGTAGTTAAAACTTTATCCGATCCTGTCACAGTCTCTCCCATTTCTTTTCTTACCATCACACGACTCACAATATCAGTATTTTCAACCTCATCTCCCTCTTCCCTCCTTATGTCACCGATATCACCGGAGAGTCCGAAGTTCCAGGTGGAATCAACTTCGGAACTCTCAATATGTCGACTCCAACCAATGTGTCTCGGAATAAGATCCGCATCAGGGTCAAGATCAGGATCAGAGTCGGAGTTACCATCATCATCTGGTTGGGGTTGGTTAGATACTTCATCGTCGGATGAAGAAGCATCAGGGTCAAAGTCTGGATCATCCTCTGAATCCATCGACACGTCGTCGAGGATTGGAATTCTTACAGCTCCGGATGTGGATGTCTGACCAGGAATCCTCGCCACCCTACCCACTCTCTCTCTTAAAGTGCGCCTCACCTCTCCCCGTCCAGGAACCCCAAGTTCCTAAACCTGCTCAACATTTATACCCTCATCGCCTAATGGGATTGCACCATGGGGAGGTCCCGCCAGTTCTGGCTAGACCACTAGTGTGTTAGCTATCCTATGCTGCCTAACAACCTCAGACTGCTAATCGGCTTAGGCAAGTACGGGTTCTGGTATTACGGCGATGTGAGCGAAGTCGTCGTGATCGGGCATCTTCAGAAAATGCATCCATTGAGTCGGGCCATGTACCGCATTTGGGCGTCTAGGAATTTCCTGGTTGCCCTCCATTATCTGATGGATGATGATATGAAAGAAGCGTTGATACGGCACGAAGTTCCGGTTCTTGATCGGCCTTGTTTTGTCTTCGACTAATTCTTGCAGGTCGTTCCAGAGAAGAATTGCATAATCGATGCGGCGGTTAAAGGCAAATGCGTGGAACATTCGGAGAATGGAAAGGTTGCATTTGTCAAGACCAGTGTGTTTGGAGGTCATGCAACGGTTAAAGATGGAGCATAGGGTGTACCAGACTGGTGGTAGGTGTTTTCTTTGGAATTTAGAAGAGCTGTTAAGCATAGCGTTACGAGGGTCTTGGTATCCTAGGCTTTGGATGTCAGCGAATAGTTGGGCTTTAGGAACCATGTCTTCGAAGTTCGGGTTAAAAGGAAGATCTAAGGCTAGACGGAGTCACTTAAGTGTAAGTCGAACATCGAAATGATCGACTTTTGCAGATAAGTGCGGACCCCGTCGGTGTGTAGGATGGTATCATAGTGTGTGCCAAAATTGTTGTAAGTAGATAAGTGGCATAGTGACTACCTTTGTCAGCGCTGTACGGAGAGGATGGCTGTGGATAATTTCCAGTATGATGCGATGGTCGAACGCCACGCTGAGATCTAGGTGGTGATTGTTGTCAGCAAGGGCAAGATGGAGACTTCTCGGTAGAAGCTCCTCGTCTAAATCCCGGGCGTTCACCAACGGATGTGATGAACGACGTGACAGAATGACGGTGTTTTCGTCAGATGAATGTCCGTCATTATGAGCCATCTGAACAGTGAATATACAGTACATGCTTAGAGTGGATTTTTTCATTTAAAAATAATCTAAGTACATAAGTTATCGCAACAAACACAAACAATTTGTCGCAAGAGGTGAGTTTATCGCAATGAAGGGCTTGCGAGGAACAGTTATCGCAACAACTAGGTTGCGACAAAAGGTTATCGCAACACGAAGGTTGCGATAAGATGTTATCGCAACTAGTAGGTTGTGATAAGTATCAATGATAGAGGCTTGCGACAAACATGAACACGAAGAACATATTGAGTTGCGATAAAGTTGAATGCTGAAAAAATCCTAAGTGTTTTAAGGCTCAGAACGCTGTTTTCGCACAAAAGTGAGTTGAAACCTATTATAATGTGTTCGCAAGGCATATAGGAGTGAACCCTAACATTTCTAGCATCAACTGAACACTAAACATCATGATTTATGCAAGAATATGAAAAGACCCATTTGGGTTTAAACCTAAGAAACCTAAAATTAGACTGTAAGCATGAATCGATGGATGGAATCAAATGAAAAACAAAGAAAATGTACCTCGAAGTGGTGTGTGATGTATGAGCGTGATTTGAACTCGAAGACTTGATGAAAAACTCAGATTCGAAATATGAGAGTTGAGAGAAAAACTGAGATATTTTGAAATGAGACAAAAAAATTCAAACTCTTGTATTTATAGAGTTGAGAGTTTTGACACGTGGCATCATCTGATTGGTCCAAGGGTTTGACCGCCACAGTGTCGAGTTTATCGCAAGTAAGAGGTTGCGATGAACTCCGATGTTATCGCAAGAAACATGTTGCGACAACACCTTCAGTGTTTAATCGCAACAGGGAGTTGCGATAAACACTGTTCATGTCAGTTTATCGCAAGCAAGGGTTGCGATGAAACCTCTTTCATGTTTTATCGCAACAGAGGGTTGCGATGAAACACTGTTCATTTTGTTATCGCAAGCAGTGGGTTGCGATAAAATGAACACTTAGACGTTTTTCAGTAATTTTCAAAAAGATTTTATCACATTGGAAGATGTCTAACTCCCAATTGATTAAGCACTCGAGGTTTTAAACACAGTTTTCACTCCCCCTTAAATGATGCAAGGATTTGAAAATTTGTTTTCATCATTTAAGAGTTAGTGTTCAAAACAAATCAGAATACTTACCTTGTGTTCTCCAAAGCAACAGGCACATTTAATCTAAACTTACATGATTTGGCAGTTATGCACACACACCCTCTATTCTTGTGCATAAGATCTGTAATAAAACTCCCCCTAAGACCATGAACACACCTTTGTGCAGATACAAATATCATAACAAATCATAGATAAGACATTTAAAAGAAGAGAAAGAAATAACAAGTTGAATAAATAATTCCATTACAACTAAGATTTGAAAATTTAAATAACATACATTGAGAATAGAATATGATGAAAAGATTTATCTTCTTCTGTAAGAAAATATATTTCAGGAGCAGTTTTAACAGATTGACTTTCCAAATCCCAAGATTCAGAATCATCTTGGTCATCAACTGTCAAACCCCTAAAAACGGTATTTCTCATGAAAGCTTTACATGAGGAAGCATCTGAATCTGAAGAATGTTTTTCATTTGGAATTTTCTTTTCAGATACTTCTTTATGTTTAGCTTTCATCTCTTTTAAACCATTTTAAATGACCGTGAACATGACTTCCTTTTCAATATCAAAAGCAAGTTGATCGTCATTTCTAACTTCTTCAATTTTGCTCTTGATATTTAACTCAAGATCGACAAGCTTCTGTTCTAGTACCAAAGGAGGATAATATATTTTTCCTTCAAAAACGGGTTTTGCTTCAGTATCCTTTGGTTTCTCAACAGCATAGCTTTGGAAATAGTCATTAGATAAGGTTTGTTTCCAATTCCAAACCAGTGCCTTCCTATTATCAGAATCATAACAAAAAGGAAGTTGCATTGTAACAGTCGTCTTTCTCTTAATCTCTTCCTCGACCCCATGTTCTTCCTGATTAAGCCAGTTGATTTTGTATTTAGGTTCCAAGAACGGAAGGTGAAGCCATTGAAACTTGTAAAGACATGGCGCCTTTTTCAAAGCATTTTCCAAGTAATGAGGATTGTCGTATCCCAATCCCCATTTCGAATTGTAATATCTGAAATTCTTTGGTGTGTTTAGGAAAATGTTTTGTTCAGATTGACCAAGTTTGTATAGCTTTGCTTCCAGATTACTTGCCTTTTCAGTCAATTCATTGTTAATATCTTTATAAGATTGCAGCAGTTGTTCAAGCTCATTCTTCCTATTTTCAGAAATTCTTACCTTTTCAGCCATTTCATCCATTCTGTTCCGAAAGTAAGTTCGAGATTGCTCGATCTCAACTCGTTCCTTTTTCAACGCATCACTTAACTTGTTATGTTCAGTGATTAGCTGTCTTTGAGATTCTATTATCTTATGCGCATTTTTGAGTTTCTCATTTAAGTCATCTTGTTTTAGTTGGAAGACTTTAAACTCATTAGCAAAGTGATTAATAGTGCAGAAATCTACCTCGTCTGTCTCAGGCGCCGCATCAGCCTCTGAATCCTCACCTTCCTTGCTCATCAAGCACATCTTTGCCAAAGCAGCCGTCTCCTCTTCTCCTTCATCATCAGTTTGGTCCAACCAGTACTCTTCTTCCACCAGTAGTGCAATTCCTGACTCCTTTTGCTTTGCCAACAACATTTTCTGCTTGTAGTAGTCGGAATCCCTTACCTTCAGTTTCCAGCACTCTTTGGCGAAATGGCCGGACTTCCCACAATTATAGCACTTTTGCTCTTCATCCTTTCTCTCACCAAACTTCTTGGCCTCCAACCTCTTACCATCTTCCTTATGATCATCAAACTGTTTCTTTGACTCAATCCGATTCTTGTGCTCAAAATTTCTAGGACCGTATGAGTAACGTTGATTGTTTGATCCAGGAGTTTTCACAAATCTCTTCTGGAAGGCCTTAGTTAGAAGTATCATTGCCTGCTTCAAGCTTTCTGCCTCATCTAAATCATCACTGTCTATCCTATAATACTCTTACCTTTGTCAGCATACTTTCTTGACTTACTGGACATCAATGCTATCGGTTCACTCTCAATCTCATCCTCTTCTTTCTTCTCGGGCACTTCTGTCTTCTTCTCCTTTTTACCCTTCTTATCCTTTTTCATCAAATTTTCCCGCTTAATCTCAGCATCATCCTCATCCTGTTTTAGAGTTTCAAACATCTCCTACAGTTGTAGAGAATCCAACTTAGAATGTTGTTTCATTCTATGAGCACTTTTTCCATTCAGACTGAAGCATGCTCAAGAATTTCACATTAATCTCGATGATGGTTTTCTTTATCTTGTATCTGTTGAGTTCATTCAGAATGGTGGTGAAACGGTCATATGCATTGTCTAAAGTCTCACCCTCTTTCTGTTTAAAGTTCTCATATTTGTTAATGACGTTTGAGATTCTCATTTGAGTTTCCACCTCTGAACCCTGATACAGCTTGATCAACTCATCGAACATCCCTTTCCCAATTTCACTCAAACTATCAACCTTTTGGTATAAGTCATTAGTTAATGCTTGCATAACCAGTGACCTAGCCGCTTTATCTGCTTTGTGTCTTATTAGTTCATCACCTGAGTAATCTTTGGGATCAATTTTTGTAACTGACCCATCTGGATTTGTTTGAAAAACATCTGGTTGTACCCCGTTCATTAAGGAATCAAAAATGCGAGCACCGTTTTCTTGTCGTTCCACATAGTCAAGAAATTTATCTTTCCATATTTTGAAATCCTTTGGAAATAGGACCGGTGGTTTGTCTTTCGATCCTATGGTCAATATATCTCTTGCAGTCATATTAGATTACTTGTTAATGATCGATAAGTACCCTTTTGATCTGATTAGAGAATTGTTGTTCACACTGTTTGTCGCAAGTCACTGTTTGTCTCAACCCAAGTCTTCTCGCAACACAAAGTTTGTCTCAACCCAATACTTGTCGCAACTGAGAGTTTATCTCAACTCAAGTCTTATCTTATCGCAAGACAAATTTTATCTCAACCAACACTTTGTCTCAACCCAAGATTATCGCAAGCACAGAGTTTGTCGCAAGCAATTTTGTCGCAAAAGAAAGTTTTGTCGCAACAAAGAAGTTGCGATGAACTCCAGGATAGATTTTATCGCAATAGAGAGTCGCGATAAAATACTATTCACACGAAAATGAGTTGCGATAAAAAGGGATTATCGCAAAGGGCAGTTGCAATAAATTATTGTTCACTTTGGAAAGTTGCGATAATGTAGACTTGTCGCAACTGTGGGTTGCGATGTAATACTGTTCACTTTCAGAAGTTGCGATAATGAAGAACAGCCAAGAACACTCAAGGTTGCGATAGTTATGAAGATGCAATCGATCTTAAGTCTAATCCTCAAAATTGATCCAATTTGGTTGAAATTTGGTACGCAGATTCGCAATGAGTTTCTGGACAACTTTAATACTACAGGTTTCGTCCAAAAACCAACAGAACAGTGAATTTAAATCCCAAACAGTGAGTTTTAACCAAAAGTCCGAAAATAGAGAATTTGCACAATCTGAGTCTAATCCTGGTGAAATTGCGGAATAAAAACACTCAGGGTTGCTAACAAACACTCCTAGACCAATTCTAATCCATTTGAAGCACTCAAATGGCTAAAATCGATCAAATGGATGAAAAATGAAGAACACTCAAACTTTTGCAAAAACTTCTAAAAACTAATCTGATCAAAATGATGTATTGTGCTCTGATACCAATTGTGATCCCAGAACAAGTAATCAATCCATTAATGCAATCAGATGGCCATCCATATATTCAATAAGAGCAAATCACCAAGTACACAATAGATGAGAATGTAGAGAGAAAGTGCGCTATGTGTGTACTAGTGTGTGTAAGTAATAGATGACCTAATGAATATCTAAGAGAAAAATACATTATATAGGTTGTAACTTCACATTTACACATTAGGTCCCTCTACTTGGTACAATTAGATAGTTATGGCACTAACATGGTACATTACGAGTTACTCATGTCTCTACTGATGATCCAGTTGCCGATTTTTTGACGAAACCGTTATCGCGTCCTCGTCTTGAATTCTTTGTGTCCAAGATGGGACTCAATCAACAACCGTTCATCTTGCGGGGGCATGTAAGAGATGGAGATAAAACAATATCCCATCCTTAGTTGTTTTCTTCTATTTATGTAAACCTTTATCAGTTAGCATCAATTAGTCTAGTGCCTTTCCTGTCAATATCTTGTATATTAGGGCAGTGCATATTTCCTTCTCCTTTCCTTGTTAGCCTACGTTGATTTAGCTAGGTTTGTACCATATATATTTGTAAATATCCTCGAGTCTAATACAAGCTTTGCCATTATTTCTCTAAGCCTTCTTACATCGGGCCCTTATAACCAATCCCTTAATTGGTTTAGATTAAGAAATTCGTAACAAGTGATAACTGGTCCAAGCCTCTTGTAACCCAGATTGGACTTCAAATTTGATGGCAAGGATTTTGGATTTTTGAAGCTAAGATTACTTGTACCAAAAGAAACTTCATGACCCAAAAAGATGACTCAATATGCAGGATCATCAAGCATTGGGTGTGGTCTGGTTATTGCTAGTTACGAATGTTGCGTAAAATATTATTGGCAAAAATACTACACACGGATTGCTCAACGCATTATCAAACATGTGCGAAAAACCTAGTACTTTTAATAAGGTTTTTAGCTTGGTGATATGCATTGTTGTAACACCCTGATTTCTAGAAGCTATCGATCTTTGATGATAAACATGAAAAATAGAATTTTGCAATAAATCCTAGATTTTATAGTCTTGTTGGATGGAGAATTCAAATATGAATCCAACGGTCCTTTCCGGAGCAAAAACGGAGCTAAAACGAAGAAGTTGTGGCCAAAACAGGTTCGGTACTCCTGAGCTACTATGGCCAGTGTCAAAGTCGCTGTCATTGTCGCGGGCAGGCACCTGGTTGCTGTCAAATGCGATTTTTCAGCTTTCTTCTTCATTTCTCACTTCACAACTTTTCCTTTCTCTCCCAAACCGATCTCTCACCCTCTCTTATGAACCCTAACTCATTTTTGGGGCTTTTCTCTTAGAAATCAAGTGTTCCCTCATCATTATGCTTGTGATTTCATCTCTTGGTGCAAGATTCAAGTTTCACCTCCATTTTCTTGAGGTTCTAGGGTTTTGAGGTTTTACTCAAGATCCATGGGGTAAGTTCATCCTCTCCTTTTCTAAATCCTTATTTGAGTTATAAATATTCCATTGATGATTTCCTAGTGTTTTATTTCTCCAATTTCTTTCTTGGACGATTTTGGGAAAGTTAGGTCAAACTTTGGGTTTTGGTATAATTAGAGATGTTGGTGTGAAGTGTTTGGGGGAAACGATTCTAAATGGATATTAATGGTTGGGAACTTGTGGATCTAGGTTTTTGGAATATTTGGCCTGAAGATTCAAGTTTTTCCAAAGGAGCTTAAATTGGGGAAAATCTAGATTTAGCCTAAATCTAGCAAGGTGAGTTCAAGTTGATTTGTGAAAACGTTGTACATGCCAAAAATGTTATTTTCCAAATATTTATGTGTTTTACATGAAATTATCAATTGTTGAGTTATTTGGTGGGTTTTGGTTATTTGAAGTATTTAACTTTATAAACATTGTAAAATACCCATATTTGGGATTTTTGGGTAATTTGATAAATGAATCATAAATGGAAATGTTTTGATGATTTATTGCATAAATGGGGGTTATTTGGTAAAAAAAAATACATTTTCGTGTTTGTTGGAAATATGCATAAGTTGGGTTATGGTACGCTTTGAAAATACGATCGTGTGAATCCTTAGATTTTGAACACTTCCGTCCTTGCGAATATTTTGGAAATTGTAAACCTTTTGGTTTGGGGAAAAGATGTGGTTTAAGTATTTTGACGTGTAATCTTAGGTATTGATATTTTAACGATTTAACTTACGAGTGTAAATCTTTTGGTATAAATGCATCTTGATGGGTGTTTTGGAAAATGATTGTCTTAATTTAGAGTGACGTGGAGTTACTTATGTGTACGGAGCATGTTCCATATAAACGTGGGATATTTACGTTTTATGGTATTTTATGACTTTTAATGAATGATCTTTTGATTTATTGAACTTGTGGCTCGGTATTGATTTTGTTGGGTTTTTGGGACATTTGTCCAAGTTTTGATGGCTCAACGTAGAGCGTTGGTCATGATTTATGCTTATTTGAGAATTACATGTTTTGAATGCGCTAGTTCATTCGTTTGGAGTCATGTAATGTTTTAGACCTTATTGCTATGGATCCATATGCACTCGAGTTTTACGTTCAATGATGGGACGTTAGTTTTCCACATTGTAGCACAAAATAGGCAATGAAGTAAGGTGTAAGTCCTATATGCTAGTATGTTCCACCCGAGTTTTACGTTCAATGATGGGACGCTAGTTTTCCACATTGTAGCATGAAATACGCATCGATGGTATGGTATAAGTCCTACGTGTTATTACGTTCTTGGATGTTGGCATTTCATGGGTGTGTGTTTTAAGTAGCCACACTCGGCATCGAATACGTGAATCTCAATAACATTGATAAGTGACCTAACTTTGTATGCCCGTCACATTCGATGGAACCGGGTCTCCCCCGTCACCGAAAGGTGTTGTGTTGAGTATTTATCTCTATCCATGTTTTCGGTGACGTTTTATATTTATATGGATTATTTTCCATGATTTGTGAGCGGCGTATTATGCCTCATCCATGTTTGGATGTTTTGAATAATAGAGTTTTATTCCTGTTTATACTATTTGGAAATTAAATATTTATCCGCCTTTTTGAGTAAGTTATGGAATTGATTTCATTTTGAAAACCGTTATATATTGGAGCTTTCGTTACTAAAATTGTGTGCGTTGGGAAAGTGAGTTGTTTGCATATTTATATAAACTTTTCGGAAAATCGTGATTTAAACTGTGTTCTTTTCGTTTAACGAATTATTTTGCTCATGATATAAACTCTTGAACTCACTAGGCGTTAGCCTAACCTTTTTATTTGTCGGCATGTGCATCAGGTTTCGGTTGGGGAATGGTGTTAGCGACACTATGAAGAGTTTGAGAGCTAGTTGTGTACTCGAGGAACGTTCAGATTGGTGAAGTCTTCCGCATTTATATTTGGAAAATAGCAATTTGTAGTTGGGTTAAGTAACACCCGACCTTACTTAGTTTGGTGTGATTTAAGTTATTGAATGTTGGAGTAATTTTTATGTTTTTAAAGTTGAGGTATTTCCATTGATGGTTTTGTAGAAGGAATTTTATCGAAGTTTTTATTTAGTTGCTATTTCCAAATTTGAGGGTGTTACAATTGTTTTCAACAATGTTAATAACACTCATTTCTTCCCTTTTAGCTATCTTATTTTCCTTTTATATCCCAACTATGAGTTTTTTCTGTTATCTTATTTTCCGTTTCTTTTTTAGGGAGTTAAAGTTGTGATTAATCTGTAATAAACCTTTTGGGCAAAATGTTTGTGTTGTATCTGTGTTGCAGCATTGGTCGGGTTACTTGAAGAACAAAGCAAATTAAACCAGACGCCTAGTTGTAAGCTCAAGAAGCCAAAACAAAGCAAATCATGGCAAAATTTCAACGGGGAAACCATATAATCGTTACGTGCAAAGCATCCCGAAATCAAAACCGAGAACTTGAATCATTTTGGGGAAAACACATAATCCTTACAAATTCTATGTTCTTTAGCAAAAAAAAGTATTACCATTTGTCGATTTTCATTGTCATGAAATTGAATCATGAAATAATCAAAGTCAACCATGAGGACCAAAATTAAAGGTCGATTATATCAACAAAAGAAAAACAAACCGCATAGAAATTAAAATTCATGTCAGTCGGATCATGATCATAAATCCTTAACCGAAATGAAATTGAAAAGATAGATCAAATTTTGATCCAGGTAACAAGATCGGTACCCATAGAACCCTAGAAATCTGAAATCGCATTCAATCCCACCAAAATCAGAATTGAAATCAAAATCAAAATAAAAAATTAGATATAGGAATTAAAATGAATGAATCACCTGAAAATGAAAATGAAGGAGGAACAAAATGGTAGCGGGAGGACATAAATAAAACAGAAAAACGAAAGGGGAAAGAGGGTACCGTTTCTCCAAATGATTGAACGATTAGTGGTTTTTGTTTGATTGATCAATCGTCGATGAATGCAATGAATGAGTTGATTGCTCATGGGATGATTCTGCTACGTGAAGATTCTGTTGTGGTTTTAGTTACATCAAATTTTGGCAGAATGCTGCTACGTGAAGAATTGAGCATGAAAAGGATGAGCGGTTAATATTTGGAGATCGTAGTGGAGACATTTTCTGGAGAAGTAGTTTGTGCAGACATTATTTATATTAAATAATCCATTAATATAAATAATGGATTAATTACAATATAAATAATATAGATTGTTGGTCTCAATAAGGGTTCTACAAAGGTTTAGTTTGTGGAAGGGGGTGGATGAATACAAACACAAAATAATACTTTTAAATTTGTTTATTGATTATTAAGTAAATCAAAACACAATTTATAGATTGTTGCGGAAATAGATAAAGTAAACCTAATCTAAACAATCTAAGAATCCCTAAGTTTCTTGTACTAAGAAATAAGAATCAGGGAGAAGAGTGTTTGAAGAAAAAGGGGATTTTCTTCAAATGATGCGGTGAAGGTGATCATCCGAAATGAAGGTCTTCTCATCTATATATACCCTATGCAATTAATGCATGTCAGAAGGTACGATTCACGTGTCCACCATGTATTGGCTTCATGATAATGACTTTATCCTTAACATGTTTTTGGTCGTACTATGAACAGTATGTCAGAAAGAGTATTTGTACTGTTATGGACAAAAGCATGTTTGCTTTTGTACCTTCGTACTTTTGTGCAAGTAGATAAGACAAACAAATCTTGAGAGGAAAACTTCATGATCAGATCATCTTTCAACTTCCACTGAGGATTCCTTCAGCTCTCGCTGAAGCTTGAACAGATTTGTCACGCGTTGTAGACTTGTCTTGATTTCACTGAGTGCCACTTCAAATCAATAGTAGACTTGTCTTCTTCACCAGCTTGGTCTTCGACTTAAGCCGTGAGTTTCTTTCCGCATGAAACTTGTCTTAAGATATTACATTAAGGAACTGTTTACAAGGGAAAGCGTTTCAGCGATTACTGAACAAGCTCAGTGTGATCGCTGACACTGATGCTTTTGTTGGGCATAGTGTCCAGAGTCATTAACTATTGATAATATTTCTAATAATAGCAGGGTCCTTTTGGGTTGCCCTTAAGACCCAAATAACAATCAGAAGAATGAAAGGGAGTTAAAGTAGTTAGTTTATTAATTTGTCATTTGATGATAAATTAATTATAAGCTACAATATAATTAATTGGATTAATTATAGGGACTAAATGATAATTGGTTAAAAGAGTTTTTTAACAAGCTTATCGTTTCAAGGGGGCTAGGTGTAAATAAGGGGATTATAAATAAACTACTAGGGATCAAACCCTAGAGAGTTTTTTTATCAATCTCTCTCTCTATTGAGGCCGTAACCTCCCCTCTCCTCCCTTCCAAAATCGTAAACCCTATATAAGGGTTTAGGGTTTAAAGCTTCAATCTTGATTGTTGGTTTGGTGTTCTTAAGTGTGAGCCACTAGAGGGATTCACACTATTGATCCTTGACATCCAAGAAGCAAGAACAAGGTTAATTCATCTTTGTGTTTTCGACAATCACAAGAAACAAGTAAGTGTTCTTGATTCTTTCTATTGTAGTTAATCATCTAGAACGTATGCATCTTTATAAGTTGTTTGTTTGTATTTCCATGGATGATTCAATTCTAAATATGCTTCTGTTGCCTATATCATGTGGCAGTACGGTTTAACAAAACCTTTCAGTGGTATCAGAGCCAAAGTTCTTAGATTTTAGCTCAATAGCATAAATTTCGTATTGATTTTTTTGGAAAACGCAACGAGCTGTTTTATTTATTTCCGGAGTTTAGACCATCGGATCGTCGCGTTTTTTGGACAGTAGTTTCACGACATTCTGTTTACCTTCTGGACGGTTGGATTAATCGTTTGAGGTCCAGAAGGCACCTGTTTTATTTTCGACATAGTGCAGTAAGTTTGTGGCCATTGAATTGCTTAATCCCTAAGTTAAGGTTTCATGGCCATAACCTCAAATGCTATAATTTTGGAAACTGAAAAAAATTATTGCTTGCATGAAAAAGTTTCTATTTTTAGCGATTAAAGTTTTATTGGTATCCCTAAAGGGTATAGGGTAGTAGTCGTTTTTATGCATGTTATACCATAATTGTGTATGGCGTAGTAGTCGTTTTATTTTTGCATGTTATACCATAATTATGTATGGCTAGTTTCCTAACTTGCCTAAGGAAAAACACATCAATAATAAGCTTTGAAAAATATTGAATGGATAATCTTAAATTGAATGGATAATCTTAAATTGAATAGATAATCCTAATTATGTATGGCTAGTTTCCTAACTTGCCTAAGAAAACACATCAATAATAAGCTATGGTAAATATTGAATGGATAATCTTGAATTGAATAAGATAATTTTAAATACCTTCTTACAATAAGCAAATATATTCAAGTTTGAATAAATATTGTAAGATAAACATTGACATTATTTATATAGTGAATATAATTTATATGTCAAATATTCACATTAATTATTAGCATGTGTCCTCACATGTTTAATTGGAATCAAATATGGAAACAATTATATTAATTGTTAAATATGTGCTCACATGGTTAATTAGAATTAATTGGATAATCATAATTTTAAATTGTTTAAAATTCCATTCAATTTTTATATATATATATTAGACCTCAATTATATATATATGATTAAATAATACATTGATAGTCAAACCGAGACTAGGCGTACTCACTATAAACACTCTAAGGGGGTTTAAGGAGGTTACCTATAATATGGTTACCGAATGAGTCAAGGGGTTTTAAAACGCCATGCGTTACCAAACTCACTGCCTCTTGTGTGGACTAGTGGAATTACCGAAAAGGTTTGATAGGTCAATGTGACAAGTTAAAAGTATTAACTATGAAGTATAAAACGAAAATCCCGTTTTAGATATACTAAGAAATGTGAAAGTCGTATGCTACCCATGATGAAGAACACACATAATCTTATAGTTTGTTAACGGAGCGTGTGCGGTTTGCCGGCACGTTAATGTGAAACTATAGTTGAAAATGATGTGGCGCTCGTGATTCTCAAGCGTACTTGAGCCGAGGGGTCCATGTGTTTTTCCATGGTCGATTCACTATATTGTTTGTGATCCTCGGCATCCCAGTCACAAAAGGAAGATAAGCATAATCGAGATTAACATGCCATTGACATAAGTCAATGAATCTCAAAAGACCTAAGAGTTTCATAGTGAATGAAATTAACAAATAGCATTTGTTTACCTAAAATAACCTTGTGATGTGATTACGGCATCCCTTTTCACATCATAAGATAAAATATGGATCCTAGCCTTGTTAAATATTTTTGGAAAATTATTTTAAGGGTTAAATATCAAACTAACGAAAAATCTATATCTACAGATGGCTGAAAATAATCCTCCTCCTCCTCCTTCTCATTCAACATCCAACCTTACGTTACTCTCTATCCTAAGTAAAGATAAGCTAACTGGGCCAAACTACTTGGATTGGATTCGTGCCTTGAGAATTGCCTTGAGGTACGAAGACAAAGAGTATTTGCGCGACAAGGATCTTCCTATACTTAATGATGATGCAAGCCCTGAAGAAGTAACTGAATACAATAAGCAATTCGCGGAATCCACAAAAGTCGCGTGTCTCATGTTGGCGTCCATGTCCCCGGAACTTCAAAAGAGTTTCGAGAACATGGGGGCGTTTGAACTAAATGAGCAGCTTCGTGAAATGTTTCAGGAGCAAGCGAGGCAAGAAAGGTTCCAAGTCGTAAAATCGCTTATGGAATGTAAGCAACAGGACGGTGCCCCTGTATGTGCGCATGTGCAAAAGATGAAAGCGTACATTGACAGGTTAGGTAATCTAGGTGTCGATTTCCCAAGAGAGCTTGCCATTGACATGGTGCTAAACTCTCTTAGTGGGGCATATAAACAGTTCATAGTGAACTTCAATATGAATAATATGGACAAGACCTTGATGGAGCTCCATGGCATGTTGAGATCTGCTGAAGCAAGTATGGGTAAGACCCAAAGTGGTCACTCTACTGCTCCCGTCCTGGCCATTAGGGAAGGTGGCTATAAGAAGAAGAAAGTTTCTCATCCCAAAGGGAAGGGAAAGGCTAAAGTTGTTCCACGCAACCAAGGGCTTAAGAGAAAAGCTGATTCTTCTGACATACCACCCATAAGTGACCCTAAAGAGGCCGTATGCTTTTATTGTCAAGGAAAGGGCCATTGGAAGAGAAGCTGCCTAAAATATCTGGAGGACTTGAAAATGAACAAGGTCAAAGGGTGTGGCACCTCTGGTATTTTTACAATTGAACTCCATAGTACTTCGATTTCTAACTCTTGGGTCCTTGATACGGGATGTGGTACTCACATTTGCTCTAATTTTCAGGGACTAAAGGGAAGTAGGACGTTGAAGCATGAGGAGCTGAATCTGATCATGGGAAACAGGATGACTGCCGCTGTTACCAAGATTGGAGATTTTGAGCTCGTGCTTAGTAGTGGTTTTTCAATAAAGTTATTAGATTGTTGCTACTCGCCAGAAATAGCTCGAAACATTATTTCTTTTCATGCATTGTACAAGGATGGTTTTGAATTTCAATTTGATAATAATGATGGTTGCATTTTGGTTTATAAACATGGTTGTTTTTATTTTAAAGCCTCTCCTTGTAATGGTGTGTATGAAAGCGTGATTTGTGTTGGTAGAAATAATAATAACTTAACTCTAAATGTTGGTTCCTCCAATAGTGAATTGGATAAATCATCGTTATGGCATCATCGTCTTGGCCACATAAACAAGAAACGCATCGCCAAGCTCCAATCGGACGGGGTCTTGGAACCATTTGACTTAAAGTCTAATGAAGAATGCGAGTCTTGTTTACTTGGCAAGATGACGAAAGCACCTTTCAAAGGAAAAATGGAAAGGGGTAAGGATCTGTTGGACTTAATCCACACAGATGTATGTGGACCATTCAGATCTGCCACAAGAAACGGTGAAAGATACTTTGTTACCTTTACTGACGATTTCAATAGATATGGATTTATCTATCTGATGAAAAACAAATCGGACACCTTTGAAGTGTTCAAAGGATTCAAAAACGAAGTAGAAAACCAACTGGGCAAGAAGATCAAGATGCTCCGATCCGACAGGGGTGGAGAATACTTGAGTCATGAATTCTACGACTATCTAAGGGATTGTGGAATAGTTTCGCAATTATCTCCTCCCAGAACACCACAACTCAATGGTGTTGCTAAGAGAAGAAATCGAACGCTACTTGATATGGTTCGGTCCATGATGAGTCGTGCCACACTTCCAATATCGTTCTGGGGCTATGCCTTAGAAACTGCAGCTCATATCTTAAACCTCGTTCCAACTAAGAAGGTTGCAAAGACACCCTCTGAAATGTGGACTGGGACTCGTCCCTCGTTGGCACATATAAAGGTCTGGGGTTGTGAAGTATTCGTTCGACGCGAAACTAACGACAAGCTAGAACCTAGAGCAGAGAAGTGTCGGTTCATTGGTTATCCCTACAAATCCTTTGGATATATATTTTACAAACCTTCGGAGAACAAAGTGTTTGTAGCTAGAAGGGGAGTCTTCCAAGAAAGGGAGCTCATTTCCAAAAGGGATAGTGGGAGAAGCATTGATCTTGAAGAAATTCAAGAAACAACCAATGATGAACCTATAGTTGACACTAGCCCTCAACATGAGGTTGAACCACCTGTTGAGGAAACTAACATACCTCCACCACCTCTTCGCAGAACTAGTAGAGTAAGTCAACCTCCTGAGTTTTATTATGGTTTTCATATTACAAAGGAAGGAGACACACTAGTCAATGACAAAACATTTGATAGTGCGGATGAGCCATCCAACTACGAGGAAGCGATGGCAGGCCCTGAGGCTGCCAAATGGAAAGAGGCCATGGAAAGCGAGATTCAATCTATGTACGATAACCAAGTTTGGAAATTGGTTGATCACACACCAGGTCGCAAGACAGTTGGGTGTAAGTGGATCTTCAAAAAGAAGACCGACATGGATGGGAATGTGCACACATTCAAGGCTAGACTGGTTGCAAAAGGTTACACTCAAACTCAAGGAATTGATTACGATGAAACCTTCTCACCAGTGGCAAAGATTAAGTCTATCAGGATATTGCTTGCCATAGCTGCATTTCATGACTATGAAGTATGGCAAATGGATGTAAAAACCGCTTTCCTCAATGGGAAACTTGATGAGGATGTGTATATGGCACAACTTGAAGGTTTTGTACATACCGAGTATCCAGATAATGTGTGTAAGCTTGAAAGATCCATTTATGGACTTAAACAAGCGTCTCGTAGCTGGAATCTTTGTTTTCATGAAAAGGTCAAGGAGTTTGGATTTTCTCGAAGCGAAGATGAGTCCTGCGTATATGTTAAGGCTAGTGGGAGTAATGTTGTATTTCTAGTCTTGTATGTTGATGACATACTACTCATAGGAAACAATATTCCGATGTTGCAAGATGTAAAGATCTGGCTCGGGAAATGTTTCGCCATGAAAGATTTGAGAAATGCAGCATACATACTTGGAATAAGAATTTATCGATATAGAACCAAGCGTTTAATTGGACATAGCCAAAGTACATACTTGGATAAGATATTGAAGAAATTCAATATGAGTGAATCCAAGAAAGGGTTTTTGCCCATCCAACATGGCATAAGATTGAGCAAAGATCAATGTCCCAGCACTAGCAAAGAACTGGACAGAATGAGTCGAATTCCATATGCACCTGCTATAGGATCGATCATGTATGCCATGACATGTACTAGACCTGATGTCTCATTTGCTTTAAGCATGGTGAGTAGATATCAAGGGAACCCAGGCGAAAGTCATTGGACGGCTGTAAAGAACATTCTTAAGTATCTTCGGAGGACTAAAGATATGTTCTTAGTCTATGGTGGAAAAGATGAATTACGAGTAACAGGTTATACTGATGCAAGTTTCCAGACAGATCGGGATGATTCCCGCTCGCAGTCAGGATGGTGTTCTTGTTGAATGGTGGGGCCGTGACTTGGAAAAGTTCCAAGCAGGACACGGTGGCGGAGTATCATACTGAAGCCATAGGTGTTAGAATGATCAAAATACCTTGAATGTTTTAGTTGTTAGTTTGATGTATTGAAAACGTAATAAATTGTATTTGATTTGGAGATTATTATATGGAGATTATAATATATGTTGGATTGCGTCCATTTACATTTAATTTATTATCGTGTTTTGTTTTGCATGTTTAGAACCAACTTCCTGAGTATTAATTTACTTAAACCTCCACAGTCAGTCATACTCCTGGAAGTAAGTAGTGATTCAAGACTGTCATGGAGTGTTAGAAGCATAGAGAATGCAACTAACGCTCATGAGTACTTAATGGTGATTTAGGTATTGGAACGACCCACACTCAAAAGTTTACTTCATGGATTAAGTCAGAGTAATTTTGAGATGATAATATTTCATGTTCTTCAAACAGAGATGCATAGAGTTTTGCTCTAGGATTCTGTTATGCTTTGGTGTGCTCCAACGCTGACCGTGACTGGCAGTTATACAGGGTATGTCCATGTATAATATGATGAATAGAAATGAACTGTGTAGTCAAAGTTTATTTGTTCCTTCTGCCTAAACAGAAGAAGCGATATCCATGGGCCCCTCGATGATTTTGTGTTGATACTAAGTGTTTGGCCAAACCCTGACTAGAATTGATGTGTTCAATTGAGTAGTCTGATGAATTCAACACATATCGGAAATCGGGAAACATAATCTTGATCCATGAGATAGACATTTATCCATGTCTCAGGTTCATATGATATCTTGTAGAACAAAGGAACATTAAATCACTTATCTTAGGACCGAATCTTTATCAGAGTTCGGCAGCTGCATTGGATGGCTTGCTCTCTGCTGATTATTTGAAAGCGTTAAACCAAATAGAGTTAATAACTTGTCCAAGTGGGAGACTGTTGGACATAGTGTCCAGAGTCATTAACTATTGGTAATATTTCTAATAATAGCAGGGTCCTTTTGGGTTGCCCTTAAGACCCAAATAACAATAAGAAGAATGAAAGGGAGTTAAAATAGTTAGTTTATTAATTTGTCATTTGATGATAAATTAATTATAAGCTACAATATAATTAATTGGATTAATTATAGGGACTATATGATAATTGGTTAAAAGAGTTTTTTAACAAGCTTATCGTTTCAAGGGGGCTAGGTGTAAATAAGAGGATTATAAATAAACTACTAGGGATCAAACCCTAGAGAGTTTTTTTGATCAATCTCTCTCTCTCTCTATTGAGGCCGTAACCTCCCCTCTCCTCCCTCCCAAAATCGTAAACCCTAAATAAGGGTTTAGGGTTTAAAGCTTCAATCTTGAATGTTGGTTTGGTGTTCTTAAGGGTGAGCCACTAGAGGGATTCACACTATTGATCCTTGACATCCAAGAAGCAAGAACAAGGTTAATTCATCTTTGTGTTTTCGACAATTACAAGAAACAAGTAAGTGTTCTTGATTCTTTCTATTGTAGTTAATCATCTAGAACGTATGCATCTTTATAAGTTGTTTGTTTGTATTTCCATGGATGATTCAATTCTAAATATATATCATGTGGTAGTACGGTTTAACAAAACCTTTCAGCTTTAAGTTACAAAACGGTAAATGTAATTTCACTAACTATGAGGGCCATCATGAAATCACTGAGAGAGTTTGAATCAACATAGATATTTATAATATAAATAATAAATTAATTATAATAATTCACAACCAATAGTCTGGAATCGATGTAATTCTTAGTAGAGACAACGGTAAAAGAACCTGGTCCATCCAAAGACCACTCCCAACGATCTTCTTGATTAGAAATCACAAACGCCTGCCACTTATCCCCCGATTCCCTTAAAAACAACCAAACCAATCCGCGTTCATTACCCACTATTTGACTGTAACCTCTTTATCATGCTCCAAAACATATACTCTCGGATATTCCATTTTCAAATGCCTGCTTCCCAACAAAGTATCATGCTAAAAAGTATCTTTCTCACCATAATTTTTATTATCACCGAAACCTAACCCCAGATGATAAAAGTTTCTACATGATATGATTCTTTGAGCAAATTACTTTTTTGTCCCTATGGTTTAGAAATTACGATTTTCGTCCCTATGGTTTGTAATTCATTGTTATTTTCAATCTTAGGATTGATAATTTATTGTTGTTTGAGGTCCCTGTGGTTTACAATTCTTCATTGTTATTTTCAATCTTAGGATTGACCATTTATTGTTGTTTCGGTCCCTATGGTTTACAATTCTTCATTGTTATAGTCCATTTATACTTAAAGGTAGGAATTAGTCCAACAACGAAAATAATAATAGATTATAAACTCTAGGGACAAAAATCGCAATTTTAAAACCAAGAACAAAAATCGTAATTTACTCTCTAACATTTCCCTACATCTAAGGATGTAGCTCATTTGTTAAATTGCACCAAATTTGTGCATCAATAATCAGGCCAATACTAAATTCAACACTATGCTAATCATAGGTAAATGATGTTAGACAGTTCTTCCACAACTGATATACATTCTAAAATTGATTTCGAATCTAAAGAAACCAATGTCAAGACTCACGATCTACCAAGAGAAATCGACTAAGAGTTTTAACATAATTAAATATTAGAGATGGATACGACCATGAATATGGATTTAAAAATAATTTATGTGTCATTTAATTCAGCTTATACTAAATAAAAGTAAAAAACTTGTCAAATACATATACAAAGGAGTGTTTGGTTTTTCATATTTCAATTGAGGACCTAAATGTTAAATAAAGAAAATTTGGGTGTTCATTGCAAAACATGCATTACATAAGGGGTTTTTCTTGACTCTATCCACAAGGTAAAGGGTATTGGCGCAATAATGGATGATATAAGCGCAAAACCCCTCAAATTAGGGCTTTAGATTAGAAGAACCCTCCGTCACACCTTCTTCCCACCATATCAGGTTACAGAATCAAAAGGGCATTAATTTCTATCTTCAAATTGAAGAACCAAAATGTCTTGTAAGTATACGTGATGATTACTATTGATAATTTATTCTTCCATTTTTGTGTTTTCATGCATAATTAATTTTAATTTGCCTCGCATAACCCATATGAGAAAGCTAGAAATCGAAGAAAATCTGAAAACCCTTTTGTTCTTTTGCAGAATTATTTCTGGGTAGAGTGAACTTGCTATGCTGATTCGTGGGATCAGTAATAGGTTTAGGATATTTAAGATGATTTCTGAACTGCATTATGTGGTATGCTCACCAACTGTTTGTAAAAATGCTTCAACCGGAAATGGGCTATCTTCGCTAGCGGTCAAAATCCGGAGCTTTTGCATATCGGAACCCACTATTCGCTTACAAACCGGTGTTGTTTATGCACATCAATCACACGCTAGTGTTAGTGGTAATCGAATTTCACGGGTAGTGAGAACCGAAGCACAAACTGCACTTTTCGATTACTTGCATTTCACCAGAGGTTTCCATTTCACTGATGCAGAATACATTAGCAAGAACTCTCCCCATTTCGTTCAAAATTTGCTGTCCGTGGTTGACAACGAGCAAGATGTATCACGAGCTTTGTCAAAGTACTTTCGGTACAATCCCATCAATGAATTTGAACCTTTCTTGGAGAGTATGGGTCTGAATCCTGTAGAATTCCCATCATTACTTCCCAAATCATTGATATTTTTGGGAGATGATTCTCTTTTACTTGATAATTTCCATGTTCTTTGTGGTTATGGATTTCCTAGAATTAAGATGGGGAAGATGTATAAGGAAGCAAAGGAGATATTCGGATACGACCATGGAGTATTATGTTCGAAACTCAAGGCTTATGAGCGATTAGGACTGAATAAATCAACCATAGTTAAGCTTGTAACATGCTGTCCTTCACTCTTGATTGGACCTATTGATAATAAGTTTCTTGCGGTTCTTGATAAACTGAAACGATTTGGGTTTGGAAACGAGTGGATTGGTAGTTATCTATCCGAGAAAACCACTTTGAACTGGAATAGAATGTTAGACACCATGAGTTTTCTTGTACAAGTGGGATACGATGATAAACAGATGGAAATTCTGTTTCGCGATAACCCTGTACTACTTTTCGACGGTTCAGGTAAACAGATTTACATGTTGGTTGGTCAATTACTAAAACTAGGGTTTAAAATGAACCAAATCTACAACCTTTTCTTGAAAAACCCTCAAATTCTATCATCAAAATGCGCAAAGAACCTTTGGACCGCAGTTTGTTTCTTGTTTGAGATTGGGATGGAAACAGAGAGAATCGCTAGCATAGTTTCTACCCATATGGAAGTTCTTGGTTCTAATTCTCTAAAAGGTCCAATTACCGTTATGAACAGTTTAAAAATACGCCAAGATGATTTACGTTTAGCTATACAGAAAGATCCTCTGAAGTTGATCAATTTAGCTACTAAGTCAGATCCCAAAACAATTGAGCATCAAGATTCCAATACATTTGTGGAAAGACGGAACTTTTTGTTGAGATTGGGTTACATTGAAAACTCTGACGAATTAGCAAAAGCCCTGAAAAAGTTTCGTGGTAGAGGAGACCAACTTCAGGAAAGATTCGATTGCTTAGTGGAATCTGGGCTCGATTATAATGTCGTTTCGAGTATGATAAAGCGAGCTCCTTCGGTGCTTAATCAGACGAAAGATCTTCTTGAGAAAAAGATCGATTGTTTGCAGAACCGATTGGGTTATCCATTGGAAGCAGTCATAGCGTTTCCGTCTTATTTATGTTATGATATCCAGAGGATTAATCTCAGATTTTCGATGTATTTGTGGCTGTTGGAGAGAGGTGCAGCAAAGCCGAAGCTATCATTAAGCACCATTCTGGCTTGTTCAGATGTAAGGTTTGTGAAATATTTTGTTGATGTTCATCCTGAAGGTGTTTCCACATGGGAAAGTCTGAAAAATTCAATAAATTCAAGATGATTTATTAAGACCTTACTTTATTTACAGTATTCATCCAGGTATAATCCAACTATATTTGCTTATTTTCTCCTAGTTTGTTGTACAATTCTTCCCTTTGGTAACCTAGATTTCCTTAATTCAAATTCTTAGGGGCTGTTTGGCAGTTGCTGAATGATTTGGTGCAGGATGATTAAGTGGTCGGAATGATATAGTGCAAAATGAAATATGGTTGTTTGGTAATTGTTCAGAATGAAATTAGGGCTCTGAATGGTTAAGGGGAGGTTCAAGATACAAAATCATTCAGAGGGTGCTGCCTGCATTTATTCGAGACCCTCTGTGTGAGATAGCGGGTTCGTTTTTTGTATGAGATGTACCGAGTTTGTTTCTGTTATGGGATATAAATTAAGGGTTGCGTTCCTGTTTGAGTGAAAGTAATGGTAAGAAGGTTAAGAAGGGATATCCACCGAACATTAAGAAGAGATGCACCAAGATGTATAGGATCAATTCTCATATCAAGCGCGATTTATGGGGTGTGGGTGATATTAAAATTGATCAAGGTCCAGATTCCTTCTTACCTTCTCACCTTAACTCTTCTCACATGATTCTTCGTCTATAAATTAATGGGTTCGTTTTTGTATGAGATATACAGAGTTTGTTTCTATTATGGGATATAAATTAATGGTTTTGTTTCTGAATAAGATATATTGGTTCGTTTGGTTTGGTTTGGTTGGATTTAGTTTGGTTTATTTGCATCCATAACATCAAGATTTCATCCTTATTTGTGGCTTATTGGGTCTTTTAGAAAAACCTATGTTCTTGGAATAGTTTTTTTGTTGTTGCAACCTTGACACTTGTGCTCTCTAAGGGGCCGTTTGCCAAACGATTATCGGCAAGAAACGTCACAGGCACTTATCTTATCATGTAACATCCTAACATCCCCGGCCATCAAAATGGATTGCTGGTTAGCGTCTTAAACCCGGTAAGTGCTTATTGGATAAGAGTTTTTCCTTCACGTACCTGGTAAGACTCTCGATCCTTGCTATGCCCTTTACCGGTTAAGATTTTGGGTCATTGTCATGCTTAATCAGTAAGATAAGAGACATCGTTAAGTGCTTATCCGGTAAGCATTTAGTAAATGGCCCCTTAGTCCCATGTAAATTTGATGATAGGGGGTTGTTTTTCCTCTTCTTTTTATTGATCTTTATGTGAATTACGCCGTTTATATGGATTAAGGGGTTGTTTGGTTGGGTTTTCATTAAGTCCTGTATGGATATAGATGTATGTCTGGATTATGATATCTTGTTGTTTGTTTGTCGTGCTGAACAAATGATCTGAACATCAGAAATGACTATTTTACCCTCATTGTTGAACAAACGATCTTTTTCTTATCTTTTGGTTTTTATTTTGCATCAGAACTGGATATCGCTCCATACATTATTTACAGAAACATGTTATATCGATGCGAAATTTAAAAAATTGAAAACTAACCCACGCAAATTAAGTCCAAATAGGGCTCATAAACACATTAACAAGAAAAACCTGCAAAATGGAGAACTCTTTTTCAATAACTGAATATTGATCAGTCTGTTTGGCCTTGATAAAGTTGAGAGCTTGAGCGCAGTAACGGAGTTGATCGGGTTTGAGAGAGGGCTTGGGTGGAAAAGCAGTCGACATATCGAAAGAATTGGGAGCAGAAGAAGAGGATGATGTTAGAGTTTTACCACAGGCGGAGGCAGCCATCGCCGGTTTACGGCTCCGACCGCTAGAGGAGGATACGTTGCCCGTGGTGGATGGTGGTGGCTGATGGTTGCGATCGTAAAAATGCTACTACTGCCCCACCACCAGTGATTGATTATATTGGATTGGGCGACGAGGGAGAGCCGCCGGAAGAGAAGCGTCGGTGGAGAGCCGCCGCTGGAAGACAAGCGTCGGTGGAGAGCCGTCGCCGGAAGACAAGCGCTGGTGGAAGAGAAGCAGCCGATGGGGAGGCTGTTCGTGTGAGGGAGGGAGGGAGGCGGGTGGAGAGTGGAGACTGGAGAGTGGGTTTTGTGGAAGAGAAACAGCCATGTTCTTTAATGTGAGGGGTAAATTGGGGAAGTTTATGTCTGGCCAAATAAAGCTCCCCCTTTTCATCTTAGCGAATAAGTCATCGGGTTTTTGATTAAGCTACTACCAAACACCTCTATATGGCTCAGCGAATTTTAAGCCACTACCAAACAGGCCCTAAGGGATACTAAATCATTCCAAATCAAGAAAATGACTACTTGAGCTAAGCGATTAGTGTCGATTAAAATGTAGGTATCAATTGTTTGTTTTGTAAGCCAAATAAATTTTCGGGATGACAAAATTTACTATTTTCACCCTTATACTATAATTTGTATAGAAAAACGATGTATAACTTTGTAAAAAAATTAATTTTTAAAATTAAATATCAAGGTTTTTTTGTCCAACCAACCGATCCCTGTATAAAGACTAATCATTTAATCAACCAATTCATATACCGGTTGAGACAATTTAATTGATAGCAGTTGTAGTGAAACATGGTCGGTATGCGATACTTGAAGCCGTGTGTCACGATATTATTGTATCATATTGCTACATTTATGGCCATGGATATCAATTATAATTAGTTGGTATATAATATAACGGAATTAAAATGATATTGTATCATGTTCACCCTTAATTGTCATAATCATCAAAACTAGCAAATTGAAGCATAGATTAATGCAATTTTCTAATTGGATGGAAATCTTTTCAAAGATTACAAATAAGATTATAATATATATATATATATATATATATAGAGAGAGAGAGAGGTGGGTTCAAACGAGAACGCTAACTATTTACGAGAATACGAGAACGGCCGCCCATGTACAAAATCACATGTGATTTTGTACTGCCTGGACACGCGCGGCCTAGGCCGCGGCTTACAGGTCGCATGGCAAGCCGCGCGATCACATGTGATTTTGTACGTGAATCATATGTGATTTTGTACATGAGCGGCAAGTCGCGCGATCATGTGTGAATCACATGTGATTTTGTACATGAGCGGCCGTTCTCGTATTCTCGTAAATAGTTAGCTTTCTCGTTTGAACCTTTCTCTCTCTCTCTCTCTATATATATATATATACTAGTGGTGTACCCGCGCAATGCGGCGGGTGTCTAACAAGAACACAAAGAAAAGTTGGTTTTTACCAAATAAAATGTGTAGTTGGTTATCTAATCAAGAATGAGAATACATAAAAGAAGATAAATTGATATGTTTCTTAGTTTGAAAAACATTCTAGCAAAACTTGTTTAAATGCTATCTTTAGTTAGATTTTTTCTTAGTTTATAAATATTCTAAGTGTACAATATACCATTAATTAATATAAAGAATAACAATACACATAAATATAGATAGCTAAATACATCCTGGTACCATGTTTAGTAATTAAATTATATGACAAACAACCACTAAGAAAGCCATCTCAAATCTTACTTGTGAGAGCAGGATGTATACAGAACAAATTTGCCAAAAAATCACGATGTCGAGTTCGTGATCCAACTAAAAACACTAAGATAACAAAAATCACTATGCAGAGTCACAAATTAGAAGTATGATAATCTACATGTAATTGGATCTTCAAATGATACAATGTCAACCCCTTTAACCCCCATCCAGGACTGTTTACCAAACGTTTACCCGGTAAGTGCTTACCGAGTCCCTTTGCCTAATGCACCGGGTGAGCAAGGTGCGAAAGTTTTATCATGAATCAAAAATATGAAAAGCCCTCGAGCGTGTAACTCAGTTGGCAAAGGGGTTGAACAACTTCGCTAAAATACACAACTGGTTCAAGTTCGAATCCTCCGAGAGATGGCTTGAATCCCTCCTCTGGCTTCAATTGTTAAGTTAGTTTTGGAATATCTCCTCACACGTGGTTCTAGGGGTGGGTTCCATATAGGCCGTTTGGAAATATAATTTTTTACAAGTGAAGAATAAAAAATTAAAACAACCTGTCATTGAAAAAAAATCAAAAGCTTTTGTACTTCAATGGAACAAATGCATCACATACATATCACCAAAGATCATAACTGTTCTCACACATTAACTGACATGTAACAAAACAAGTAAACCTACATTGGAAGGACAAACTACCGCTTTTTGCAGCTAACTTGAGATTTCAAAGGCAAAGCTGTAGGTCTAATTTGAACAACAAATTACTAACATAGATATGGTTCAAGGTACATGGTTGAGAAAAGATCAAGCTTTAAAACCAAAAAGCTTGAAATCAAAGAGTACATGGTGCCAACATAGATAAGATGTATGTAAACATTAATGAGTCTCCTTCATCCAAGAAATGGACACAACTGTCCCACACTTTCTTTATTATTTTTTAACTTTAAAGACCTGCAAAATAATGATACGAATGCAGTTAAGCATGTTGACATGAGATACCAAATGACCCTCATTTTCTTTAGTATTTTTTAACTTTGAAAACAAAAACTAAGGATCATTTGTTATTTTTTTTTGTCTAGTGTTGGTCACCTTCGGTACATGAATATACATCAGTTTGAGCAATATCTTTGAGTTTTGGTGCGTAATAAACTACTATGTTTGTTTTATTTAAGAATCATACTAAAGTTGATAAACTATTGAATCACTTTGAAATAGGCTTAGCAAACATCTGATTCTCTTCGTACATCCATTTGAAAACTGTTGGGTGACCGTCTTATATGTAATTTGTAAGCCCGGTGATGTTGAGATATATCAGTGTAAGAAAAAAATAGAAAAAAAACTCTAGATCCATCATCAAATGAGAGTCACTCATTTACAATTAAACAAAATATTATTATCAATTGCAAAACAATACTTTGAACAAACAAAAATTGTGTACCATTTAGAGTAAAACAAACTCTAGATCCATCATCAAATGAGAGTCACTCATTTACAACAGGTACCTTAAATCATAGAGTGCACTACATATGTAATAATTGTCCTGGAGATTACTTCCTCAAACACGTATCGTGTCTTCGATGGCCTGAGATTTACAAGGATCACCTTCGGCAATTCCCAGGATTACTTCTTTTGACCAGGGGGTAAAGACTGTCGATCATCACTTGGGTGAAGGGAGGGGAGATCGAAAGGCGGAAATGTCATCTTGGGAGGGGAAGGGGCGACCTGTAAAAATCGAGAGATAGGGTGTGAGAATCAAAGTCCCGGGAATACAAAATCTTCTATAATAAAGGTGAAGCAAGAAATTCAGATCCGTGAAATGGCTAAAACAATATCTAACCACTTCAATTATGTATGAATAGAGATTGGAAAACATCTACAAAATGAAATGATCAATTTTTAGTTAATCAATTGATTAAGATCACAACCATTATCAGAATGGAAGCAAAATCTGAGCAGTAAGACAGATCTAAACATGAACCCCACTAATAGTGAAAGATACAAAATCAGCTTAACGAAGTACATAAATAGCTCTAGTTGTAACACTGGAGTTCAAATCCAGTAATTATCAAGGTAAGTAATCAGATCTAAGTAAAAGATATGCTAATCGACAAACATTAGAACGTATAAGAGATATATTGATGATTTAAAATAAACACACCTTGCTCTTGGTGACAGTCATTGAAATTGATGATAGAAAACCAGAGTACAATTTACCAGAGGTATCATTATCCGGTTGAGAAGACAGAAATCCAAACCACAAGAAATAAGAAGGGGCGATATGAAGAAGACTGAGAGTATGAATTGCTACCAGAAGGTAGTTCTCTCTGTGCAGGCAAACTTGGTTGATGCAGTGGCAGCCTCTTTAGTACACAGTGAATTGATGGAGAGTGAATCAATGCACACTAACCCTATACATAGTGAATCGATGGAGAGTGAATCGTATATATCAGGAAATGTGAATTGATGGAAACACAGGTGGCGTGAATATGGAAATACAGTCCAAAAATAAATTACCTTAAATGGCCGAGCGTGAAATCGTCAAATCGATAGTAGAAATAGATCGACTGAATACATAACCATCTGACTGAGTTTATGTGTTCCTAAATGCAACATATGGAAAATGTTCTATCAAAAGGAATACATTTTTTTGAGATACTACATTAGATCTTGTATTAATAATGCACATGCAATTGACTTTTAGTACTCTAAATATATAAAATTAACATCTACATATGGGAATGTCAACATTTACTAAAATCTTGTAAAATTAACCCAACAATGTTACTGTGCTTGGTTGGGGGAAATAGGGGTGGGGAATGAAAACTAAAATCATTAATGGAGTCTAGTTTCAGTATGGATGAAACATTGGTGTGGGTTGCTATAAAATCGAACTAAACAAGTTCAGGTGGAACTTGTTGTTCTAGATGGTAAGCATATATTGGTGGAAACTTAGAATTGGCAGGTAACATAAGAGATAAAACTGGCAAGTAGAATCTGTTGGTGGAAACACAAACACACTCACCAGGTACCAAGTGAAAGAAAACAGGTACTTGAATGTTTGCAAATGGGCAGGTAACATAAGAGATAAAATAACACATATCAATCAGTTTTTCTTTTATTTGTAGTTCATTGGTTTAGAAACTATTCATGCAAATAGAGTAAAAGAAACATCTCCATTTGTCAGCTAAAGGCGAAAGTTATTAACAACAATGTAGTATAGATAATATCTGATAAAGAATTACAATAACCACGTATTACATACCATCTCCAAACATAAAAAAAATGGGTTGCTAGGGCAGACAAAACAGACAGTCTATGAAAAAACATCATGAACACAAAACGGAATGGGTTAGATTGGTTTTTGTTTCAGATGAGCATGCCTATTATCATTCCTGAGCAGTACCTCACCAATTGGTCTAAACGTTCCATTTTCTGAAAACCCCCCAACACTGAAAGAAGAACAACCTGGTCTGCACCCACACACATGAATTAACATGTATAGTATTAGTATATAGAGAGAGAAGTGAAAATAAGATAAGATAAAGAGACCTCCATTTAACCAAATAACAAAAAGTTTTAAACAAGGATGTGTTTCTGCTTCAACAAAGTAGTAGCACATAGCTCTGTGGTTGTGGTTGTGGTCATCATATGTGACATAACCAGAGTAATGGTCAAACCTCACATGGGGTTGACTGTAACCCTGCAAATTTGTCAAATTCAGAAACAGAAGACAGATCCATCTCCAGGGAATCATTTATCAAAGCTATTGCAGCAGCAACAACAGTGATGCCATGGTGCTTGTGCTAGAAATAATTTGACATTTATATGTATATCTATGGGGATAGATTCGGCCGGTTATATTTATATTTATACATAGACATTTATATGTATATCTATGTATTGAGCAGAATCAGAAGATACTAACAACAGTAGAGAAAACCCTTTCTTCTATTTCCTCATTAAATCATCTAAACCAGAATATCATTAACTCAAATGAATACACGAAGAAAGGAAGAAAGCTTTTACCAATGTTCCGATTGCAAGAGCTCAACCCGATAAATGCAAAGAAAACACACATACGACAAATAAACACTTGGGGGTTAAAGATGGAGTGAACGTATTTGGTTATTTCATCAATAAGAAGCAAATACAACAAAAACCTTACCTGTCAAATGGAGGATGTCTTAAAAATAATGATAAACCTTATTTGTCAAGAGATGGAGTATATCCTTAGAGAAAACCTCTAACTGGAGATGGATGTGAAAATTTGAGATTCACCTGTAGGTATGAAATTTACAATCCATCTCGACATTTGAAACCTTCGACCCAAGAAAACCAGTGAAAATTCTTGAAAATTCTTGACTTCCTGTACAAAAACAAGGTTAAATCAGAAATCAATAAGAATCAACAGTAAAAAAGGAGAATATAACAAAAGCAATTACCAGATGAAAAGGGTGTTGGAGATGGTTCCATAGCAGGATTGTAATTGGGTCCCTCCACCTCTATCAGTTCTTGTATGCATCTGAAATATGAATATCCATACCATTTGGACCAAATCTTCTCTCTTCGAAAATTTAACAAATGCTATGAAAAAAAACCCAAATATTACTTAAAACCCATGAACTTGAATCAAAATATAAGTGCCTTTGACTTTGAACTTGAATCAAAATACGAAGACGAGATTCAATCAAAACAAATAAATTGCAGCAAACGATAACATAAAGAAACCCGAATTAACCATAAACCCAAACGTACCTGAAACCCTGAGACGGTGAAATGTTGAAGAAACAAAGAAAACCCATGAACTTGAATCAAAATACGAAGACGGGATTCAATCAAAACAAATAAATTGCATCAAACGATAACATAAAGAAACCCGAATTAACCATAAACCCAAACGTACCTGAAACCCTGAGACGGTGAAATGTTGAAGAAACAAAGAAGCCCAAAGAAATCGATGGTTGTGCAAACATCAAATAAATCGATGGTGAGAAATCGTACTTGAGAAGAGAAGATCCTTTGTTGATTTGAAGAAACCGAATGGATTTGCATAGCATGAAAAGCTCTGCATATTTCTGTCTTGGAGGCGTTGGAGGCGTCTTGGGAGGGGAAACGTCTTCTTGGAAAAGGAACTCTGAATCGGCATCTAGGAGAAAGAGTCACGCCAGATAATTATTTAGTCTTGTGTTTTTAGGATGCATCAGTGGTGTTGTACTCTAAGCATTCATACCTTGTAACTCTTAAATTTTAAGTAATTGTGCTTTAAGTGATGGTACCTAATGCTTTAATAGTTGTTTTTAAGAGTTGGGTGGTTAAATGCTTTATAATATAGTATAGATATAGAGGGAGGTTCAGGGGAAAACCTCAAATAAATGGAAAACTAAAAAACACTTTATTAACCGTTGGATTAGATGATCTGATGAATGTGATTAGACGGACGGTTACAACAATATTATCTAAATTAAAAAACCTCACCCCCTTGTTTTTTATTCGAAAAAATACGAAAAATGAACAAAATTCGAATGAAATAAATTGCACCAAATAAACGATCATATTTTTCTCGTTAATTTGACATCCATATTGATATGCTTTTTTCTCCGTATTTTTGTGGTTTTCTGGTTTTCCAGTTATTTAGGGTTTTTCTCTGAACCTGACCACATATATATATATATATATATATATATATATATATATATATATATAGCCTTAGGTTCAATAGAGAAGTGCAAATATTTAGAGAAATAGAGAAGTAAAAAAACACGGGACCGTTCATATATGAACGTTCATATATGACTGTTTATATATGAACGTTCATATATGAACGAACCTTTCCCTATATATATATATATATATATATATATATATATATATATATATATATATATATATATATATATACTAGTTGTGTATCCGTGCAATGCAGCGGGCGGCGGGACGTATTTTGATTTGGAGCGGAGATTCAAACCCTCGATTTTGTTTTTTTGCGTTGTTTTATCATGTCCCTTTATTTTATTTTATAGTTTTGTGTTGTTTTAATTTGTGAATCGGTTGATATATAAAATCAAGGTTAATATAGTTGATTGACCAGAGATTTAAAAAAAGAATTGCACAATTACATGGTTACCAAACTCATGACAGTCGTTGCTTAGCGTTTAGAGAATAACTTGTAGATTAGTGGTTTGTCTTCTTACATTTTAATAAAATAAAATAAAAAACAATGTGTTCTCTATGATGTCATTCCACATCACGTAAACGAAACCTAATCACGTCTTATGTATCCTCAAAAAAGCCTCGAAGACAATTCAATAAATCAACAATCTTTTGAACTAAAAATTAAAATACGAAATCCCCAAAAAAGCCTCAACATGATTGTACCAACAAGAGACATTTATACATTGGGCTGGGGCCGGGTGCAGGGACGGAACACAAGCCCTACAACCGCAGGGGCCGGACATGAACTGGTTCGATCAATTCCCTGGAAACAAAAAAGAATAATTGGTCATGCTATATGTTCGAGTTTCTACATGAATGAGAATCGATAACAATTAACATTAATCACTTACAATTTATGATGATCATGAAGGGATTTTAAGAAAATAGAGAATTTTCAAACCACATATCTTAAAAAATAAACGGTGCATTTGGTCCACGGACAAGACTCGACAGAACTTGACTTGATTATATATATATATATACAAACACACACATATATACAGGTCATGCATAAAAGAATACTAGCCGATTGATCCAATTAGAACTGACCAATCCAAATAATGGAACGATTGTTTCCATGAATACCATCGGCTAGTACACATTGCGGAAAAAATAGATACAAGATTAAAATTGCCACAAAAGACATAAGAGAAAAAAAAGTTAGCCACAAAGGTTGTGGCATAGTGGTTAAGGTCCGGTGGATGTGGTGGAATATCCCATCTAGACGTACACAACAGTTGTGGCCACTGAGTTTAAGCCCTCGCTGATGTCTTGCAGTCATAATTTGCCAAGGGATTAGTAGGCATAGCCTAGAACACCCTTTAAAAAAAGAAAAAAAGTTGAAAAATAAAAACATTGCTAAAAACTTTCATTCATCTATGAACTCCACAACAATGTATTAATTTATTATAATTGGTATACAAAATCTTATATTATGTACCAATCAATCATACTTAGTACTAACTTAATTGGTACTAATCTTTTCCCGATTGGTACATGTTGGTACCAATTTTGTACCATCTTCAAGTTACATATATAAAGATTTTGCAATTTTGTTCAAAACTTGAATGATATTTTGAGTTTACAAATAACAAATGTCATGTCTAAGGGTTTTAATTTCAAGGAATAAAACTAGCAAATATTCAAATGTTCAAATAAAAAAATATATAAAGTTAGGATGTTTAATATTCAATACATGAAAATATAAAAAAAATACTAATAAATAATTAAATAAGTTGGTACCATAGAAAATATCGTAATTATGGACTTCCAATACCGTTTATCAACCAAGTTTTCATATTTGGTATGGTACTACCAACTTATTACGGTCGATACACTGATTTAATTAATGTATAAAGTTACATATATTAGTTGGGTTGAGTTCCGGTGAAGTGCCAAATTTGGTGAGAAGCGTTTATCAACCGTTGGATGAGAAATGAGCAAACATTAGGATGGGATGCACCGAGATAACATGTATCAGATCAATTGCCTTTTAAACCGCAATTCATGAGAGCTTATTTGATTAAAAGTGATCAACGGTCCAAAACACTTCTCAAGTTTCTCACCAAAAATAACACTTCTCACATTATCCCAATGTCTGTATTAGTCGATTTGGTTTGGTACAAAATTAACACCCCAACACATATACCCTATTGACTAATTGACATTTGTAGCCCAAATGCGACAAGGAATACAACAATTTTACATAATAAGAATGAGAGTAACCAAGAACTGTATTAAAACTTCATATCAAAATGCGAATGATTTAAATCAGTTTTTATTTAAAATTTTTAACTTTTTTGTTTTTGCAGATAACTTTTGGTTCTCTAAGGGCCGTATACAAAACGCTTACCCGGGTAAGTGCTTACCAAGTCACATTAGCTTACCGAATGATTATGGCAAAGACCAATAATCTTACCGGGTAAGAGTGGAAGCAAGGACCGAGAGTCTTACCCGGTAAGTGAGTGCGACGACTCTTACCACGGTTAGCGCTTTCCGGCTAAATTGTTGCATACGATGCCATTTTTGGTGGACTAAAATCATACTCGGGAAGTAAGTGATAGTGTTGAATTTTTTCGGTAAGAGATTAGGTAAACGGCCCTAAATCTCTATACCCCACACCCATTGACCAAAATTCTGGGGTTTTTTTTCTTTTGCAAATTGCGGCAGAAAACCATAATCGAGACTTCAATCCTATAATTGTGAGGTGGGTGTTCTTCGATTAGAAAAGAGAACCAGATGGTTGTTTTTCTTGTAAAGAATCAAGAATTCAATATTTTGATTTGGAGTGCATAAATAATCAAACGATTAAAATTTTGCTTAACAATTGAGGATGCAGAAACAATCAAACGAACAGAAGCAAGATACCTGCAATCTCCAGAAAAAAATCAAACGAGCGACGGCGGGGACTGGTGGTGTGGGTGACGACGGCGGCTAACGACGGGAACTGGTGGTATGGTGGGTCTTGTGTGAGTTAAGGGGGAAGCCGATCGACGTGTTGTGAGAGGAAGCGACAGAATAGAACTCAGTTACAGGGTTTTTATTTTATTTTATAATTTCATACTTTTACTTGTTACACAAGTTACAGGTTACAATTTTAATTTCATAAGGGTCTAATTGATATATTTAAAAACTCTATGGATTTATTTTATAGGTTTTTAAAAATTCAATAACTTATTTATTCTAGAAAATTGTCCAAGTACCTAATTATGAAAGTTCATTCAGTTTTTTTGGACTTTTCTCATATATATATATATATATATATATATACTAGTTGTGTACCTGCGCAATGCGGCGGACGACATGACGCATTTCAATCGTGAAGCCAAAAATTTAAATATTTAACCATTAAGTTCAATATCGTTGCAATTATAAACTGAATAAATTAATCCTGGGTTAGGGAAAATTTTGTTGCAGAGTATATCATAGTTCACACTTCACAAGCATTTATGCAGCAGTTGAAATAGAAACTTGCAACAATAAATGACATTAAGGTGGCCTTGTGATTAATTACAAACTTGCATCAAGTAAGTTTAATTTTCAAACATGAAGGTTTCACCTACCAAATTTTAATGGGAGAAACAAAAACATAACATGATGAAAGAAAATTGTCATATTTGCATTCTTGTTTTAGGAGCAGTCAAAGGATCAATAGTTGGCTTATAAGGTAACATCATATTTATCAAAACCAGAAAAGCAGTTGTTAGAGCATCTCCACCAGAGATTCTTATAAGAACCCACTTTTTGTAAAAAAAAATCTTAGTCAAATTAAGAACTTATATGAAACTCCACAATGATAGTTCTTACAAGAAGCCTTTTATAGGTCCCATCTATTTTTTAAACATGAAATATTTAACTTAAATAAAATATCATCTTGCACAAAGTTCAAAATAAGAACCAAAATTCTTTTACAATAACTCTAAAGATATAAGGTTCTTGTAAGAACTCTCTCCAACGGTAGTTTTTATAAGAACCTATAGTCTTTACTTTTTAAATCCTCTCATCTCCTAGATGACCCAATGAAGGCGGATCCTAAATTTCTTGCTAGAAAATTAATTCAACCGTTTACTCAAAAAATCTAAAATTTAAGTTTGAAGAAAATAATATTACATTTTTATATTAATTAAAAAGGAAGCAAGTATCTAAAAACAATCAAATTGCTTTATTTCATGGATGTTATTCAAAACATAAGATATTTGCCAAGGACCTAAGAATATTACATAATTGTCATTCTCAAATAGCATTCCTAAATGATTGTTAGCAAATTATAGAGTTGACATCATGGAACCTAAAACCATATACCAAATCACCGATTTGACATCAGATTTTTATCCTTGCCTGTATGGAAAGCAGAGGCAACAACCCAGAATATGAATTTATATTTGTGTTTTGTTACACTTTGCTATAGCATATGTGGTCCTGAACTAGGAGAACCAAAATGACCAATCATCATATGCATATCCCTTATTGTTTCTAGATGCTCAATATAACATAGTAACACTTGTTAACCAAGATGAATTATAGATGGAAATATTTAATGTGAACCAGAAAGCAACTTGGAGAAGCATCTTACTAACAAATCTATCTTTTTTAACTCAAAACACTCTTTTCATTTTTATGTGCTTTTGATACCATACATGAAATATAATTGAGAAAAGTGGCAGCCATGCCTTGATCAATACAATGAAATAAAGATTTTGATTTATAAGACAAATAAAAGGTCACTAATAAATAGAAATGTTAGAGTGTTCCCACTATCCATCTAAATTGTTTGTACATAATATTCTTCAAAACAACTTTGTTGAAATAAGGATACATCTTTTTAAAGCAAGTAGGATGCAGAAACCATCTTCATTAACCTTTCAAATAATCTCAATCACAATAGATCTGAAGTTGAGAAAACCAAGAGCAACATTAAGAATAAAGTGGAAACAAGGAGCAAAAATACATACCTAGAAAGCCACAAGCCACAACAATTATGTAACTTGGAGCTTCAATGGAATCAAGGCCAAGCACAATAATAGTACAAAATTGAAGCTCTTTGACTGTGGCATAATATTCATACCACTGACTGTTTCCATCACAATCACTTGTGCTTTTGGCTTCCTAACCTACTCAAGCTTGAAATTGGGAAAATGGAGATGATAAACATACAGTTTTATGAGATAAAATCAATGGCAATAATATAAAACTATTGACAAAGCATACGTATGTCCATAATAGAGGTAGAAAGAACATATGAAAATTCAGTTAAAGGGGCTGATTCAAAGAGTATAAAAATATAAACCATGAGCCAAATTGTATTTATTTTAATTTTGGAACAAGAGTGAGTAAAAGTTATAGACTATATAATAAACAAAAAATAAATAAAATATTGAATATGTTCTGAGATTGAATCTTGAATTCCAAAATATGAACCTGAGTAGTAAACCAGGGTTGAATTGAAAGGTAGGAAGAGAAACAAGATAAGCAAAGAAAGAAAGAAACCCTGATCAGAAAATCATGAAAGCACCCAAAATTTAAGTTTTCACAAATACCCATAGCTCAAAATCAAGAACCCTTTTTCAAAATCAAGAACCCATTTTATGCCAAAAAAACTTATAAATGCAAAGGGAAATGAGACTGTACCCATCTTTTTGCAACTACTTATATATAACCGAATGAATACTTTTTCTTTGTTCAAATTTTTGTTGAAGGATTCTTAATTGAAAAAACTAATTACATGTAATACACTGCAAAGTGGAAATGCAAATGGAAACCAACTAACCTTGGAACAGCAATGGGGAAGGTTGACAATTGAACAAAACCTGTAAATTGAGAGGTAAGTGAACCAAATCGATACAAAACAGGAAAATAAGAAAGAGCAAAATTAACTTGAGCCTTCAGAAAGTATGGCCGTGTATCAAGAATGGTGAATCACGAACCTCTTTGAGTTGATTCCATCTTCATCTCAACAATCCTTTAGATCCAAAAAAGTAAAACCCTAATCGACAATGAGAAGGAGAGTAGAAATCGATCATGAAATTGGTGACCATGAAATCGTATGGTCGTGTATCAAGAATGGTGAATCACGAACCTCTTTGAGTTGATTCCGTCTTAATCTCAACAATCCTTTAGATCCTAAAAAGTAAAACCCTAATCGACAATGAGAAGGAGAGTAGAAATCGATCATGAAATTGGTGACCATGAAATCGTATGGTTGTGTATCAAGAATGATGAATCACGAACCTCTTTGAGTTGATTCCATCTTCATCTCGACAATCCTTTAAATCCTAAAAAGAAAAACCCTAATCGCAATTTCAAAATCTCAAAATCCCTAACACGATTGAATCATGAAAACCGTCAATTGATCGTGAAAATCAATTCAAAAACATCAAAATTTGATCAGAAAAGGAATTGAAGGCGGAAATCATACGAGATCGACGTTCTCCTTCTTGAGTTCTTCCCAACTGATTCCTTGGCTCCCTGTCATTGTTGATTGTTGTCGTCGTCACCTGTGTTCTTCGTGAGTGTTGTTGTTGATGATTGTTGGATGTGTAAGCGAATGAGCATTAGAATGAGAAGGAGAGTAGAAATCGATCATGAAATCGGTTGTATATGATTTCATCAGAATGGTAGCGTGAATGACAAATATCGTGAGAACAGCCTGATTCAAAATTTGAATTTTGAATTACCCATCCGATTTAGAAAAAACTTATCTAGAGAACCCAAAAGTCATCTCGGGAAAATGATCCCGTGCGTACTTTTTCATAGGCTGCATTAGTGATGCAGTAACTTTAGCAATGTAATCTGAGTTTTTAAGTAATCATGCAGTAAATGGTTGTACACAAAGCTTAAAGGGTTGTTTTTAAGAGTTTGGGGGTTGTTTGCTTTATAAGATAGTATAGATATCTATACAATATACTTGTAAATCACTAAATTGTAATAAGAACATGCAGCATGCAGCAAACTGATAACGCCACTTTTTGGCGTTATTTTCGGTTCTCAAACCAACGAGATTGGCTTGTATTCAAGTAAAAAGGCGTGTATTTTACGGTTTATCTAGTGATTTACACAGGTTATCTAAAAGGCGGCATTCCTCGGAAAACGAAGCCTAACGGGAGCCCAAAAGCCAAGCCCAAGACCCGCGACCGGACCAGGACCCGGCCCGCGAACCAGAAAACAACCCACGTTGCAAAATTGACACGCGCGACTTACCACGCGACTTGCAAGTCGCGTGGCAAGTGGCGTAACCCACTGTTTCGCGAAAATCAGTTTTTTTAAGTCGGGATTTGTGTCACTTTTTCGGTATCCAGATTTCACACGACGGCCAGAGCAGTCCCGGGGGCGATTTTCAGAGCCAAGTGACACCGTTTGGAGCAAAGATCGAGGATCAATCGAAGGAACGTTCAAGACGCGAAGTAGATTCAATCACGGGAAAAGGGAGTTTATCAATTCATCTTACACAGTCACCACGATCACGTTTACCATGTTTGCTTACACTTTCGTTTCTCTTTCTTTTGTGTTTGAATCCCCCAACATCATGAACTAACTTTAAGATGTTGGGGGTTGGATTGAATTAGGATTGAACATATAGATGGATGACGAATGACTTTTATCAGTTTTCTGATTTAATGAATGCATGTGATTTTGTTCTTAATGCTTTTGTGAGCGTAACTAACTTACAATTGTTTTATTGTTTTCAATTATGTTCGAGAGAATTAATTGAGATCTAGAATTAGGAATTACATGTCTAAGGTAAGAAAGGATAGAGATATACCGAGTAAGCCTTAGTCTCATAATAACCTGCGCTTAATGTGTTTTGAACTACATAGGGTGAGATCGAGAGATTAATCTTGTGCTTTTCGAGATAAACTTCATGGTAGCTTGAGAAAGCACCATGTTTTACAAATATAACTGTTGTTACTTGAGAGAGAGCAATGGTTAGATCAAGGTTGAGTATTCATCAACAGAATTAACTGGTATTTGTTTTTAGTCTGAAGTTCATATGTGAAAACCTAAGGATATCCCACCCTCAACTGTTTTCTCCATCTGAATTCCAAAGCTGCTTACTAGTTGTCTTGTGTTTGGTTTATTTTATTTGCTGCAATTAATTAGTTTATAACCTATCCTCCAAATTCGACAGTTCAGTTAATAGTTCTTATAGTAATTGTGATACTTAGTTCCTAGTTCCCCGTGATTCGATACTCGTACTTTCCAAGTACTATTACTTGACTTCGACCCGTACACTTGCGGTAAGATTCGCGGGGTGTCAAAAAACCCCGTGTCAAGTTTTTGGCGCCGTTGCCGGGGAACTAGTTGTAGCTAATAGCACTACCGTCTATAAGCATTATTAGATTGGACACTTTTTATTTCGTTGTTTCATTCTGTCACTTCCAGTTTCTGGATCACTAATCTTGCTTACCTTTTTTTCAGGCACTAATTGGTTTATGCCAAGGACAGTCCGAGGGAAGGGAATCGAACAATTTGATCCGGAGATCGAAAGAACCGCTCGTCGGCTGCGCAAGGAAGCTAAAGCCAAGAGGAATCTGAAATTTGAGATGTTCGACGACGAGAGACCACCTCGCCGCAACAATCCACCACCACCTCCGGAAAGAGTTCTGATGCGGTCATTCGCCGATCCGAATGTGGCGGCCGCACGGATAGGCATCCAAGCGCCCACTACCGGGGCGAACTATTTTGAGCTTAAACCGAGCACCATCGTGATGGTGCAACAGAACCAATACGGAGGGACGCCAACCGAGGATCCTCACGCACATCTTCGTGCATTCGAGAGGATCTGCAACACGTTTAAGATCAATGGCATGAGTGAAGACGCCATCAAACTGCGACTATTCGGATTCTCACTTAAAGGCCGAGCCGAGACATGGACCGAGAGCATCCAACCAGATTCAATCACTACTTGGGCACAGTTGAAAGCAGCCTTCCTCCAGAAGTTTTTCCCACCTAGTCGGACCGCCCAACTAATGGCGGAGATCACCCATTTTGCTCAATGGGATCAATAAACGCTCTATGAGGCATGGGAACGTTACAAGGACATGATCAAGAAGTGTCCTCATCATGGGCTACAAGGCTGGGTCATCATCCAGACCTTCTTTAGTGGGCTCCACCCACAATTCAAGAATGATATCACTGCTGCCGCGGGTGGAGCATTGATGGATAGATCGTACGAGGAAGCGTGCGAGCTGATTGAAAACTTGGCCGAACATAGTTTTTCTACACCGAGGTCAGCCGTTAGAAGAGTGGCAAGTATTCAAGAGTCAGAAGAGTTGAAGGAACTGAAGGCTCAGCTAGCCTTTATCACGAATCACCTAAAGGGAAGTACTCCACAAGAGCCTGATCAAGTCCAGTTCGTGCAAAACCGGAACCAGCCGAGAAATGATCCTTTCTCGAACACTTACAACGAGGGATGGAAAAAGCATCCCAATCTTTCGTGGAATCATCCCGGTCAACCACAACCAGGTAATTTTTCTAACTCTTCCAATTCATTTAATACTAACAGTGTGTACCGCCCTCCAGGTTTTCAGCAAAGGAACGAGGGACCATCCGGGGAGAAGAAGCCAGGATTAGAAGATATGATGATGAAGTTTATGGCGAAGATGGATAACACGGTCGGAGAATTGGCGAGCACGGTCAACACGGTCAAGGCAGCAACCGAACAAAACACCGCCTCCATCAAGATCTTGGAGAGGCAAATGGGACAGATTTCAGAAGCTTTACAGAACCGACCCTCCGGAACATTCCCAAGCATGCCGGAAAGAAAGAACCGAGAAGATTGCAATGCCATTTTTCTGAGAAGTGGCAAGGAGTTGATTAAAGATCCGGTAAGCAAGGCCTCACCAAAGGAAGCCGATAAATAGTTCGAGATGGTAAATCTGGAGGAGTTAGAGGCTGATAAAGAGTTTGAGATGAAAGAGAAACCGGAAGATGAAGAGCCCAAGAAGAGTGAGCCGACCATCCCGAAGCAACCACCGGTCAAGCCAGTGATACCCAAAGTGCCATATCCAAACAGACTGAAAGCAAACAAGGACGATGTTAATTTGTATAAGTTTATCGATGTATTTAAAAAGCTAACAATTAATATCCCGTTTGCAGATGCATTGGCACAAATGCCCTCTTACATGAAATTCATGAAAGAGATCCTATCAAAGAAGAGGGCACTTGATCATCAAGCCACCGTTGCACTCACTGAAGAGTGCAGCCCGATCATCCAAAACAAACTTCCCCCAAAGCTTAAAGATCCAGGGAGTTTTTCAATTTCTATTCAAATTCGGAAGTTTTCTTTTAATAAAGTGTTGTGTGATTTAGGGGCGAGTATTAACTTAATGCCATTACATGTTTTCAGGAAACTCGGCTTGGGTGAGGTGAGCCCAACATTCATGACGCTGAAGCTCGCGGATCGATCAATTGTGTACCCATACGGAGTAATAGAAGATGTGCTCATAAAGGTGGGGAAGTTCTACTTTCCGGTAGATTTTGTGGTGCTGGATATCGACGACGACATAGAAGTCCCGTTGATATTGGGAAGATCGTTTCTGGCAACAAGTAGAGCTCTCATCGACGTGGAGGAAGGAGAGGTGACTTTGCGGGTCGGCGACGAGAAAGTGATCTTTAAAATGTTTGAGAAGGCGAGAGGTCAAGGTGAATGTTGATCCAAACCCTCAGTGATTTGATAATGACCCTCTCTTATATACTTAGTGAAAATTGTAAGTAAACAATATGTATAAGAGTTTCACTATCGCTGATAAGTACTAAAATCTTCCAGTACCGCTGATAGGAACTCTCGCTCTTTTAAATTAAACATTCAGCGAACACTGTTCACCATTAATGTGCTGAGTCTGTTCAGTCATTATGATGATCGCTGATAAGTTAGTTGTTTACTTATGATCCCTGAAGACAAGTTTCACGTCAACAAAGGTTCTACGCTGAAGTCGAAGATCAAGCTCAAGAACCAGCGACAAGTCTCCTAATGAACTGATGCGGATCAGCGAAGACTCAGATTTGTCCACTCAACGTGAAGTATCAAGTACAAGACTTCAGCTATCGCTGAACTTTATCATCTGCTGAATAGAAAATGATAATCGCTGAATCAACAAAAGCTGATCATGAAGTCCTCCGTACAAAGTACTTTTGTCTTAACCACCCTTGCACGACTCCGTACGAATTGTCAGAAAAGAACCTCCGAATATCTGAAATCGTACAACCACTCTGATACTACACTATTCATCCATACGGCTACTAAGGCTGTCAACTAAGGTCAATGACATGCAACCAACCAGCTGATGACACGTGTAAAGTATATACTGACTTGCATTAAATGCATGCAGTATATAAAGAGATGAACTCACTTCATTTGAAGTAACTTGCTAACTCTGGACAAGTTCATATCTCTTATCTCAAGATAGGTTATTATTAGTAATTTCCTTATCTATCTTAGTGCAAGAAACCTTAGTGTTCCAACTTGTTTAGATTTAGGTTTATCCTTAATCTTGTCTCCGCAACAAGCTGTAAATTGTTAATGATTTATCAATAAACAATTTAGAAAAGTAAAATCTGTGTGTTTGTATTCAACCCCCCCCCCCTTCTACAAACTTGTATAGGCCTTCGGGACCAACAAGTGGTATCAGAGCGGATTTGTTTAATCTCATAAACAATATCTAATCTAAGATATTTCTCTTCCTTGCTATTATCTGAAAATGGCCACCAACTCAAACACACATTATATAGACAATGGTTCTCTTGCAAAACCCCCTAGATTTTCCAGAGACAACTTCAACTTGTGGAAAAATAGGATGACACTCTTCTTAGAAGGTGTAGACCCTACTATACCTTACTATCTTGAGAACGACCCACACATCCCTGTAACAATTGATCCTTTAGTTCCAGCCACTGCAAATAGACCTGCTATTCCAGAAAGGCTGATTCCTAAAGAAATCCATCAGTGGACCGAAGAAGATAAGAAGAAAGTGGCTATAGATACAAAAGCCAGATCCATACTATCCATGGCCCTTCCTGACGAAGTCTACCATTCCATCATGAACCTGAAATCATCAAAAGCCATGTGGGACACAATATGTGTTCAGTATGAAGGAACGTCTGAAGTCCAGGACTCAAGAAAGATCAACCTGGTAAGACAATACGAAAGCTTCATTTCTGGTAAGAATGAAACTCTCTCTGAAGTTCACCAACGTTTTAATTGCTTAATTATAGATCTGAAAACTGTTGGTAAGGAATATTCTAACTTTGAAGTGCTGACAAAGTTTCTAGAATGTTTACCTGAAAGCTGGGACAATTATTCCATGTGTCTCAAGCTGTCAAAGGATCTTAGATCAATGACCCTTGCTACCTTATATGGTACATTGCTGAATCATGAGCAATCTAGCCATCTTAAGAAGAATCTTGTAAAAGATTCCAAAAGCACCCCTGTTGCTTTAATCTCAGAGGAACCATCTACTCAGCGACCCTCGGTCACTATCAATGAGTTAGAGAGTAACTCTGAAAGTTCATCAGATTCTGATTTTTCAGATGATGAATCCTTGGCTCTCCTAACCAAAAAGTTCAGGAGATTCGCCAAGAAGAAAATGTTTAGAAAGAACAAACCTCTTTCCATAACTGACAAGCCTAAATCATCAGCTTTTGTTGATAAGGCTACTGCTACTTGTTTCAACTGCGAAAAGACAGGTCATTTTGCTAACGAGTGCAGGTCTAAGAAAGTTTCTAGACCCTCAGCTTTTACAAAGAAATCCTTTGTTCCAAGGAATAAAGATGATAAATACTCAAAGCTGAAGGAGAAGTATGCAAAGCTGAAAAGCTTTAAGAAGAAAGGAAAAGGCCTGATGGCTGACTATGATTGGGCTGCTTCTGATGAAGAAGCATCATCATCTGACTCTGAAGATGATGAAGCAAATCAATGTCTCATGGCCAAGATTGAAGAAGAGGAAGAAATTTCAGACATTCCCTCCACTTCAACATCTGCCATTCAGGTATCACCTTCTTTCTTTACCAATATTGCAAATATTGATGAAGCTGATAGTCTCCGTAAGATCGATCTCTTGACTAGAAGTTTATACGAAGCCATGAACGGCAAAACTGTGGTTGAAAACCAAAATCTTGATCTCGCTGAAAAGCTTAAAAACTGCCACCTTCAAATAGAAAAGCTTTCTAAAATTGAAGAAGATTTTAAAGATCAAGTATATTTAAATCAGCTAGTCAAAATCGAACGAGCAGAAGCTATCGCTGCATTAGAGGCTGAAAAAGCTACTGTTGAAGGATGGTGTAATTCTTCAACAAAGATCACTGAGATAATTAAGGCTCAGATTCCTCTGAGTGATAAACGTGGTCTGGGTTATAAATATGATACTCCAAAACCAACCACTGAACGTTCAACGCTTAAATTTGGAACGTTCGTATCCTCAGTCGCTGACACTTCATCATCTCAGTGCTCCTCGTCCATTACACCAATACCTGAGGAAACTCCTACCTCCTCAAAAGGTAAGGAGAAAATGGTTTATTCAAAACCTACCTCTGTCTCTAAAGACAAAGGTAAAGGAATTGTTATTTATCAAAATCCTCAGAAGGGTACCTTAGTACCAAAGCTGAATGCTTCTAAAGCCTCAGTGACCAACCCCTCTGGATCTAGAAAGCTGATCTCTGGATCTATTCAGCGATCTACTCCTAGACTCAGAGTGGATGTCCTTGGTAAGAAATCTGAAGAACTGAATGTTCGTCCCATTTCTAAAGCCAATAGTTTACTTGGTGCTGGCACTTCTAATTCGAAATTAAAAGCTCAGCATACAAGTGGTCCTAGAACTACTTTTAGTTATAGGAAATGTTATCACTGTGGACTTACCGATCATATTGCTAGTAAGTGCCCCACAGCCACCAAAGCTGAAAAGATAGCTAAGGTGAAGATTGCCCCCAAGGCAAAGAAGACCAACCCCGATGCATATCAGGTCAAGGTGACTCCTACCACTGAAGTTAAGAAATTAACCAAAGTGAAGAAAGACAAAGCTGAATCTTCAAATGCTGCGAAGAACGTTGAACCTTCTATTCCAACTAGCTCCACTGACAAACGTGTATACATGGTTAAGTGGGTACCCAAGCAAAACTAATCTTCCTTTGTAAATGCAGGTTAAGAAGGGTATCTGGTATCTCGATAGCGGATGCTCTAGACACATGACTGGAAAGAAAAACCTGCTCGCTGAATACAAGGAAGAGAAGGGTCCCTCTGTGACTTTCGGTGGAAATGGAAAAGGACACACCCGAGGGTATGGTGTACTTTCAAATGGTACAACCTCCTTCAGAAGAGTCGCATATGTTGAAGGGCTGAAGCATAATCTTCTGAGCATCAGTCAGCTTTGCGACATGGATAACAAAGTGATTTTCACTAAGGAATCCTGCTTTGTCACTGACAAAAAGGAGAAGATAGCTCTCAGCGGTTATCGTTTGGAAAATGTTTATGTAATAAACATGGACTCAACAACCACTGAGAACTCCTGTTTCTTCTCAAAGGCATCTTCTGATGTTAACTGGCTATGGCACAAGAGGCTCTCGCATCTAAATTTCAAGACACTGGATACTCTTTCCTCCAAAGAGTTAGTCACTGGTCTACCTCAGCATTCATACGCCAAAGAGTCTTAATGTTCAGCGTGTGAAAAAGGGAAGCAGACCAAGGCAAGCTTCAAGTCAAAGCAAGTCTCCTCAGTGTCATCTCCTCTACAACTACTCCATATGGATTTGTTTGGCCCTGTTAACAAACAATCTATCGCTGGAAAGAAATATACGATGGTCATAGTTGATGAATTCTCTCGTTACACATGGGTAATGTTTCTCCGTTCTAAGAGTGACACCCCTGAAGAACTCATCACCTTTGTTCGGAAGATGGAAACTCTGAACAATATGACTGTTCGCTCAATAAGGAGTGATCATGGAACTGAATTCAAAAACAGTTCTCTTGATTCCTTCCTTGAGAGTAAGGGTATTTCTCACAACTTTTCGTTAGTGAGAACACCGCAACAAAATGGAGTCGCTGAAAGAAGAAATAGAACAATTATTGAAGCTGCACGTTCAATGCTCAGCGATTCTCACCTGCCTACTCAGTTTTGGGCAGAAGCTGTCAACACTGCTTGTTTTACGCAAAACAGGTCGCTGATAGTTAAAAGATTCAAAAAGACAGCCTATGAACTCTTTCATGGGAGAAAGCCTTCAATCAACTTTCTTCACATCTTTGGATGTCAGTGTTTCATACTGAACAACAGAGATGCCCTTGGAAAGTTTGATCCTAAGGCTGATGATGGAATCTTTCTTGGATACTCCTCAGTCTCCAAAGCCTTCAGAGTCTTCAACCGTAGAAGACAAACTGTAGAAGAAACTATTCACGTCACGTTTGACGAATCCCGTTCAGCGAACTCTAAACCGTCCGCTGATACTGAAGAACTGAATCAATGGATGTTTTCTCATCTTGGTGATTCAGAAGAAGTTCCCACTCCTCATGCTCACACCATAGAAAATGATGGTCCTACTATCATTCCAGATATGCAGAATAGTGAAGCTGAAACATCTTGGGTCTCAGCTGTTCCTATAAACACTATACCTGCAGTTGATCCAAATGTCTCAGAAATTCCATCTATTTCTCAGCAATCAGTTAATGAAGTGACAAATGCAAACATTCCTCTCTTAGCTGATAATCCAGAAGTAGCTGAAGCCTCATCTTCAGTTTCTCCAGTTCAGACTGAGTCAGCGACGTATGCTCCGGCTCAGCGATGGACTGTAAATCACCCAATCGATCAAATTCTTGGTGATCCAAACGCTGGTATTCAGACTCGTAGAAGTGCAGGTAATATTTGTTTATTTGTTAACTTTATTTCTCTAACTGAACCAAAGAAAATAGATGATGCCCTCAGAGATCCAAACTGGGTCAGCGCTATGCAAGAAGAGCTGACTGAATTCGAAAGAAACAAAGTTTGGAAACTCGTTCGTAGACCAACTGACAAAACGGTGATAGGCACTAAATGGGTCTATCGAAACAAGTTGGACGAACATGGTACTGTAACTCGCAACAAAGCTCGTCTTGTTGCTCAGGGATACAGACAAGAGGAAGGCATAGATTATGACGAAACTTTTGCTCCAGTAGCAAGACTTGAATCTATTCGTCTTTTCTTAGCATATGCTGTACACAAAAACTTCACTGTACATCAGATGGATGTTAAGTCAGCGTTTCTGAATGGAAAGCTGAATGAAGAAGTTTATGTGGAACAACCTCCAGGATTCTCAGATCCTAAGCGTCCAGGTTACGTTTATAAACTGGATAAGGCACTTTATGGCTTAAAGCAAGCTCCTCGTGCATGGTATGATACTCTTTCTACTTATCTCCATATTGAACAATTTGAGAGAGGTAAGATTGACAAAACTCTATTTTTTAGAAAAGTGAAAGGTCATATCATTTTAGTTCAAATATATGTTGATGACATTATATTTGGTTCTACTAACCCTGAGCTTTGTACTCGTTTCGCTGATAGAATGAAAGATGAGTATAAAATGAGCATGATGGGTGAACTAACATATTTCCTTGGTCTTCAGATTAAGCAAACTGAAAAAGGAACTTTTATTAATCAGGGAAAATATGTTAAAGATATGCTGAAGAAATTCGACTTAACTGAAAGTTCAGCTATGAAAACCCCTATGGCACCACCGCTAACACTTGATAAGGACACAAAGGGTGTTCCTGTCAATGTCACGCTGTACCGTGGGATGATCGGCTCACTATTGTATCTTACAGCTAGCCGACCCGATATTATGTTTGTAACATGCTTGTGTGCACGATATCAAGCTGAACCTAAGATATCTCATATGAAAGCTGTAAAGCGAATCTTTCGATATCTTAAGGGTACAACGAATCTAGGCCTTTGGTATCCCAAAGACTCAGGATTCGATCTAACCGCCTATTCAGACAGTGATTTTGCAGGTTGCAAAATGGATAGGAAAAGCACCACAGCTCCTGGGTGGAAAGCTGGTAAGTTGGACAAGTAAGAAGCAAAACTCAGTGTCCACTTCCACAGCTGAAGCTGAATATGTAGCCGCTGGAAGCTGTTGTTCTCAAGTCTTGTGGATGAGAAATCAGCTACTAGACTATGATCTTCAGCTCTCCAAAATTCCAATCTATTGCGACAGCACTAGTGCCATCGCTATAGCCAACAACCCAGTGCTACACTCAAAGACAAAACACATCAAAATCATATATCATTTTATCAGAGATCATGTGATGAATGGTGATATAGAACTTCATTTTATTCCAACTGATTATCAGTTAGCTGATCTATTTACCAAACCTCTTGATGAGACAAGATTCAACTTTCTCATCAGCGAGCTTGGAATGCTGAACTTTGACGGATAAAACCTTCAGTGGTTCACATTGATCAACGATAGATCAAAATCAACTTATATAATCCATTTCATCATCTTCTCTCTGAATAAACTTGATTCGCTGATATCAAGGTATGTTTTCTCTCTCTGACATATCGCATGTAAATGCAAGATTTCAAAATAAATTGCATCGCTGAATATCTCTTTCTTAACAGCGACTTTTTGAAATTTCTTAAAACCTTCACTGATATTTCTATTCAGTGCTTCATGTTTTCAAAGAGTCCCTGAGTTTTTTCAAAACCTCAGAGACAACCAAGAATATGAAAGGACAGTTGTGACGTCATTGCAACGGATAACACCGGGCACGATTTCTTTCTGACACACGTTTGCACGTTTCGTTCAAACTTCCAATCAAATGCAAACACGTGTCCGTGTCATGATGAAAACCTTTTCCCGCTCAAGGTTTTCTCTCTCTAAAAATCTCTATATAAACAACTCTTGGTTTATATTTTGTCTTTTACGCGATCAATCTTCCTCCGCAAGAAAAGAATTTCTGTTGCATTTGTGCTCTCAAATCTTCAAAGAACTGTTCATCATCTTCTTCATCAAAACTTCAAGGTTAATATGTTCATTTTTTTTAAATGCAGATAATTGTTTCTGATCTAATCATTGTTTTAAACAAGATCAAACAAAAGAACTTCTTAAAAATAAAATCATTTCTTTCATGGTTTTATGAACACAACCATTTCATGGTTGTTCTTCAAGTTTTAAATCTAAATCTTAAACTTGTTCTTCATTCGTATCCATTTTTTAAAACTGGAATACAAGACTTTATGGGTTTTACATTTTGTTTCAAAATCATAAAAAACCCTAATCTTCATTAAGACATTTTTGTCTGAATGAAATGGACAAAATTCGAACCATCTTAATGGAAATTCTTTCCATATCAAGACAATTCTTATTTGTTAACATCTTTGGTTGAACTGATAATACAGAGAAATGGCATCTTCAAAGATCAATGTTACCGCTGAGTCCATCTCCGCTGACTCTGAGGAAGTGGATATCATCAAAGCCCCTCAGGTTAAGTTCAAGCTGGATCAACTAGATTGGACCAAGGTCAACAACCTCTCTGCGCTTCTCGAGTTTCCTCCTCGAAAGCAAGTCACACATCTGGATGATGCTGTGAATTTCCTGAAAAACTGCTGCATTTCAACAGCCCTGACCATCACACCTCCCGCAAGTCAGCTGCTACTATCCCAGTTCTGGTACTCTGCCAGACACTCTCAGCTACCATCCGCCAAAGATCCCTCCAAAACCATCGATTGCATACTCAGCGATACTGAGTATGGCACAATTAAGATAACCCCCGCAATCATTCGAAAAGCTCTAAACTTTCCCAATGCTACCAAAGAAAAACCGTTTGTTCCATTCCCTGACCATAAAAGGCACGCTGACAAAGAAGCTCTTATTGCATTTTTTGATGCAATGGGCTATGTTTGGGAAACTGGAAGGGACAAGAAGCCCGAGAAGAAGCTGACGCTGATAAAGAAGTCCAAAATGTCCAGCGAGATGAATTTCATCTTCGCACACCTGATCAGCTGCATGACAGCGAAGACCGGCTCCTCTGATCAAGCCTCTCAACCTCAGCAGGCTATGGGATACGCACTGCTGAAAGGTCTACATATTGACTGGGCATCTATCATTTATGATGACCTAGTGCAAAGAGTAGATTCTGCTGCTGACAGACCTGCATGGGTTCCCTACCCCCGTTTCATCAGCGCCATCTTCCAATATGGCCTGAAGGACAGCTATCCTCAAGAGGGTGACCTGAAACTTTCTCAGGTTGGCCCTAAGGTGCTCGATTTCAAACCTGTCAACAATGAGGTACGTCTCTCTACCCTTCTCTCTCTTCTTAACCCCAATTCTTTGACTTCTGTGGCTCCTTCAGCGACAATACCCATCGCTGATGCCCCGACCACACTATCCTCTCCTTCTAAGAAAAGGAAACACTCTCACACCCATCTTGATTCCAAAAGGATCAAGAAAACCAAGGAGCAACCCCAGCAATTCCATGCTGAAGACTCCTCATCTCATTTTGAAGAGCTGAAGGAAAGTTCCGTGGTACGCTCTGCCACACCCTTTCAAGCCATCCCTTCAATCCAGACTTCAGCGTCTCCAAACGCTGAGGTTAGAAACTTGGAACCTACCCAACCTCCCTCAGTCTCTCAAAAGACTGATGAAGCGATTCTCAGCGATTCCAACGCTGAACTCAGAACCCGAACCCCATTCTTATCCTTCGCTTCTCCCCCCACTCCCTTGGACACTCCTCCAAAGAACACTGGAGATGCCATCATTCCAGAAGCCACCGCTGACGCTTCTCAACGAATGATGAAGAAAGGACCTGCAGAGATCACCATACCTCACCGCACTTTTGAGGAAGATATGGAACATTTTTCAGGAATCCGCAACTTTGACGATTTCGTCAATCCTCCTGCAGGTACAAATCAACCCATATACACTGTAACTAAACCTGAAACTTCTGAGCTTTCCTTTGTTCACAAGTACTTATGTGTTACAGGTCCTAATTTGGGAGACATCAACGAGTCTCTGAAGTCCGTGGAAACAAAGCTGACCGGTCTCACCACCACACTCTCCAACAACTCTACAGCTGTAACAAACGCTGGAGAGAATTTGACAAAGCTGACTACGGTGGTGGAGAAGAAAGCTTCCACAGATGACTTGAAGCAAGTTGATAAGACTCTCAGCGACTTTGCTAAGGTGCTCGCTGATATCTACACAGACTACACCTCAATCAAACAATCAGTTTCCTCCATGTCCGGCGAAGTAACAACGCTGAAGACATCGGTTGGAGCACTAGAGGGTGATATGTCTGCTGTGAAGACAAATGTTCAAACTCTGACGACTGACTTAGGCTCTGTAAAGACCGACGTTGGTTCGATGAAAACAATGCTTGAAGAGCTGCTCAACAAGGCGAGAACTCCTGCTCCTGAACCGACCCCTGCCCCTGCATTGGAAACTTTCACAGCGACGGATCGCAAAGAGCTGGAAAAGATCAATCCTGCTATAATTGGCCTAGAAGTCAGATTAGCAAAGATTGAAAGCTGTGTGGGTATCTCTGGCCAAGAAGACAGAGAGCCTCCCACAGCTGAAGAGTCTGCCCATTCCTCCCCCAGTCATCATGAAAAAGAGGGGGAGAAGAGCGCTGAACATCCCGAGGAAAAGAGCGTTGAAGACCTTTCCCATGATGAATCTATCAGGGGAGAGAAGAATGAAGATCTTATCGCTGGACCTCAGGAAGATGAAAACCCTGAGGGAACCGAGAAGCTCGCCTCTGTATCTGAGGGGGAGCAACTCGAAGAAGACGCTGAAGAATCCGAAGCAGAAGATGATGAAGCCGTCGACATCCCTGATGATGAACCATCTTCTTCTCTAAAGAAGGATGATGATGATGATGACGAAGATGACGATGATTTCTTTATCGTCAAACCTTCCCCAAGGATCAAAGCTCTTAAGGGAATTTCAATAAATGAACCAACAGGGGAGCGGACAAAGACAAAGCCCTCAGCCTCTGGCGCTGAGAAAGGCAAAGGCAAAAGCGTCGCTGAAGATGACAATCTGACGATCTTGCTTGAAAAGCCGGTTTGTCAGGTACACTAAACATCTCTCACTCCATCCTTACTCTATAAGTTCTACTACCCTAGCCTACACCTGAACATATTCATCTTTCTCTTTCTACCTAAGTTCTTCTACCCATGTTCTTATTTGTAAGATCGCTGTGTTTCAGCTAGTCCTCTCCCCTGTTTGAGGATGTCGCTGAAGGTTCTACTATTGCGACTTCACAAATAAAGCCAGCTGCTGCTGATGAAATAATCCCAGTCTTAGATTTGATCTCTGAGACTGATGAACCAGAAGAACAACCTCTCTCGCACAGAAACAGACCTTCCTCAGCTCCTCAAAAGCTGAGTGAAGAGGATCAAAAGAGAAAAGAGGAAATAATAAAGCGATTCGAGGATCAGCGAATCATTCTAAGGCGTGATCAACTGCCTTCAGTTCCTCCTAAGTTCAGAATTTCAAAAGCTGAATACAAGGAACACCTCAGAGTTGAACGCCTCATCGTTGAAAGAAAGGAAGCTGAAGAGAAAGACAGAGAATACGCCATCAAGCTTACTCAAGAATCTGTCAAAGACCCCAAGCTGAAACGTGTTCCCATTCAAATCCAACGAAAGCTTTGGGAAGAAGCCCAGAAGATCGTGGAAAAGAAAACTGAAGTTTCTCAGACCACCCTGATCTGGTGTAAAGAGAAAATCCACTTCAGATATCGTCCAGTGAAGATCAACAAGGTATTCATCTCTGGAAGAACATCTATCGGAGTACCTATTGTTGACATCAAACTTTTCAGAGAAGATGGCCAATCCGAAGCCTTTCGCGCTGATAGTGTAAAAAGGTATGGTCTCTCTAAATGGCTGGAGATGAGGTTAGCTATCCATTCGTCACAATCTAAGTACAAGGATCATTTCGAAAAGCTGATAAACAGACAGATCGACTTGATATCTTCTTGTGTGGACATTCCTCCTCTTCCTGATCTTAAGCTGAAAAGAAAAAGGGCCTCTCCAAAGAAGAAACGTCAAGATTCAAACTCAGGTCCTGTCATACGAAATGAAACTGGAATTGGTTTCTCTCGCGCTGAAGTGCTTGGTCCTGACCCTGATCTATCTGCCCTTGACATTTCTTTGCCACCATGTGAACTTTTCGTCCCTGGTAAAGTCATCAGTAATCCTTATGGAATATTCTTTCTCGACTACGACGGACGTAAATGTTTTCAACGGATCGCTGAGCTTCCAATCACTCCAATCGAACAGCTCAGAGATCTCATCTACTGGTGTGACTTCAGAAAAGACATTCAGGCACGACACCTAAAACCCTTGATCTTTGAAGAAGCGCTGAACAAAAGAAAACAAGGCGTAACGGTTCCTGACTGGATGATCCCCACTGAAAAGATGACCCTTGATGAACTTCTCATTAAGGAAGAACCTTTTGAAAACTGATATAATCTCCTTTTTCTCTATTGTATCAGTTATCCTTCTGTACTTGTAAATTATTTCTCTTGTACTTATAATCTTTCTGTTCTTCATTGTAACCTGATTCAATATCTTAAAGAAAGATTTCAGCGAACGTACTTTACTCCATCAGTACTGAAAAGATCCCAGAAAACAGTAAAAGGGACAAATATTTTATGAGTTCTTTTTATCCTTATGTTTTCATTAAATAGCAATTTTCTTTGTTGCCATGTCATAATCAAATAGGGGGAGATTGTTGATCCAAACCCTCAGTGATTTGATAATGACCCTCTCTTATATACTTAGTGAAAATTGTAAGTAAACAATATGTATCAGAGTTTCACTATCGCTGATAAGTACTAAGATCTTCCAGTACCGCTGATAGGAACTCTCGCTCTTTTAAATTAAACATTCAGCGAACACTGTTCACCATTAATGTGCTGAGTCTGTTCAGTCATTATGATGATCGCTGATAAGTTAGTTGTTTACTTATGATCCCTGAAGACAAGTTTCACGTCAACAAAGGTTCTACGCTGAAGTCGAAGATCAAGCTCAAGAACCAGCGACAAGTCTCCTAATGAACTGATGCGGATCAGCGAAGACTCAGATTTGTCCACTCAACGTGAAGTATCAAGTACAAGACTTCAGCTATCACTGAACTTTATCATCTGCTGAATAGAAAATGATAATCGCTGAATCAACGAAAGCTGATCATGAAGTCCTCCGTACAAAGTACTTTTGTCTTAACCACCCTTGCACGACTCCGTACGAATTTTCAGAAAAGAACCTCCGAATATCTGAAATCGTACAACCACTCTGATACTACACTATTCATCCATACGGCTACTAAGGTTGTCAACTAAGGTCAATGACATGCAACCAACCAGCTGATGACACGTGTAAAGTATATACTGACTTGCATTAAATGCATGCAGTATATAAAGAGATGAACTCACTTCATTTGAAGTAACTTGCTAACTCTGGACAAGTTCATATCTCTTATCTCAAGATAGGTTATTATTAGTAATTTCCTTATCTCTCTTAGTGCAAGAAACCTTAGTGTTCCAACTTGTTTAGATTTAGGTTTATCCTTAATCTTGTCTCCGCAACAAGCTGTAAATTGTTAATGATTTATCAATAAACAATTTAGAAAAGTAAAATCTGTGTGTTTGTATTCAACCCCCCCCCCTTCTACAAACTTGTATAGGCCTTCGGGACCAACAGTGAAGAAGAATCTGGAGCTGGCCATGAAAGGCCAATTGTGAAAGAGTCCGCGGGAAATCGCAAGTGTGGGCGATCCAAATCCGCGGATACCGAACCGAGTTGAAACCGCATAGTCGTGCCATGACTTTAAATAAGGCGCTGGGTGGGAGGCAACCCACCAAGGTTTGTTTTCGTTTATTAATTTTTATTCTTGTGTGTGTTTTAATTCCGGAAAAACCATAAAAATCGAAAAATCAAAAATAGTGGAACAGGGACATACGCGACTTGCCACGCGGTTTGCATACCGCGTGGTAAGCCGCGGGACACTCTGTTTGGTTTCTGAAACAGTGAGTTACGCGGGATGTTACGCGGCTTGCAAGCCGCGCAGCAAACCGCGGGTGTCCCCTGTTCATTTTTTTCGTGCAGTTTTTTTGTTTCCTTTCTTGCTTTGTGTGTTTCCTGTTTCTGTTTGTGTCTCCCCCTTGTTTAGGATTCTTCTCTCCGTCACCTCCTCTAAGTGCTCAACCAATCAAGAATCCTCCGGCTGGGCAAAACAGGTACGTTCTAAACCTTGCTATTAATGAGTGGTGTATGATGCGTGTTTTAATTTAGTCACACGAGATGCAACAAACCTAAGTTTCACTTAGGTTTGGGGTGCCTCATTTTTTTCAACATCTCTACACACTCACATTAGACCCTGTGCAAACCTCGGTTTTACCGAGGTTTGGGGTTGGCTTTTATTTGGCAAACCTAGGCCATGGCCTAGGTTTGGGGTGCCCAGTTTAGAAACTTTGGAGTTCTTTGTGCTTGCTGTGTAATGTTTTACCCGTCCTTTCTATACATGTAATAACTTCACAACGATTGAGTCGCATCACCGACGACTTTGCTTGCACATTGGGGACAATGTGTGGGTAAGGTTTGGGGTTGCCCAATCGGGCCCAAGTTATGCACGTAGATTTTTTACATTTCTGAGTGTCTAGATCAAAGTAGCTAAAATTCGTTGTTTTGAATGATTGAGACCGACCATTGTGGGAAGAATCTTGTGATAGTGACGTGACCGTTAGGGAAGGACCGGGAAAGGACATGACTAGGGACATTAGTGGAGACCACCCGATAGTGAGGTTTGAGCCTAATAAGACGTTTTTTATTTCGAGGGGTTCATACACGTAATTCTTATACACTTTTCGAATTCCTAGTCGTGAATGTAGAATGATCTCGCTACATTATTGCATTGAGTAGCAAAGACAAACATCGGGATATTAGGTAAGGGTATAGTAGACCATACCGTGTGGACCTTAAGAAATGATTCCAGGCATTGTGTGTTTTGTTTTAACCCGTTTCAGCTATCGTTTTCCCTTTTACCCTTAGTGTGTACCCATAGCCCAGTTGAAGCCAAACACTCACCCTTAATTCTTTCTAAACCCATCATTCGACCTTAGCCAAAAGCCTTAGCCAACCCTATCCGAAAGTGTGTCAATCGGAAGCAGTAATGAACTAATAGAGATAGAGCAGAAAAGAAAGAATTTCGGCCAGTCATGAGAATAAAACGGGTCAATGTAACCCGAAAAATAGAAAAGAGGACCAATGAAGTCCCAAAAAAAATTGATAAAAATATACAGTTATTTAGATAATAGTTAGAGCTGCAAAATAAGAGAGTCAAAGCGACTCCAATAGTGACAAAAAGGGCCAAGTAAGCGAATGTAAAGCAACGAGAGTTCAGGAATTGCCAATGATTGACTCACCGAGGATTGTTGATCCTTTTTACCCGTCGTTTCTTAGCCTTAACCTTAGCCCCAGTACAACCCGTGTAAAGACCTGGATGATCTTTTGGAAAATGTGATTATGGTTTACGACTACCTTTACTGATATTCCCTGTCTTGCTATTTGATTCTTTCTAAGATCAAAATTTTGGACATTTGTGCGTCTTTCCTTAGAGTTGTCATGACATTTACGTATTCTTGCACATAACCTCCTTAAACATGACAACACGAGCGATAACCTAGGTTCGAGTGCAAAGAGAGTATCCCGTGAGGTAGGGTCGAGGCGAAATGTTTTCCCTAGCATGTCTGGACTTAGTCTAATCCTAATGTAATCGGAACTATCACGAGTTCAACTCCCAATAGAAGGTCATAGATCGGACAAATTAAAGAATGAGGCGAGAGTGAGATAGATATTCACGGGTATGGGAAATCACCGATGCATCACTTGGTACCGATTGGAATTGTGCAGTCATTACTAAAGTCACTATGTGCTTTGATTCTATTTTTTTATCGCTAATTTGCTTGGGGACAAGCAACGCTCGGTTTGGGGTTGTTGATAACGCCACTTTTTGGCGTTATTTTCGGTTCTCAAACCAACGAGATTGGCTTGTATTCAAGTAAAAAGGCATGTATTTTACGGTTTATCTAGTGATTTACACAGGTTATCTAAAAGGCGGCATTCCTCGGAAAACGAAGCCTAACGGGAGCCCAAAAGCCAAGCCCAAGACCCGCGACCGAACCAGGACCCGACCCGCGAACCAGAAAACAACCCACGTTGCAAAATTGACACGCGCGACTTACCACGCGACTTGCAAGTCGCGTGGCAAGTGGCGTAACCCACTGTTTCGCGAAAATCAGTTTTTTTAAGTCGGGATTTAGGTCACTTTTTCGGTATCCAGATTTCACACGACGGCCAGAGCAGTCCCGGGGGCGATTTTCAGAGCCAAGTGACACCGTTTGGAGCAAAGATCGAGGATCAATCGAAGGAACGTTCAAGACGCGAAGTAGATTCAATCACGGGAAAAAGGAGTTTATCAATTCATCTTACACAGTCACCACGATCACGTTTACCATGTTTGCTTACACTTTCGTTTCTCTTTCTTTTGTGTTTGAATCCCCCAACATCATGAACTAACTTTAAGATGTTGGGGGTTGGATTGAATTAGGATTGAACATATAGATGGATGACGAATGACTTTTATCAGTTTTCTGATTTAATGAATGCATGTGATTTTGTTCTTAATGCTTTTGTGAGCGTAGCTAACTTACAATTGTTTTATTGTTTTCAATTATGTTCGAGAGAATTAATTGAGATCTAGAATTAGGAATTACATGTCTAAGGTAAGAAAGGATAGAGATATACCGAGTAAGCCTTAGTCTCATAATAACCTGCGCTTAATGTGTTTTGAACTACATAGGGTGAGATCGAGAGATTAATCTTGTGCTTTTCGAGATAAACTTCATGGTAGCTTGAGAAAGCACCATGTTTTACAAATATAACTGTTGTTACTTGAGAGAGAGCAATGGTTAGATCAAGGTTGAGTATGTTGGTGCAAGTGTACCCCGCTTTAATATTGTGATATATTTTTGGTACACATAAAATCACATCTCCATATTTATTTTGATGATTACAAACACACCGTATTATTGTTTATCTAACAATTTAATCCAAGTGTGCAGTTGTTGAAGAACACGAAGATTTAATCTGAAGGGTTCAAGACGGAAGTGTTTACGTCGTCATTATTGTTTATAACTAATAATGATAAACACCCTAAAATAATATACCACTTGGATATTTCTAAAAACCTTAAATAATTTATTCAAATAAGTTTTTTGAGAAGATTCAGCAAGATTTGGTTACGTCCTGAAGCTGTCATTTTTCTGACGGCGGTATACCGCGGCGGTACAGCCGGTATACCGCGGGTACACTTTTGCCGGTATACCGCGGGTGTTCAGCCGGTATACCGCGGCAGGTCGTGTGCATTTCTGATTGGTTGAAAGAACCTTTTCCTGACGGCGGTATACCGCGAGACCCAGCCGGTATACCGCGGGTACGTAATTCCTGTCAACTTTGCATGTAGCCGTTGGTGTGTCAGTCACCTTTTCTGACGGCGGTATACCGCGTGCATTTGGCGGTATACCGCGGATGCACAATGCCGTTGGAGATGCTGATATATAAAGAAGCTGTTGGTGATGAAGAATAGTAGACCAGAACACAACAACAGTAACAAGCAACAACAAACAGCAACTCTCAGCTCTCTCATCTATTTATAATATATATTTTATAAAACTTTTTTTATAAAATATCCAAGTGTGAGATATTATACAAGAGTGATTACCCATTGTGAGTTATACTCCTCTTGTAAGCATTTGAATAACGGGTGTGTGATCCTGTACATCTCATAGCAGAAGCTTGAGAATCAATTACGTTACCTTTGTACTTGGTTTGTATTTCTACCGTAAAGAATACATTTATTGGATCGTGTCGGGAAGTGTCTCGGCTGCTGGTTTATCACAGTTGGTGGTAAATCAGTAAATCTCTGTGTCAAGTATCTCTATCCCTTATCTCTTTATTTATTCCGCTGTGCTATATTATATTTATTTATATAAACTGCTTTGCATTTATATTTATTTATATAATCTCTGTGTATTTAAATTATATCTGTTTATATAATTGTTGTATACTTATTTATTTATACTCTGCTTTATTTATTCTGTATTTATTTGTAAAAAGAATTTTTGAAAGTAAAAGTTTTAAAATACAACCTTACCCCCCCCCTTAGGTTGTCCAACATTTGGTATCAGAGCGGGGCTTTCAAAAATTTTCTGTTTAAATTTTTAAAAGTTATATCTTTTATATAATGGCTCAACAAACTGTTTTGTTTTCAAAACCTCCTATTATAGATACTGAAAAGTTTGGCATTTGGGCCGAGCTATTTGAATGTCACGTTCGTGGCAAAAGTCAAAAAATTTGGGATATTATAGAAAATGGGAATTTTAGACCAACCAAAGTTGAAAATGATCTTATTGTTGATAAACCCATAAAAGATTGGACTCCCACTGAAGAATCTCATTATTGTTTAAATTTTGAAGCTAAAAATATATTATATGCTGCTTTAACTTCCGATGAAATAGAAAGAGTTTATACTTATAAAACTGCTAATCAAATCTGGCAAAGCTTGAGCGACACTCATCGTGGAAATACTCAAGTTAAAAGCTCTAAAATAAATATTCTTGTTCATGATTATGAATTATTTGAAATGTCAAAAGATGAGTCAATCGACTCAATGTTTAAACGTTTTAACCTCATTATGACTACCTTGAAGGGATTAGGTCGTACTTATCCTAATGAGGATTATGTAAGGAAAATTCTTCGAGCACTTCCTTCGGAGTGGATGGCAAAAATCACATCCTTGGAAGACTCCCGAGATCTCGCAACTATGAAGCTCGATGATCTCATCGGCAATCTTAAAGTGCACGAAATTGCACTAAGAAGAAATCAAGTCCGGGAGCAAGTCAAAAAGAAATCCATCGCTCTCAAGGTCGTTGCCTCAAAAGAAAAGGAAGAGGAGGAAGATGCAAGTTCATCCGATGATGAACCCGAAAATCTTGACGATTTAGTCAAGTTGGTAAGAAAACTTTCTAAACTTCTATCTAACAAAAAGTTTGCCAAAAATGATAGGTTTCAAGAAAATGGAGACTACCGTCGTGGTGGTAAAAACCAAAGTCGCAACGTCCACAAAAGTGAAGACAAAAATGACGAATCTAGCGACGATGAAAAAGCCAATAAAAAGAAAGGCTTTTGCTATGTGTGTGGCGACAAGGATCACTATGCGAGTGTGTGTCCGAAACGAGCAAAACAAATCAACACACCAAAAGCTTTAGTTGGAGGCGCGTTGAGCGCAAGCATAAATGAGGCCCAAAATTTTTGTTTCATGGCCGACCATGATAATGAGGTATCTTCATCATATTCTTCTAAAAATAATTATGATAATAATTATAGTGATAATTACTATAGTGACGATGAAAATAATCTTGACGAATTATATAAATCATTTCATGATATGGCTGCTCTCGCAAATAAATATAAAGATGAAATTTCTAATTTAAAAGAAACCGTATCTGTATATAAAAAGGAAATAGATGACGGTAAACAAAAATCTGCTTATGATTTAGATGTTATCACTAAATTAGAAAATAAATTAAGTGAAAAAGATGTTTGTAAATCTTGTGTTATTTTAAATGATAAAATTGCATGCTTAAGTGAAAATAAAAAGGAAAGTGTTGCATGTACAAAATGCGAGTCTCTTGAAAATGAAGTTGCATGTTTAAAAGCTAAATGCGATTTATATGAAAAAGATAATCTGTTAGCTAATGCATTTCAAAATAGCAATGATAAAGTGTTAAAAATGCTAAATATGCCTAATCGTATAAATTGTCGTAAAGGCATTGGTTCCGATACATGTGTTGATAAATGTTCGTGTAAACCCATTAAAAGATTTTTTGCATCTCCTAAAGTTGATACGAGAAAACCTCCATACATGTCAAAAATAAAAAATGTGAATTATGGAAGGAAACCGTATGCTCGTATGTATAATAGTAATTTTTCTAGACCTAATGCGAACATAAATGCTTCATTTTATGTGTATGATAAATACAATCGCAAAATTAAAATGGTTAGAAAATGGATTCCGAAAGGAATGTTTAATGTTGATAATCCGGGTGGAATGCGTTTATGGTTTTAAACCATTTTTATGGTTTTGTATGTTTGTCGTGTTTGTTTTATGTCGACAACATATTTTTTTTTTGCAGTTTATGTTTTATACTAACTGTTAAAAGGACCCATAAGAAAAGGGTACCACGAAATATTTTCTTTGCCTTTTGTAGGTGTTTCCTGACGAGGATATAATACGTGTTACCTGCCGAGGTTATAATACGTGTTACCTGCCGAGGTTATAATACGTGGTTTTTTTTTTTGCTCACATAAAATTAAAAAAAATAAAAATTTTTTATTTTAAAATCGGTTGTGTGTAAATTTGGTTAAAGGAAACATTGAAAGCCAAATGCTGGTCAGTCAACTTACTGTCGCGGTATACCGTGACCCTAAGGCGGTATACCGTGTTCCTTTCTCCTCCACCACGTGTCACTCTGTGATTCACCGGCAGAACCTGCTCATACTGACCCCGGTATACCGCGCTCCCGAGGCGGTATACCGCACCGCTGTTTTTTTTCCCCTGTCACGCGTGATTAAAGATGCCATGTCTTTTCAACCTTTTTCTGACTCGGTATACCGCGTGCTCCTAGGCGGTATACCGCATGCCTTCGACGGATTTAAATCCAATACAGGTAAGTTCTTTTGTTTCCCTTCTTTTTATCCTAAGTGCTCTCTCTCTCTCACCCTCCTCTTGCCGCCGACCGCCGCCTACGACGTCCGCCGTCAACAACCGAATTTTTTTTTTTCGGCCACCGGAACTCCAACCTTTCGACAACAGTTTACTCTCCTTCCTTCAAATGGCTCCAAAAAGGGCTCGTACCTCTCGGGGAGCTTCCAGCTCTCAAAACCCATCTGACCCTCCTCAAAACCGTCGTGCTCAAAGACGACATATTTTTGAATCCCGACCTTGTAACCCAGGTCGACCTGTCGATTTAGTGGGTCTAGAACATCTTGGTACCTTTGAAGCCTTCTCTTCTATTGACTGGGAACCTTTTCTTTCTTTTCAAGGAGATATACCTTTTTCAAGTATGGTCGATTTTTATGCTGGGTATGACTTTAACGAGACCACCCATCGTGTCTCTCTTCAAATTTACAACCACTCTTTTGACTGGAGTTTAGAAGATTTTTCTCGTATACTGGGTCTAACCCATTCCAATATAAATGTGTTTTCAAATAATACTGCCTTTACTTCCCTGCTTACCCAGGTTCAAGAAACTCAGGAAACCATTCTCCAATCTATTTTAGCTCCCGCTTTTCGAAATAATTTTCCCTCAATTTTAACTGATCAACATCTTCCGGAAAATCTTCGCTTTTGGAATAAAATTATCCTTTTTAACGTTTTGGGACGCGCTGGAAATTTTGACAGATTGGGTGCACTTCAGTGCTATATCCTTTACTGTCTCCGGCATGGCATCCGTATTAATGCCACCTACATTATTGCTCACCGTATGGTGATTTCCGAGACTGGTAACCAGTCTCTTCCGTTTGGTTACTTAATTCGAAACCTTTTTACAAACCTTCAAATTCCTATCATTGGTAGGATGTTAGCTCCTACTCCTTCTCTCAATGCACTGACTGTTAGTCGAATGAGTGCTCCACCGGGACGGGCTCTTCATCGCCCTCTAGATCCGGCTCCCGAGGAAGACGATCCATACGCAATCCCGGCGGGTGCAATCTCAAATCGTCAAATATACTCCGCGATCATTGACTTGCGCCGGAGTTACGATGCCGATCAACGTGTGGTGCAAGACCGCTTGGAAGACATTGACGAGCAGTTGTGGACTTTATCTAATCAACTGAACGAAATTGAATTTATAGATAGCGATTAATTTTTTTTTTTGTCTTCTTAAAATTTTATTTAATTAACATTATTATTGCTCTATTGTAATGTTTATTCTCCTGCTTCGTTATTATTATTGAATTTTTTTTGAGAGCTTATTTTATCTAACCCTTGAGAAAATGCTAACTCTCAAATACTCCATATTTTAAGGGGGAGCATTTTTCAAGGGGGAGCATAGCGTCTTTCCTAACCCTTTTTGCTTCGACAAAAGGGGGAGAGAAACCGAGTATGCTCTCGTGTTTAGCGTTGTGTTTGTCATCATCAAAAAGGGGGAGATTGTTGGTGCAAGTGTACCCCGCTTTAATATTGTGATATATTTTTGGTACACATAAAATCACATCTCCATATTTATTTTGATGATTACAAACACACCGTATTATTGTTTATCTAACAATTTAATCCAAGTGTGCAGTTGTTGAAGAACACGAAGATTTAATCTGAAGGGTTCAAGACGGAAGTGTTTACGTCGTCATTATTGTTTATAACTAATAATGATAAACACCCTAAAATAATATACCACTTGGATATTTCTAAAAACCTTAAATAATTTATTCAAATAAGTTTTTTGAGAAGATTCAGCAAGATTTGGTTACGTCCTGAAGCTGTCATTTTTCTGACGGCGGTATACCGCGGCGGTACAGCCGGTATACCGCGGGTACACTTTTGCCGGTATACCGCGGGTGTTCAGCCGGTATACCGCGGCAGGTCGTGTGCATTTCTGATTGGTTGAAAGAACCTTTTCCTGACGGCGGTATACCGCGAGACCCAGCCGGTATACCGCGGGTACGTAATTCCTGTCAACTTTGCATGTAGCCGTTGGTGTGTCAGTCACCTTTTCTGACGGCGGTATACCGCGTGCATTTGGCGGTATACCGCGGATGCACAATGCCGTTGGAGATGCTGATATATAAAGAAGCTGTTGGTGATGAAGAATAGTAGACCAGAACACAACAACAGTAACAAGCAACAACAAACAGCAACTCTCAGCTCTCTCATCTATTTATAATATATATTTTATAAAACTTTTTTTATAAAATATCCAAGTGTGAGATATTATACAAGAGTGATTACCCATTGTGAGTTATACTCCTCTTGTAAGCATTTGAATAACGGGTGTGTGATCCTGTACATCTCATAGCAGAAGCTTGAGAATCAATTACGTTACCTTTGTACTTGGTTTGTATTTCTACCGTAAAGAATACATTTATTGGATCGTGTCGGGAAGTGTCTCGGCTGCTGGTTTATCACAGTTGGTGGTAAATCAGTAAATCTCTGTGTCAAGTATCTCTATCCCTTATCTCTTTATTTATTCCGCTGTGCTATATTATATTTATTTATATAAACTGCTTTGCATTTATATTTATTTATATAATCTCTGTGTATTTAAATTATATCTGTTTATATAATTGTTGTATACTTATTTATTTATACTCTGCTTTATTTATTCTGTATTTATTTGTAAAAAGAATTTTTGAAAGTAAAAGTTTTAAAATACAACCTTACCCCCCCCCCTTAGGTTGTCCAACAGAGTATTCATCAACAGAATTAACTGGTATTTGTTTTTAGTCTGAAGTTCATATGTGAAAACCTAAGGATATCCAACCCTCAACTGTTTTCTCCATCTGAATTCCAAAGCTGCTTACTAGTTGTCTTGTGTTTGGTTTATTTTATTTGCTGCAATTAATTAGTTTAAAACCTATCCTCCAAATTCGACAGTTCAGTTAATAGTTCTTATAGTAATTGTGATACTTAGTTCCTAGTTCCCCGTGATTCGATACTCGTACTTTCCAAGTACTATTACTTGACTTCGACCCGTACACTTGCGGTAAGATTCGCGGGGTGTCAAAAAACCCCGTGTCACAAACAAGAAAATATTGACAGTTAAAAACAACAAAGAACATGTTGCAGCAAAAAAACCAAACAGAAGCAGAGAAGTTTGAGGTCTGAAACCTTACCGGTTCTGAATGAAGCAATAGATGGAGTCTTGATGGAGAGGAGAAGCAAATTTCCAGAATTCTAATTCTTCAGTTTAGTGTTTTACTGTTTTTGATTTCTAGTCTTGAATAGGTGGATCAATTTATAGGAGGAAGAGTGGTCGATTATTAAAGTAGAAGATGTTGATTATAGGGTAGAAGATATTGATTATAGCTAGAAGATATCAATTAGAATTTTAAAGGAGAAGATATCAATTAGAATCTTAGAAGGAGAAGAATAGATATCGATTAATGAAAAAGTATTAGGAAATAAGAATAGATATCAATTAGAATTTTAATTCAGTTTCCATATTAAAAGAGATATCTATCAATTCCATAATTAAGAAAACATTTTTTTTTTCAAAAAATCAGGGGTTCTATTAAGATATAATTTCGTTTGTGATTAAAATAAAAAATAAATTCAAAGAGGTTCCATTCCACCTTTCTTAAAAAACATGTTTCAAGAATGAAGATGCTGGATCACTAATTCAAAGTGTGTCGTATTATTTCGAACCCCTCTTAGTATCATCAGTTTTTTCATATATAAATCAGGATACAAAATGGGATTTTGATATTGTTGTTTACCTGTACAAACCATCTGTGTTGTGACTCATACAAAATGGTACTTTCTTGCAAGTTTCACCCGACCACCATGGCCCGCTCCAAGTATAATGACATTATAAGCATACCATATGACTAAAATCCCCAAAGTATGGAAATTGTTTGATGAGTGCATTGTATAAATAGACACAAGGTATGATAATTTACCTTTTAAATGCGTGTAAAAAGATTCTCAAAGAGGCCTAGATGGATGTCATCATTGAATTGACACTACGTTTTCGAGAACCCTCATCAATGTCCGTAAGCATCGTATGGGTCTTTCCACTACTCGTGTGCACTTCAACAATTATAATGATATTACAAAAAAGTAAGTTCACTTGAACAACATATTTCTTCTGAGAATAGCAAAAGATAGCAGATAAAAGTAGGCAAACTCACATGGCCATTAGCAAACATGCAACTGTTTTGCAAATCAGAGTGCTCGAAGAAGAGGTGAAGCTATTAAAAATTAGCATGTATATTTCCCCAAGTCTGTCAAAGTCTATAAGCATATACAAAAGTTGATCGAACCTGCAACATCAAGATGAACGCATTTCTTCAAATTATGAATGACACTTATGTAGAAACTGGATAACTATGATCACAAGTTGTTCAAATGAGACTCCAATTAAAATGCTTTGTTTGCATGACCAACATATGGAAAACAAAGTGTACCTTTTCATAGTATCAAACGCACAAAGCCAAGGATAACCGAAAGCAACGGCACATGAAAAGTTAAAGCAAATATAAAAGAATGGCAAAAAAATAGTAACAAAACCCATTACAATTTTGCACATGGAAAGTAGCATATTTTACATAAAAATCAAAATGCAACTCTTATTTTGGACGGGGTATCAAATTTTGTAGTCAAATCAAAAAACTTCAAGATGACTTGCCCAATACAGATTATATTTTATACATAGTCAAAATCTTTTCTCAAGTGGCCAAACCTGTTAAGAAAAAGAGTAACACCTTGGAAAGTGAAGAAAGTAAGGTAAAACTCTCAAGTAGCAAGTTGATAGGAGATTAGGAGTATTTATGAAGAGTCCATATTCATTATGTTTGACATGTGAGTAATCATTGATCGATAAACGAACAAACAAATGATAAGTTTAAATTTGTGCTTCTTACTTGTACAGAGGAAATCGCTTCATCAAAATGTCGTCCTTCACAAAGATCTGAAATATTCAAGCCAAAAATACGAATTTTTTTATTTGTTACAAATATTCGTTCCACATCAAAGTTGCTTAAATCGATTTTGAGTTTCGATGTTTAAGTAAGAAACATCAAACAACAGGTATTGAGACGAAATCGATGTTTAATTAAATACAAATAGCAACACGTTTTTTATAAGAACCTAAAAAGATCGTGAAACCAAAATCTAAAGTAAACCAAAATCGAACAGGGTACACATTGAGGATTGAATCCCTTAGAGCAGACAAGCCAAAATCGACACCAGATAAGAAAATTGATAACAAACAAAAATTGATCCTAAGAAAGCAAACCAAAATCGAATCGATTTCAGTAGCCTTGGATAGAAAAATCGAAATCGATTTTTGTAGCCATGATAACAAATCGAAATCGACTACAAGATAACAAACAAAAAATTGATTTTGGTAGCCATCGATAGAAAGCAGAGGATGTGAAATCGTGAAACCCTAAACCGAAACATACATGAAATGGCGCCCTGAGAAGAAAAAAGCCGTGAGATGAACCTGAGATGAAGAAGTCGAGTATAAAAGGGGAGATCGCAAAATCGTTGTAAACGACTAAAAGTGGTAGATGATTTAAGATAGATGTATAAGAACCCTAACCTTGAATATTGAAGGTTGAAACCCTAACCATAGCGGCAAATAAATCTAGCGTCACAATTTTTCAAGAATCCAGATTGAGAGAAGCAGAAAACTTGAATCAGTTTAAAAAAAAGCAAAGAACTTGAATCGATTCCTGATAAGCTTGAAGAGCAAATTAATATATGGGAAACCTAACCATTTTTGATATACATGAAGCGTGTATGAGAAAAGAAAATGAAACTGAAGGCGTGAATTCTGGGAATACCAAAAAAAAGTTAGTTTTTTCTCTCTAAAAAAAATTAAGTAAATATGCTTTAAGTTGTAGTACATAATGCTCAAATGGTTGTTTTTAAGAGTTTGAGGGCTTCATGCTTTATAAGGCCGTGCGTACCACCTCGGGTACCACGGCCGGGTTCAGCATCGGGTAGCAGCGGGTAGGGCGGGTTGGTTGTACTCCACACGCGAGTTCACATCGGGTAGGGGTTGCGCGGGTAGGGTTGGGTTCGGGAACCCGGCTAAACCCGACGAATTTGTATTTTTTTTATTTTTTTTAAATATTACCGTTTACCAACGGCTCTTTTTTATTTTCTTTTATTTTTATTTATTTTTTTCAAATTATACACACTATATATATTAACCTCTACCACCTTCATTTTTTCACACCAAATTCAATACTTTCTTCCATTTCTCTCAAATTCAATACTTTCTTCCATTTCTTTCAAATTCAATACTTTCAATACTTTCTTCCATCATGAATTCAAACACCACACCTACATCCCGTCGTAACCGATCGAGGAGTTCGGATACACCGCAACAAGACCCGGACCTTGGCTTCCAAGCATTTGCTCAACAAGGTTATATTCCGCAACCGGCCCCGAAGAAAGAGAGAATTAGAAAATTACATAATTTTTAATATTAGTTTTTAGTGTTTTGTATTTTGTAAGTTTTAATTTTTTAATGAATGTTATGAATTTTTATTTTTATTATTTATCTTATTTTTATTTATTAAAAAATATATGAATATTTTTATTTTGTTAAATAATTAAATGTATAAATAAAAGAATTAAAAAAGCTGAGGTGGCATCAGGGTTCAGTGGGTTCGTGGATTGGCGGTACTCCACTTTAGGGTAATGAGGGTAGGAAAGAGAAAATGTGATGTGGCGCTGATGTGGCATCAGGGTTCAGTGGGTTCGTGGGTTGGCGGTACTCATGGTCTAATATAGTATAGATATATATATGTATATAGGGGAGGTTTTTTTTTGCAAACCAATGCATTTGTAGAAACCATGCAAACCACTCCATAACCAATCAATTTAAAAAATGTAATTAAAATTAAATATTTATTAAGCATAATCCGCAGGGGTATTTAAGTAAATCGGTAATTATATTTTTTAATAATTATTTTCAGAATCTGGTTAATCATGGCAATTAACTATTTTTTAGTGATTTGTTAATATCCTTCATTAATTACCGTAATCATTAGTTAATTTGGTTTTTTATTTTCTTTGTTCTTGTGTTCTTGCTACGTCCTTCGACGAAATTTTTCTGGGTTATTAAAAAAATGGAGGATTCTTCGTTTCGTTTCTCCGGTAATCATGGAGCCCTTTGTTTCGTTTCTCCGGTGATCATGAAGCCCTTCGTTTCGTTTCTCCGGTGATCATGAAGCCCTTCGTTTCGTTTCTCTGGTAATCAGGAAGCCGTTTGTTTAGTTTCTTCGGTGATCATGAAGCCATTCGTTCGTTTCTCTAGTAATCATGAAGTCGTTTGTTTAGTTTCTCCGGTGATCATGAAGCCCTTCGTTTCGTTTCTCCAGTAATCATGAAGCCATGATTCATCATCGTCGGTTGATGAATCGTCCTGTCCGACACCAAGTCTTCATTGCTTCATCACCACCGACGCCAGTTATTCATCACCGTGGCTGATGAATCGTCCTATCCAACGTCAACTCTTCATTGATTCATCACCGCCGACGCTAGTTATTCATCACCGCTGACTGATGAATCGTCTTGTCCGACACCAATGCTTCATTGCTTCATCACCGCCGGCTGATACTCTATTCATGAATCCATAATTTCATAAACTAAACAAAAAGATTATTAACAACGTATACATGATTATTAACAGTGATGGGGTGAAAAACTTGGGAATCGGTTTATTAATAAGAATAAGCGATAAATATGGGATTCAAATTCGTAATTAAATCTTTCTTTAATTAATTGGTGTATAATATTTTTTCCCCGAAATACCCTTACGTGCCCTTTGAATTATTAAATATGGAAGCATGATGTCGATTAATTTACACAAATGCCGCCTATTTCATTGTAGTCGTTGATGAACTTTTTTAAGGGTTTAGATTGGTTTGCATAGTTTCTAAGAATGTAGTGGTTTGTAAAATATACCATCCATATATATATATATATATATATATATGGTCAGATTCAAGGGAAAACCTCAAAAAAACGGAAAACAGAAGAACACCCTAGGAGCCCTTCATCTGGACGGTATGTACTTGTGCATACAGGTTATTTGTAACATGCATTTGTGCATATATGCACAAATGCATAATATACGTGTGCATAAAACCAAAAAGTCAACTATTTACCTGTATGCACAAGTGCATACCGTCCAGATGAAGGGCCACCAGGGTGTTCTTCAGTTTTCCGTTTTTTTGAGGTTTTCCCTTGAACCTCTCTCTCTCTCTATATATATATATATATATATATAGGGTTAGGTTCACGTGAGATCAACCTGTTTTCGTGAGACCGTGAGACCACAAAATAACACTAAAGTTTCAACGATTCATTGTGAAGGTAAGCAAAACAGCGAACCTTCACAGCAAAAACACTGTGAAGATTTACCTTCACAATACCTTCACAGTCTTTTGCTGTGAAGGTTTAGTGTTATTTTTTTGGTCTCACGGAAATGACTTGGTCTCACATGATCTCAAGTCTATATATATATATATATATATATATATATATATATATATATATATATATATATATATATATAGGGGTTAAATCATGTGAGAACCAAAAATAGGTTGAGAACCGTGGAACCGATCTAAGCCGTCATTTGGTTTTGGTCCTATGGTTTTAAAAACATAAAAATCATTCATATGTTTTCACGGTTCTCACCCTATTTTTGCCTATAATAATGTCCATAGATTAAAATCAATTAACGACTTAGATTGGTTTTCACGGTTCTCAACCTATTTTAGGTTCTCATTTGATTATCGTCATATATATGGGTTCAGTGAAAAGTTGAGGTTAACATGAGAAGTGTGAGAAATCGTTAACAACCCTTTTAGATTAGAAATATACGCACATTAGATGAGATACATCAAGATAAGATGCACTGGATCAATTTCTTTTTAAGGCACAATTCACGGGAAGACATTTGATTAAAAGTGATCAACGGTTCAGATTTACTTCTCACGCTTATCACATTAACCTCAACTTATCACACGATTCTTCGCCTATATATATATATATATTGGGTTGGGTTCCGGTGAGAAGTGGTTATCAACCGTTTGATGAGAAATTGATGTACATTAAAATGAGATGCACCAGATCAATTCTCTTATAAGTCGCAATTCATGGGAGATCATGAGATTAAAAGAGATCAAAGGTTCAGATCCACTTCTCACGATTCTCACTGTTAACTCAACTTCTCTCATGATCATTCGCATATATATTATAAAGTATTTGAGATAAAATCTTAAAAATATCTTTTTATGTATTGAGTATTATTTATTAATTCATATTATTTAAAATTCAAGATATAAGTAATTTAATAGACAATGTAATCTCAGTTTATTGATTGAATTTATCGTATCAATCCTGTTTGAATACATTTCATGGACAATGTAACTCATTTTATTTGACATAATCTAGGCTCCCCGCCTAACTAGTCACGTCAATATAATAACCGGTTAATGATTAAATGGGTTATCGGTCAGACACCTAAGGCCTTGTTTGGCAAACTAGCTGATAAGCTAGCTGTTGACTCATAAGCTAGTTGGTAGCTGATAAACTAGTTGGTAGGTGAAAAGTTAGTTGATGAAGAAGTCATGTTTGGCAAAACTAGCTTATAAACATGTAAAATGAGCATCTTCAAATAATTATCAATTATAATATTTAATTATATAATTAAAGCAAATTTATAGCAATATAATATGTTAATTAATACAACCAATGTAATAAAAAAAAATTAAATAATGTAACATGTTAATTAAAAGAATTTTAAAATTTATTATTACACTAGTTGGGTGCCCGCGCAATGAAATTTCATTGAAAATCAGAAAACATAATCAAACATCTATATCTAATTCAAAATTGTTAAAAATGCCTTAAATTTTGGTCTGCTCGCGGCCGCACGCCTATTTGCTCGCGGCCGCACCAAACAACCATTTTCAAACAGAAGGTCTGCTCGCGGCCGCGAGTGTTATAAAGCGCGGTCGCGAGCACTGTTCACATCTTCCCAAAAGTGACTTTTTCCATCAGATTTGCTTTTCCCTATTTTAAGGGATTGTGTCCCTTTTGATATCTCTTCTTGGGCCACGAAAGTCTGATCTTTCTCATGCTTGGAAGACTCAACTTTGCCATCTAATACTTTCATCAAAATGGTTTCTTCAAGATCACACTCCATTGATCTCATTTGAGTGCTTCCCCAAAATAGCTAGAACTTTGGGTATAAAACCCAGCTGAAGAACATGTTTAGATATCACCCCATTTATCATTTCTATCTCCAAATACACACACTCACTATAGTTGTGATTCTTCTCATTCAAGAGCTTTTTAATCTTCATCTTTCACTAGTGGATATCTCTCGGTGGTCTCCTCCACCCGTGGTTTTCTCTTGTTTTGGTTTTCCACGTAAATCTTGGTGTTGTCTTCTAACTCTATCTCTTTATTTTGTGTTGGATGCATATTTAGAATCATCATACTTATATGTTTTGGGAATTTTGTCTTATACACTAAGAACACCCTTGCGTGTTCAAGCTAGGGATTCATTGGGATCACTAACTTATCCCTTGTTTGACTTTGGTTAAACTCTTTAATTTGGGTTTAAGTTAGCATTACCTCCTTTCCGTTTTACAACAAAAATCAAGGTCTAAGTACATAAAATGTACAAATGCATTAATTTAGCCAAAAACAATAGACTACACCAACACCTAATGTAAAAGTTAACTTCATTGTTGTCATACTCCAACCATGCGACATGAACGTTTTAAAATGACGTTAAAACTAACACTTGTATAAATTGAGATGAACTTTCAAACCAATCTAAGACAAACACTAATTTTAATTTATCTAAAGTTAAGTGACGTTCAACAAGTTATTTCATGGAATTTAAATATATGAAAAAATATATCATAAGCCTGTTTACTTGTTTAACATTCACAAATTAGCAAAAATACATAAAAACGCTTGATTAAGGTGTCGTTTACCCGAACACTTACCCATTAAGCGCTTATCGATAAAATCCAACATCACTTACTTAACGGGTAAGATTTTAGTCCATCAAAACGGCATTGTATGTACAATTTACCATGTAAGCGCTAACCGTGGTAAGATTCTTGGTCCTTTTATATTCATCCAGTAAGATGATGTGACTTGGTAAGCGTGTCGCCTTAAATATCTATATCAATCGTATACTTATATTTTATAATAAATTTCAATCAATTTTTTTATATATAATTATAACCAAATCAACTATTATGAAAGATTAGACTAAAGTGAATTGACGGGAAGCATAACAATTTGACTTTGAAAATATTATTAACTAACCATCTGTTGATAACTGATATTATGTGGTTCAATTAAAATTAGAGGAAATAATATAATCATGATTAAGAAAGTATAAATAATTAAACATACTATACTAAAATATTTGCATATTTATATTTTTGAAAAAAGTTCGAATTCATAATCCAAAAGTCAGTTGATAAGTGATATCTTTTTTTTCAAGTAATTAAATCTCTTATGATAATTCTAAATGTGTTTCGTTGACAGAATGGAATTTGATAGAATTGTAATTCGTCGAAGGAATTCGACTTTGAAGTAAAAATTGATATGAAATTGTAAAAAGGAAATCACGACAATTTAGTGATTTTCTGTATCAAATCTCATACTAATTTCAACAAATCTCATATTAATAACGACACATTAACTCATATATATTTATGATATTTAATAATATAATCAAATCAAAAAATATTCAATATTTGACTCATTTCGAAGGTATTGACGTTTATATGATAAAAGTCTAAAATGAAAAATAAAAATGGTATAATTTGCGATTACAATGGTATAATTTGTAAAAAAATAGAAATATTTTTAATGCATTTTAGTTCATATACATTATTGATGTTTATATGATAAAAGTCTAAAATGAAAAATAAAAATATAAGGGATTAAAAGTAAACTACATACATAATTATAAGGGTAGTAAATGTAACGTATAAACTAAAAAAATTGAATTAAGGAGAGATTAGATGGGAAAATACTAAAGTCCGCTCACCAGAAGACGACACGTGACGTACTAGTTACTTATTTATTATATGTATAGATATATACTATAATTTTTGGATTTTTAAAACAAGTTTTAGAAAGAAAAAAAAATATATTAATTAATGATTTTAAACAACCATTACATACGATATAAAAAAAATTAAATCCTAATTGAAAAGATAAATAGTAATTGATAATTAAAATATATTGATTAATATTAAAATAAATAAAAATAATTTATATGATTAACAATAACTCTAAATAATTAAAAATTAATACCAATATATAATTAAATTTTAATTTCATAATTTTCAGTTAATATTAATTAATATTAATTAATTAATAATAATTAAATTTAAGAATTAATTTTTATTCATAATAATTTTTATTCATAATAATAGTTAATAAATAATAATTAATATTAATAAAGGAAATATTGAAATCACAAAAAATTATTGCTTGGCAAAAAAAACTAGGTTATAAGCTAGTTTTTTGTGTACATGTTTGGATGACAATAAGCTAGCTTTTTGAAACACTACTTGAAGTAGCGTTTCAGTAGTTTTTTGTGAATATTCCAATATTACCCCTTATTATTATTTACTAACTATTATTATTAATAAATATTATATTTTTAAATTTAATTATAATTATTTAATAAATATTAACTGAAAATTATTAAATTAAATTTTAGTTATACATTAATATTAAATTGATGAGGACCACATACGATGAAACCGGTTAAACAAAAACCGATTTAGACCCGATCTCACCCAGGATCGAATTTAATCCACTTGACCCGATTGAGACCCATTTGACAATCTAATGCCAAATTCTTTTTATAGAGCCATAGAATTCAACTTCATATCTACTTTATCTTCATTGACTTCCCTCCTCCTCCTCCTCCTCCTCACAATTCCACCATTTTCAGCCTTCAATTTCTTGCATCTTTTCTTCTTTCAATCTTCAATCGACTTACGTTTTTGGATTCAATTTACTCAAATTTCTTGTGATTTCTGTCTACCAAACTGCATCTGTTTTATGCCATGGAAGATGGGGAGCTCCATCTGGACTTGTTTCTTTTCACAAACGTAGAAACGATAAGATCTCATGGCGATGATCTTGATCTTATTGTTGGAATTGGTGGTCTCGGAATTATATTATCAAGGTACAATCTGGTTTATTTTTCAATTTGCTTCTTATTTACAATCAGAGTTCATGTTATTGCTTTGGTTTGTACAAATTAAACTGGTATTTGAAAGATTTATGGCATATTATATTATCACTAAAAACAACTTGTTCTTGTTTCTAAACTTTTATTTGTAAAATATTATAGGCCGATCCGTAAAAAATTGAGATTTTTTGGTAAAGTTGCATAAAAGGTTTTAAAAGTGTCAATATAAGAGATCTCTATTTAGCAAATAACCCAGTTCTAGAGCATCTCCAACAGCTTCACCATTTTGGAGAAAATGAAGAATAAGAGAATTTTGGTTCTCCATTTTAAAGAAATTTTAGGGAAGCTGTTGGAGATGCTCTTAAATACAAACCATGTTATGATTAGGAAACAATCGAGATATCTATGGACAATTGTCATGATTCATTAATTATTAATGAGGTATATATGAAAGATGATAAAGAGCATTCATGGTTTTAGATTAGGAAACAAAATGAAATCAAATATTGGTTAGACAAGATGTACCTATAAGAATGGTTTGTAAGAATTACATAGTTTATAATATATTAGAGTTAAAAGACAAGTTTCAAGTAAGTTACAAGTACACTTCTAAAGTTATACACATTGAACATATTGTGTGTTGAATTTTAGTATTAGAAGTCTACTAATAAGAAATATTTGTTATAATAGTTAATTTTTTGTATTTGATTAACAGCGTATCAAGGTGTGGGTACGCTTTCAACTTGAGTCGATGTCACGTGATACCCGATGGACGACATAGACTCCAAAACTGCGGAACTACTTGGTTGCGTAGGAAGGGCCAGATCGGGTTGTTTCTCATGCCAATGGCATAGAACAGCTATTTCCGTGGTGGTGGAATATGAGTCGGGTATGCTGCCGAATTTTAAATTCGTTTATAAAATTAAATATTTGAATACTATTGACCCGAAACTTCATATTTCAGGTATTTCTCCTAATAAACATCGACTTCAAAGGTTAAAATTTACGAGTTGGACATGATGGACTGTTTCAAGACAATACTCTACGGGTTTTATTTTGCACATATGACACTTCTCATGCAGCAAGTAGCGAGATACACTTGGAGATATGCCCCTAATGTACAATAGTAGACGACTTCTCTCGGTTCGGTTTCGGGACGGGAAAATCGGTACTAGGACCATTTAGGAGCGAAAATATGAAATTGTATCAAATGTATATCAAAACAATCGCAAGCCAAAATATCTTCATAATGTTTCAAATGTGTATCAAAACCAATCCCAAATAATCAAAAGTTCAACATAGGTGTATGTAAGGGCCGATTTTTTTACGGTGATCAAAAAATTGGAGAAGATATGGATACTTATGGAGAAAGTTTGGTTAGTTTAGAAAATGATATATCTTAATTAAGAAAAGATAAGGTTAGTTTAGGAATTTAAAAAGTCAATGTCCCTTAATATTCCGGTTTGGGTTCGGTTTTTTCGAGAAAATACTGGTACTGAATACCATTCTCGAATACAAAATTTGTCGAAATCTTGAAACCGATAATCGGACAGGTCACATATTACTGTTGGGTGTTGATTCACTTAAATTTGATTGTAATTAACAGTTAAATTTTATTTCCTTTTATACATAATAAGGGACATTGAAGTCCTTGAGGTGTAACTCGTCTAGACTGAATAAGTGATTAAGTTTTACAACAAAAAACTTATATGATGATTTAGTTGGGAAGAAACCTGTTCATGTGAGAAATGCATTTGGTTTTATATTTATTTTAGTAATGTAATGATGAAGATTGAGTTGTTGATCCAAGTAGGTTCTATTTAATTCTTACTTTATTTGTGGATGAATACTGAAGATGCTCCATTTATTTAGGGGCTGTTTACCTAATCACTTACTCGGGTAAGTGTTTACTGGTAAAATTCAACGCTATCACTTACTTCCCGGGTATGATTTTAGTCCACCAAAATGGCATCGTATGCAACAGTTTAGCCGGTAAGCACCTTTAATGAATAAGAACAGAGTCGGGAGACCGAGAAAGAACGACCGACGTCCATCACGTGGTGAAAGTTCGATACAACGAAGATGTACTCGGTGCCAATGCGTAGGACACACTCGTGGAGAGTGTCCAAATCCCGCCCCTTCAACCGTGCCAAAGAGACATTCAGTCAGTCACACCCAGGGCCCGTCACAGCTTGAACCATATGGAACAAACACATATGATACTGTTGATCTAAACGCTGATTTGTAAAAGATAAATATATATATATATATTCATATTATATATACACACATACATATGCTTTTAAATGAACATTGATAACACAGCTAGTTTGTATTCCATCCAACATGCTCTTCATCTTCAATCTTTCTGACCCTTCTTCAACGGCTTCTGCTTTTGCAACCACGTATGGCCATTGTGTACCACAACCCGGACACACTTTAGCAAATGAGTTGAGAGTTGTCATATATTCTACAAGAGGAGTAGGCCCACGTGGATAGAGTACGGCTACCAAAATCTAGCATCATTAACAAACAAAACCCCATGTTTGTTTATCCGAATGAGGTAACCTCTGATTTGACCTTGCATGATGTATCCAACCTAACCGTGGTTCAACGGCTTAAAAACTACTTTTCAGAGAAATTAACAACAACAAAAAAATACAAAACAACAACACAGTAAAAAAATACAAACAACAACACAGTAAAAAAAATACAAAACAAAAAAAAAATACAAAACAACTAAAACAACTACCACCTACTTAAAAATTGTTTTAGTTTCATCAATCCAAGCTTGCTTCTCGTTTACCTTCGCTTGAATAATTGCGAAGTCTTGCAGAATATGGTGAATTGCTTCTTGTTCTCGACGAACACGAGCCTCCCGAGCTTTTATATCCCCTTTCATCATTTTGATCTCCCTGTCTTCCTCTTCGATCTTTCTCAAATGGACTGCCTTCCTGTCCATAATTTTTTTCCACTCTTCTGTTAGTTCATCTATCTCTTTTTCCTTTTTTGCTATGGCGACCTCGATTTGAGGTGGCATTTTTTCGGGAGTAGACTTAGGGTTTGATGACGATGCCATTTGTGGATGAAATGAGAGAAGAGAAATCAAGAGAGAAAGCAATTCAAAGAAAGAAAGCAAGAGAGAAATTGTAACACCCTCGAATTTGGAAAGAGCAACTAAATAAAATTTCAATAAAATAATCACTTAATAAAATAAAATTCCTTCTACAAACCATTCCTGGAATTACTTCAAGATAAACATAACAACTCTCGCAATAAAATACTCAAATCATATTATGAATCACGTAAAGTCGGATGTTACTTAACACTAGTACAAGTTGCTAATCCCAAACCAAATGCGGAAGACTTCACTAAACACTTCACCTCTCGTGCACACTACTAGCACTCGCCACTTCATAATGTAGCTAGAGCTACTCCCCACCTAAGCCTGTTGCACACGCCGACAAATAAAGAAGGTTAGGCTTACGCCTAGTGAGTTCAAGCATTTTATCATGACTACATAAAAATCATAAATCGGAAGGTTGTGGTTTTAGTCATGATTCGGATAAATCTTTCATTGAAAGTTGTGACAAAGATTATTATTTCTAAAGGATTCCCAAACGGGTATAAATGACTCATTTTCCACGCACACAAAATCTAGTAGAAAAGTTCCCAAAATGTATAAAGCGTTTTCTAAAATGAATTCCAACTCCAACTCACTCAAAACATGTTTAGACATAAATATCCCAAGAATTATAAACATGGACAAAATTCCAATATTTAAAATATCCAAATAAATGGGGCATAAAAACTCTGTCAATGAACCATGAAGACATTTAATATAAATAAAGTACGTCACCGAAAATATGGATAAAAGTAACTACCCAAATACAACACCTTTCGGTGACGGGGGAGACCCGATTCCATCGAAAGTGACGGGCACACAAAGTTAAGTCACTCGCGATGTTACTGGATTACACCTCAAGTCCCGACCTTAGTTCCCATACCATAAAGACATCACAACCTCAAGCCCCGGTCATTACTTCCATGCCATAAAGACATCATCAGACCAAAATAAATTGCCTTTATTGCATACCCCGTAGAGTTACACCTCAAGGACTTACAGGGCACCTTAGTGCATATCCAGTCTAGACGAGTTACACCTCAAGGACTTCAATGTCCCTTATTGCCTACTCGCTAGTGGCCCCCACGGCCTACGCATATAACCATGCGTCCCCATAGTCCTCTCCTCGTGCACAAAGAGATAGACCATCAAATAAAGACTGACTCACTTGCCTATGGATCCAATGCAACACAGTCTACCAAAACATGCTCAACCCGGAATGACAAAACACCCAAGCATGCAAATATCAATAATGTGCAATAAAATGCATCTAAACCTCAGTTAGGTAAACAAGTACCACAAAACCGTTATTAACCCAAAACCTAACGCGGTTAAGCAAAAAGGGTTTTTCCAAAAGGACTCACACCTTTACAATTCTCAAAATAACTCTTGACACTAAATCGGGTATTTCCCACATGGTTTATAAAATCAATTTACACTAACATGATTAAACCGTCAAATAAACCTCATTTTGAGCAATTAACCTTTTAAAGACAAAATATGATTTCTAACCATTCAAATATTCAAAAGCCCCAAATATGGGTGTTTTACACATTTATGAAGATAAACATTTCAAAAGAGTTAAATTATCCAAATAACTCAACCACGTATATTTTCAAGTAAAACACACAAATGTTTGGAAAATACTCATTTTGGCATGTACAAAGTTTTCGCAAGGTAACTTGAACTCACCTTGCTAGATTTAGGCTAAATCTAGAATTTCTCCAAACGTAAGCTCCTTTGATGAAGTTGGCATCCTCAAGCCAAAACTTCCAAAACCTAGATTTATGAATTTCCAACTATCAATAACCAAGTCTAACCATAAAGAATCATCATCCATCCATAATATACCAAAATACTCACTTATCCAAAACCCTAACTTCAAAATGAAGAGAAGGGAAGATTTACCTTAACCATACTTGAATCCACCAACCTAAAATGTCTCTACAACCTCCAAGATGCACCACAACTCCTAATCTTCAAATGGAGTGGAAGGGTTGGGTAAAACCCTAGAAATTGGTGGAGAAGATGAAATGAAAGGGTTTCAAGATTGTGTCTTAAAACCATGGTAGATGAAGAAGATCACTTGCAAAACTCGAATCTTGTGGCTAAATAGCTCAAAATCGACTTTGGAGGCTTAGGGTTTCGGTTTGGGAGAGAAAGGGATGATATGGGAGAAGTGAGGAGTGAAATGGGGTTGAAATCGTATTTTTAAACTCCAGGTACCCGACGGCTAAAGTGACCATGTTACTCTCGCTGTGTCACTTTCGCACAAAATGTACCGAAAGTTCCCAAGTTTTCCATCAGATTTGATTCATGCTAAAGTGACATGCTAAAGTGACCATGTCACTCTCGTTGTGTCACTTTCGCACAAAACGTACCGAAAGTTCCCAAGCTTTCCCTCAGATTTGATACATGCTAAAGTGACATGCTAAAGTGACCATGTCACTCTCGCTGGTTACTTTAGCCGAGATTGTACCGAAAGTTGTTTTGGCCATAACTTCTTCGTTTTAGCTCCGATTTCGCTCCGGAAAGAACCGTTGGACTCGTATTCGAATTACCCATCCAACAATACCATAAAATCTAGGATTTAATCCAAAATCCTATTTTTCATATTTTTCTTAAAGATCGGTTCCACACCGATTCGAAGTTGTACTTATCCGGAAATTACGGGTGTTACAGAAATCAAGAAAGAAAGCAATAAACAAGTGTGAATTGTGAATTGCATATTACTGATATTTATGGATGAAATCTCAAACATGCAAATGAATTTCAACCACAAATCGGTCTTCAAAGTACAATAATTGTGGAAAAAAACAGTAAAAGCATGCAAGATTCGTCTAAGTACAGGGACCAAAAGTGTAAATTTTCAGGGACCAAAACTGAAAAATTTTGGTCCATCGCGGACCATCGCGGGCAGGGGCCAAATGTGCACCGCAGCCAAAGTTGAGTGGCTCCGCGGGGCATTTGTGGCCAAAGTTCGTGCCACGTCAGCCCTATCCCGCGATCGCGGGCTCCATCGCGGGTATTTAGGGCATTTTGGTAAACTGAGAAATTTTTGTGGCATTTTGGTAACTGTTGGTCAAACTTTGGGTATTTTAATTAATTTCCCTTTCTTATATATTGTGACCCATGTATATATATAGGGATGGTATCAGGTACAAACCAAATAGATTGTACAAACTGTACAAACTCATCTTCACCAATCACGTAACTTCTTTTTTTATATCCATAAGGGTATTTTAGGGCTTTTAGCATATTTTTTCATCTACACCAATCACGTAACTTCTTTTTTTATATCCATAACTTCTTTTTTTTATATTCATAAGGGTATTTTAGGGCTCCACCAGAAAATATAGATTCATGAAACCAAATTATATATTCATGAAGCCAAATTATATATTCATGAAGCCAAAATATAGATTCATGAAGCCAAATTATCAGATTATCAAAATATGAAGCTAGATTGAGTTTGCAGGGGTTTGTACAATCCATTTGGTTTGTATTTGATACCCAGCCTATATATATATATATATATGATTTTTTATTTGCTTTATTGTGTGTATATACATCTATACTATATATATATATATGTGTGTGTGTGTGTGTTTTCGTACGAATACTATCTTAGACCATATTCCATATAAAATTGATCAGATTTGTTTATGAAACAATCCATCTCATATATATGAAAAAATTAGATTTGTAAAAACCTTTTAAGTTCGAAATTGTATGTTACTAATAATTTTAACCAAGATTTTAAATTGATTTTCAATATTTAAAAGAAACTGGACTGAATTAAAAAAAATTACCCATTAATAAAAAATATAGAAACTGGTTCTCATTCTATGTTTATTATAACCATGATTTTAAATTCTGTTTTTTTACTATGGTTCTCATTCTATGTTTATTATGGATATGAGCCTTATGGTATGTAATATATTGTGGCTAGGGTCCCTCAACACTAACACCGTTAATTTTGCACATGATGGGTTTAAACTCTAATTTTGGTACCTGTGGTTTATAGAAATCTTTGAAAGTGGTCACGGTGGTTTATTATTATTTTTATATATTTCCTTTAAAAACTAATAAAAATATAATTAAATATATATATATATATATATATTGTTAAAAAAAATATAATTAAATTTTTTCAGTTTTAAAGGAAAAATGTAAAAATAATAATAAACCACAGATACAACTTTCAAAGATTTCTATAAACCACAAGGACCAAAATTAGAGTTTAAACTCATCATGTGCAATACACATGATGGGTTTAAAGGCACATGATGCCTTTAACTTTTCAAACTTAACAGTGTTAGTGTTGAGGGGTCTTAGCCACAATATATTGCATATCATATGGACCATATCTACAATAAACATAGAATGAGAAACATAGTAAGAAAAACACAAAACCACATGGACCAAATTCACAATTCACTCTTATTTATATTATTATTATTATATATGGATTATATAAATATTTATTATTAAATATATATGTCCATATGAACAATTGTAACGTCGGTTGACGTAATCTTCTGTAAATATATTTAAATAGATTAAAAAACTCAATTTTATAATTTAATTTAATAAATATATTATAATTAGAAAAATAGTAATGACTATATAACAACGGTTTAATTTTTCTAAAAAAAGGAAAATTCGTTTTATACATATATATATATATATATTATATATGCACATGTGTTTTTCATACAATCGTAGATCCTATTTCATATACATTTTATTAGATTCGTTTGCATAACAATTCGTTTTATTACATATATATATATATATATGGGTGGTATCAGGTACAAACCAAATAGTTTGTACTAACTCTACAAACTAATCCAAGCCATCCAAGATTACCATCTACGGTTAATATAATCACAGTGGCAAACTTGTAATTACTTAATGGAATTGGATTTTTTTCATGAATTATAGGAGCGGACAGGGGTGTATTGGTCAAATCATCTAACACTGAGACTTTCCAAAATCAAAATGGCGAGAAATTAGGGGACTCCCAATCCGATTTCGAAGGCGATGAATGCTAATACGGTTTTCGATTGAAGCAAATCAAGCCTAATCCCACCAAAAAATATTTGTCGCAACGTTTTCTTCATAGAGATCTTTCATATTCAGGGAAGAAATGCATCGAAATCGAGGTATGAATCTTTGATTTATTTTGTTTTTAATACAAAACCATTCATGAAAGTAATGGAAAACAGTGTGTTAGGATCAAGAAATCGGTGGAATCCAAGAGTATGGATGATTATTTGGGTGATTGGATTGCGAAGAACGTCCAGTTGGGGATTCGTAAATCAAAATTGTTCCTCCCGTTTCTTGTCGGCGCACCAAAATTGGTACAATTTCCATATTCTTTTGTGTATATAAACTGAATTTAGCAGTAAGGGGCTTTTTGGCAGTTGCTGAATGGTTTGGTGTGGAATGATTGAGTGGTCAGAATGATTAAGAGGCTCTTATGATGTAGTGCAAAATGAAATATGTGTGTTTGGTAATTGTTCATAATGAAATTAGGGCGCTGAATGGTTAAGGGATCAGAGGGTTTTAGAACCACTAAGAGGGGAGACTTTATTTTGCCAAACAAGATTTCACCTCTTAACGATTTAGATATTGCCTCTTGATGGAACTATTAAGAGGTAAACAAACCTAAATATGTCTCTAACTTTATGGTACAAGGATCAATTATTGGATTTTTTTGTAATCTATGTAATTATACTAGACGAAGGTTAACAATCCAGTTTTTCTTTCTTTGATCTTGTGAACATCAGGACAACGACCAAGTGACACGATACGAATGATGAATTCAGTGGTAAATTGGTAATCATGAATATGGTGTTATTGGAACCATAGGAATGCAGTAGTGTTTAAGGGGGAGAAAAGTCGGGCAAAGGACAGGTTTCTGGATTGGCAAAGGGTAGCGTTCGAATGGTCAAGTAGAAGATCGAGGTCCCATCAACTGGACTGGATTGCGTGGCTGTCAGGAACTTTAAGCTTCGGCAAATATTAAGAATTAGAACGGCTGGTGCAGGTGGCCTTCGTCCAGATCGTATCGGAGCCGACAAAGTGGAGATGCGGGTTGGCAGAGGAAAGTCAAAGACAACAGACGCAACTGGAAGAACTAAAGATGAAATATGTTGCAAAGATAACATTGCATTCCCACAACGCTTTGAAAGATGCAATGCAAAAAGAGATTGCAATGTAAAAAGAGCTCGGTGAATGAAGAGTTGAGGGCACACATTCGCCGCACAGCTGTAAACGGCCATTAGGACAGAGTCGAGTGATCGGCTAAAGATGAATTATACCACTTATGAACCATTTGCATTTTGATTAGTGTGTTTAATGGACTATTTGAAAACTCATGAATGATTTGGGTTATTAGTGTGTTTAATTTTATGGCTATGTCTTTAGAGTTGTTAATATGTTGCATCTTTTTGGCAAACAAACTCACGTACAGAATTAATATCGATTAAACCACCAAAAACATATGTCCATTCATGACATGCAAAACATCATTGTTTCCTTTTCTTTCTTTTTTTGAAAAAAATACTTTATACCCATGCATTAAACACAAAAATTTATATGTTTTGAAAAACAATAAAATTTAAACTTAAAAGTGAGTGGAAGTAAAGAATGAAGGGAAAAAAAAGTGATTGATAACTTAACCGAAAATAAAAAAATCACCTAAAATCATGGATCGGTTACCAAAACAAAAAAAAATATTCAAACATAATTAAATTAGATAAATTATAAAATGACTTGATTTGGATGGATTCACACGATTCCTTCCTTCTACATCCTTCGTGTCTGAAATGGAAGATTTCTTCCGCATATAATTCCAGCCATGAGGTCTCAGGTAATCTCCCCGTTTTCTTTGTCAATTTTGTTGTTTTTTTCTCTACAACCGTGAAAAAGTTGGATTTCTTGTGTGTGTTTTTTCTCAAGGTTGGCTTCAACGATTCTCTGTGTCTACCCAGATTTCTTCCAAAGCTTCTGTCGATTTCTCCATCCACGAACTGTTGCTTGCATATACACCAACTGTTGGCAGAGCATTTTAAGAGCATTGAAGAGTATGGAGGGTCTATAAGCTTCAAAAAAGAGAACTGAAGAGTATGATATTCAACTCCATTAAACTTTGATTTATATGATTAATTTGAATATCATACTCCTCGATGCTCTTTTCCCCCTCTATAGTCTCAACATCTCTCTCTTTATTCTTGAACGCCTGATTTATCTTGGCTTCTATCCTTCTTTAGGGATGTCTATTTATCAGGAAGATTGACAACTTATATGATGCATAAAATTAGTTCACTATTAAGAAACTTTTTTTTACTGTAAAGGATTTCTGCCATGTGATGTATGTTATGGTCGTAAGTTTGATTTAGATCTAACCCCTCTTCGTGTTGAGGTTTTTGAATTTCGTGATATGTTTGAATGATGCAATGTTATATTCAGTACTCATGGCGACGCCTATTTTGACGTCTGAGCTTATAATGAGGCGTTAGTAATAGATTAGCGACTTTATGCCATGGTTTTGTCTTTTTGAGTGGTTTATTCGGCGAGATTTTACCTTTTGCCGTTGAAGTTTTCTGGATGATTTATCTTGATCACTGTTACTTATCTTTGTTCTTTTGAAGGTTTTTATCAGTGATGTGATGTCCCATACTGCTTCTAAGTTTTGTAATTTATTGTTGTGAAGCTTAATTTTGTATATGGTGTTGTGTTATGATGGGTAGATTGGTGAATGACGTTTTGTTTTGATGGGTTTGGTGACAGTGGTCTTAAGAGTTCTCCAAGTTGCGCAATCCAGAATCAAGTTTAGGCAGGTTGTGGCATGCGGACACACCCACACGGTTCTATGTACAAGCGTGTGCCGTCTAAGGACAGCACAAATTCAGTTGATCTAGAAGATGATTCTGGTAACCCTCTGATTACTTCTTGTTTATTTTCAGCTCAGATACGGATGCCTTTTGTTCTGTTGAAATGGTCATCTTGAAGTTAAGATTGGAGAGATGTAAAAGTTTTGTGAATATAGGTGTTAACAAATAATACATTTTAATTCTTACTTTATTTGTGGATGAATACTGAAGATGCTCCATTTATTTAGGGAGGGGCTGTTTACCTAATCACTTACTCGTGTAAGTGTTTACCGGTAAAATTCAACGCTATCACTTACTTCCCGGGTATGACTTTTTGCATTAACGCTCATATTTAGGTATGTACTCGTATGGTGCAACCAATTGACAAGGTACGGTCATATGACAATGACTTAGGGGCCGTTTATCAAACACTTACTTGAATAAGTGTTTATCAGTAAAATTTAACATTACCACTCATTTACTGGGTAAAATTTTAGTCCACCAAATCGATTTCGTATGCACCAATTCACCCTGTAAGTGCTAACCGTGGTAAGAGTCGTTGCCCTCACTTACCGGGTAAGACTCTCGGTTCTTGCATTCGTTCTTACCGGGTAAGAGTTTTGGTCTTTACCATATTAATCCGGTAGGTAATTTGATTTGATAAGCGCTTACCCGGATAAGTATTTGATCATTCTTTTACGGTAAAAATGTGTTCTTCATATGTTCTTGCTTTTATTGACTGTTTTGATATAAATCTACTCTTGTCTTTCAAATATTTCTGTTTATATCTTCAATTGAGTAATCTTGTTTACTATAATATCATATTATTGTATAAATACTGAAGAGCTATTATCCACGTAAAAATACATAAATATTGACGGTTCACAATATGTATATTAATGATAAATGATATATTGAAAATTATATTAATGATAAGTTAGAACACAAAAAAATTGTGTTGATTTACACCAAGCGATTTTGTGAAAATATCTGCTGGATTTTCTAAAGACGGTACCTTAACAGTCTTAAGCAATCCTGAAGCAACTTTATTTCTCACTTGATGTATATCTATTTCTATATGCTTTGTTCTTTCATGAAAGACTGGATTGTTTGCTATTTGTATTGCAGATTTATTATCACAATACAAATCAATAGGTAAAAGATTATTTATTTTTAAATCAGTTAAAATACTCAAAACCCAAATAATCTCACATAAAGCAGATGCCATTGCCCTATATTCAGATTCAGCCGAAGAGCGAGAAACAGTTGTTTGTTTCTTGCTTTTCCAAGAAACCATACAATTACCTAAATACAAACAATACCCAGTAACAGAACGTCTAGTAGAAAGGCACTTACCCCAATCTGCATCGACATAAGCCTTTAAACTAAATTCAGAAGATGAAGAAAAAAACACACCCTTTTCTGGAGAACACTTCAAATATCGTAAGACTCGGAGAGCTAACTTAAGATGCGATTGCCTAGGATAATGCATGAACTGACTCAAACAATGTACTGTAAAAGCAATGTCAGGTCTAGTGGCCAATAAGTAGATTAATCTACCAATTAACCGTTGATACTCAGAAAAATCTGTTAAAGGAGGATCTTTTAAATCAGGACCAACTGAATCTGTAACAACTAAATTCATGTCCATTGGAGTATTAACAGGTTTACACCCTAAATACCCAAAGTCACTAAGAAGTTCTAAACAGTACTTACGTTGTGAAATACAAATTCCTTTTTCAGTTCTTAAAATTTCTATGCCCAAGAAATATTTTAACTCACCTAAATCTTTGATTTTGAAATTAGATTGCAAATGTTGTTTAACTTTATTCATTTCAGTTAAAGAATTTCCTGTTAGAATAATGTCATCAACATATACAAGCAAAACTAAATACACAGAATCATTAATTTTTGTAAAACATAGAATAATCACAAGTACTTTGAACAAAACCATTATCATATAAGCAAGCAGAAAGTTTGGCATACCACTGACGAGGTGCTTGTTTTAAACCATATAATGACTTATCAAGCTTGCACACCCTTTTATCGTTAGCCGAAAAATAACTAGGAGGCAAAGACATATACACATCCTCATTTAAATCTCCATATAAGAATGCATTATTAACGTCTAATTGACAGAGAGGCCAATTATACTGAACAGCTAACGAAATAACACATCTTACTGTGACTAATTTTACAACAGGAGAAAAAGTCTCCTCATAGTCTAATCCCTCACGTTGTGAATATCCCTTTGCTACTAGCCTAGCCTTATATCGCTCTATCTCTCCATTTGCCTTATACTTAATTTTATACACCCATCTACACCCAATAGGCTTACGACCAGTAGGAAGTGTAGTTAAAGTCCAAGTATTGGTCCTATAAAGTGCTTTCATTTCATCATTCATAGCAGAAACCCAATTCTGATCCTTACAGGCTAAAAAAAAATTATTGGGTTCAACTGACTTATTCAGAGAAGTTACAAAACAAAAGTTATCTTTATTTAAAAAAGAATAATTCACCACCTTTTCTAATCCATATTTGACCTTTCCTTCTACTATGTAGTCATTAAATTTTCTGGGTAAATTTGAAATTCTAGTTGACTTTCTAGAAGAAGGCTCAACAAGACCACCCTCAGGAGGGAAACTCAAATGAACATCATTTTCATTTTCCTCAGCCGCACTCTGGTCATTAGCAGTCATATCAGGATCACCAAGACTTTCAGGTCTGGCATTCCTTCCTTGGAAATTTGTTCCATTGGTTCCACCAAGCTCACTGGGAGTGGCAGTACCAGGATAACTACTAGGCTGACTAGGGCGGCTATTATGATCAGAATTATGACCCAGATTTTCATTTATCGAGTTATCCCTAATATCATCATCGGGATTTTCAAAAGAATCATCAGTAGTCTGAATTACAATATTATCAAAAAAAATTAAAGAGTTAATGTTGCTTGATTCATTTATTTTATCATTTGCCCCCATTTTAAACGGAAAAATAGTTTCGTAAAATTTTACATCACGAGAAACGATGATTTGTTTAGTATCAAGACTATATAACCTATAACCCTTTTGAGAGTTAGCATAGCCAAGTAAAACACATTTATCAGTACGTGAAGAAAACTTATCAGAATTATTGGGCCTAACAGCAAAACATAAACACCCAAAGTTTCTCAAATGTGACAACACAGGAGCAAATCCAAAAATCATTTCATAAGGACACTTTCCTTTCAACACAGAAGAAGGTGTCCTATTTATAAGATAAGTGGCAGTGAGGACACACTCATTCCACATGTTCAAAGGAATGCCTCCTTGAAACATTAGAGATCTTGCAACATTTAAAAGGTGTCTGTGTTTACGCTCTACAACACCATTTTGTTGTGGAGTATAAACACAGCTAGTCTGATGCACAATACCTTTTGAACTAAAAAACTCACCCAGTCTGTGATTCACAAACTCGGTGCCATTATCACTTCTAAAAGTTTTTATAGTCTTGCCAAATTGATTTTTCAACAAACTGTAGAATGAAACAACATAATCAAACACTTCATCTTTATGTTTCAACAAGTAGACCCATACAGACCTAGAGAAGTCATCCACTAGGGTCAAAAAATACCTGTATCCCTCTCTACTAGGCACACGATAAGGCCCCCATAAATCCATATGAACTAACTCACCAAGAAAAGTGGTGGTATGATTACTAAGTTTGAATTTCTCCCTAGATTGTTTTGCCATATGACAAATCTCACATGGGGAAGGATATGAGTTGCCTCCTAGACTTAGCTGGTCTTTTAAACAGGCCAAAGCCTGGTCAGTTGGGTGGCCCAATCTGCTATGCCATAGTTGGCGAGAGGCATGGCAAAAAATAATCATATTGGTGTTTGTTTTATTTCCTAACAGTTTAGAATGACTAGACTCACTTTTAGATATTTGATCAAAGAAGTACAATCCACCCAGTTCACTACCAGTCCCCACAAGATTCGTGGGAGGTGAACCCTGTAACACATAGCATTTAAATTCATCAAATACAACAAGGGCTTTGCTATCTCTAGCAAGTTTATGAACATAGAGTAAATTGACATGAAAATCAGGAATGACCAGAACATCAAATAATACTAAGTGATCATTTACTTTGTAATTTCCAATCTTATTAATTTTGGCTTCATTCCCATTCGGTTGTGTGTTCCTTTAAAATATAACTCAGATATGTCAACAATATTATCAAGATAAGTAACAGAAGATGTCATATACTGGTTAGCTCCAGAGTCAATTATCCAACCCGATTGGGAATTTTTTAAGCAAACATAATTTCTAGACATATTTCCAAAGGGGTTAGAGGTGCTGATCATATTTGAAAAAAACTTACCATCCATATTGGCAGACAACCCCTCAGATTGTTTCTGATCCAACATGGATAGCAATTTGTTGAGTTGCTCTTCTGTAAGAGACTTAGAAGCATTTGAAACACTTGTGGAACTTTCGTTAGTGCAAGTATTGTTTGGAGAGGACTTAGCACACTGATTTGACTTAGTTTTATTAAACTGAAAGTCCTTTGGAAAACCTATAAGTTTGAAGCATCTCTCTATAGTATGACCATTAACACCACAGTGTTTACAGGTCAAAACAGGTTTTCCAGATTTCTTTTTGTTATCAAAAGATTTACTAAAAAAGACAGTATGTTGAGTCTTAGAGTCAAATGTAGTGCGAGATACACCACGATGGGACTCTTCTCTAGATATTAGAGAAAAGGCCGTTTTAACAGTGGGTAAAGGATCAGTGGTCAAGATATTACTTCTCAAATGCATATAGTGATCATCCAAGCCCATTAGAAATTGCATAAGTTTCAAAAGTTGGTTATGTTTTGAAAACTCAGATGAAGCATGACAAGAACACGATGGCAGTTTAACTAATGCATCAAATTGTTTCCACAATGCATTTAGTTTATGATAATAATCAGAAACAGACATACCATTTTGACTAAGAGAGTTTATTTTTTGATGGAGACTAAAAGTAACAGATCCATCAACTTTATCATATGTTTCCTGAAGTTCTTGCCATACCTCACTAGCAATCTTAGAGAAAACTTGACTCAGAAACAATTCTTCAGATATGGACCCTAGAATCCAAGACAACACAACAGAATTGCACATGTCCCATTGTTTACTAAGAACCTCATTATCAGTGGGACGAGGTACAAGGCCAGTAACAAATCCATGTTTATTTTTAGTTTCCAGGGCTAAAATCATCGCACATGACCACACTTTATAGTTTTCAGTTCCAGTTAATTTTAGGTTGAGTAAAGGCACACCTGAAGTATCACTAGGATGGAGGTAGAGAGGGTCACCAAAGTCCAGTTTTGCAATCAGAGATTGCATTTCTGACTCTTTGTGAACTTCTTCACTAGGCATCTCAACACACAGAGAGGATCACACACAAGGGAAAGTCCTTAGTGACTTAAGTAGGATTCCTTGCCACTCTTGGGGTGGTAGGTCAAGCGAATCACCAAGGTACCCAAGGGATGATCAGATCACACAAGGTAAAAGGAAACTTACACGGTACGCAGCGGAAACAAAGGCCTCTGGGTAAAACCAGAGGTGAAGGCCAGAAAACACACCTGAACAAAAAGGTAAGAGGAAGAGAGAGAGAATGCACACTGAACTGATCCAAGTTAGGGAACCTCAGTGAAAGCGATTTTCAATTTCTTCAAAATAAGAATGACAAGAGACTCAAGAACAATCTGCAGAGGTCAATGTGCTGTGAATAGGAGTAACTAAAAGAAAGCTCTTAACACAAACACATCTAGATAAGCAGAGCTTGATCAAGAGAAAAAAAAGAAAAAAAACAACAAGTGTGATTAAACAGTTTACTGGAAATCACAACCACAGACAGATCTAAAACAAAACAGATCTATGTTATCAATCGTATCATACAACAGATCTGTAATATTGAAGATAATGAAGATAATAGAACCAAAATGAATATAATGGAACCAGATATTCACAGTGATAATGAAGATAAAGCAGATCTATGCTATCAATAGTATCATACAACAGATCTGTAATATTGAAGAAGACGACAACAGATCTGAGATAACTATGTTTCAAAGTTACCAGATCTTGAAAGAAAATCAGAACGGAAAATCAATACCAGAAAAAATTTAAAATGTAGATCGTAAACGAAACAGATCTAAAAAGAGCAGTATCACTTACAGATCTAAACATATAAAATCAGTATTATACATACAGATCGTAAACATATATAGATGTAAACGAGAAAACAGTATAGTTTTCTGATCAGAGCTATTAAAGCCAAGATCAAAAGAAACCGACTGTATAGATGCACGTATGAAGGTAAGAGACAAACACAGGCAAATCCGAAACAGACGAGGATTCAGATTAATCGCTGTAAGAACACGATTACTTCTGTTCAGAGCTAGAGAGCCAAGAACACGAAGAATTGGTGACAGAGGTGAATGAGAAACAGAGAGATATACCAGAGACGATCGTTGTTGCACCAAATCCGGCGAGAATCAACTGTATAGCTCTGATACCATCTTCAAACAAATAAACTGAACTTGTATTAAAAACTCAAACAACTTTTACAGTTAAACCTCACTACAAGATTCACTCAAGCACTCAAGAACTTCAAAAGATTTGAAGTTACAAACCCTAAAACCTAATTCGTAAAACGAGAGGAAAGTTCTTAGAGAGCAAAAGTGTGAAATAAGAAAAATGACTGATTTTTATTAAAACCCTAATCGTCGCTTTCCTTTTATACTACGAAGTATTTCATAATTGCCTTTTAGACCTTTTAACTTTCAGTCCCTTGAACTCTTATTAATTGCTCCGCTACCCTTCTTCAACTTGACTATTGAAGCGCATGACTCTTCTTTTACAGCTTGTCACTTATAACCCTCGAACATCTTAACTATACACAAAACACATACACACAAAATAAATTAGTTTCTGTTAGTTCCAAAATGTCAAGATTGATTTGTTATGTTTAAAACTAATAGTTTCAACAGTTTGCAAATGAAACACACCCTAGTTATGTATGTGTAATCGAAGATTGAAATTAATTTCATTTTTTCCTCTAATCGTCCATTAATTAACCAATTTTTGTTTTAGTCTTCGAGCGTGTTTTCTTACTTTTAATGAATGAACTAGATTTGTCCATTAATTTACAATTTAATTGAGGTTTACAATTGAACCCACTGTTCTAAAAAATTCGCCGTAAAGTCGTCATATCGCGTCATGGCATCAAGACTTGTGTCTCACGCCACGTTAAGCCTGTGGTACGCCATGGCCTAATGCACAGTTTTCATAATGTGATATTTGATTTCTCACTACGTTTTTAATGTCTTATTTGCAAGTTTTTTTAATATATAACCTAATTTAAATTGCTTATTATCATTGACTCATTGAGTAACACTACAAAACATATGTTTTTATATATAATATTATATATGAATTAGAAATTTGACGCCATAAGTCACACCTTGAAAACGTCATGGCTTCGTTGTGGCTCCTAAGACTTGAGGTTTGGCATCGCCACGCCTCACGTCATTTAAAACCTTGATTGAACATACCATATATTATATATTTATATATAAGAGCATTATACATAGTATAATATTATATATATAAGAATATTAAATATAATATAATATTTATTCTAACTAAAATTGAGCTAGCTTATTTTTTTTAGTACAAGCTAGCTTATTGATAAGTTTATAAGGAGTTTTTTTTGTGACTTATTCAAATTATATCATCCTTAATATTAACTTATGTTAATTACTATTAATTACAAATAAACATTAAATAATATTAATAAAAATTAATTATTACTAATATTAATAGATATTAAGTATACATTGATATTAATTTTTAATTATTATTAGTTATATCAATTATTTTTTAATAATTAGTTAATATATTTTAGTTATAAATTATTATTATTTTTTAATTATTATTTAAATATTTATTTTTATTCATATTAAATTTAAAATCATAAATTTATTGATTTTTTCCTAAAAAATGTTTTAACAAATTCAAAATTTATAGTATATATAACAAAGTTTTAAATTTTTTTAGTTACATATTATATATTTTAATTTTTTTTACTATCTTATTTGTAAATGAATATATTATATTATTAAAAATTTGTTTTAGTTATATTATGAAATATTGTATTATTTTTCCAATATGTTATCTATTATCATTTTATATGTTTATCGATTAGTCTTTTCAAACGTGATTTGTTCATTAGCTATCAACTAGCTTTTTCAGCCAGTTTGCCAAATATGACCTAAAATGTCTCAATTTAACAGAGTTTTTTTAATGATCGTTCAGTAAGAGCTAGAGACCCAACTCTTTATAAAAATAAAACTACAGGTCTTTGTTTCGTTAAAGAAATATTTATAAAGATTTTAGTCATTAATTTCAGCAAGCCAGATGAACAATTGCATCTGACCTTACAAAATAATAATATATTCAACCTTATTTTTAACAAGAAAAACATCTCTTTTAAGCATTTAATTTTACGGAGTTCTTCAAATTTGGAGATTTTAGTATTGTATGCTCTTTCTCTTCACTTCTCCGGTTTAGAAATTCCTTTACGTTGTGTTCTTGAGTTTGGAAGAAAAGAAAGAGAAGAAAAAGAAAAAAATGTTGTTTTTATGTTCTTGAGATTGAAGGAAATGAAAGAAAATAAAATAATTTTTCATGTTCTTGAATAGGAGAGAATGAAAATGAAATATGCTATTTTTACCAATATACAATTATTTATTTCATAGAGGAATGTAATTAATGGGAAAAAGTCTAAAAAACCCCCCAACGAACTATTAGATTTTGAATGGTTAAGTCCTTAAACTATTTTTTTGAATGAAAAAACCCTTAAACTTTATAAAACCGGTTAAATACATCCTTGCAACTTGTAAAACAGGTTAATGTGATAAAGAATTTTAAAAAAGTCTAAAAAAACCCAATAAACTATTTGATTTTGAATGATTAAATCCCTCTTTTTTTTACCAAATAAATCTTTAAACTTTTTTCTAAACTTTTTTACCAAATAAATTCTAGATTTTTTTTGAACAAATAAATTCTAGAACGTTTTTTGAACAAATAAATCTTAAACTTTTTTTGAAGAAACAAAATCATGACTTAATTTTAAACAAATAATTATATACAATTTACCCACCGACAATAAAGTAAAATAAACCAATAAAACACATAAAACTTATATCATTTCCATTACTAATTCCAAAACATTTCAAAAGTTATGCCTAAAAGTAAAACATCAACATATCCATACAAAAATTATACCCATCCTTTCACAAAATATACCAAAATACGTTCATCCTTTCACAAATTATATATCCAAAAAAATGTCCATCCCTTCACAAAATGTACCAAAAAAAAGTGCCCATCCCTTCACAAAATGTACCAAAAAAGCGTCCACCCCTTCACAAAATGTACCAAAAAAAGCGCCAAAATATATGTTCATCCACTAACAAGAATGTTTAATCTACCGTAAGAGCCTCATCAACCAATTGACTTTCATCTACACCATCAACCTCACCGTCATCACCAATATTCGGATGTTCTTGAGCTTCATGACCAAATTGGTCCTCCAAACTTGAATTGAATGTGGAAGGATCCCATTTGGCCATGCCGGTCGTGACACACCTGATGATGTCTAAAATAGATATGAAGTGTAAGTAACAATTCACTATAAATAGATTGTTATTTGAATATGAATAATAAATAATGGCTTACCCCAATCATTGCTTCTCCGGTGATTGGATCATAAGAAACACCTGCATATGTAAAGGTCGGTATCCTCCCACTTCTGGTCCCTCTTCCACCTCTATTGCCTCTTCCCCCTCTAGAGCTTCTTCTTCTTGTAGTTGGCTTCAGAATGTTCAATCTCGGCCTACCTTTTGGCTTAACAGGTTTAGGTGGTGGGTCTTTCTTCTCATTTTTACAAGTCCTCGCATTGTGCCCTTTTTCCAAGCAATTTCTACATGTCATTGTCTTTTCAGACTTGGTTACTCTTGTACATTGTCTCTCAGATTCAAATCTCTTCCTCTTAATAGACGGTCTTCCAGGCAGGGGTGAGCAAATCCCGCCCAACCCGAACCACCCGCCCCGCCCCGAAAATATGACCAAAATCCCAAACCCGAACCACCTGACACCCGACCACCCGAACCCGATAAAAAATATCGGATAAGTAGGATCGGGTTAGGGATAGAAATCACCCACCCGACCCGTCCGAATATCCGATATATATTATTTTTAATTTTTTTTCTAACCTAAACAAAAGAAACTCTCAGACGTGATTAACCTGTCGATCATGATTAATCCATGCACTTGAATATATTTGCGTCGGGATTTGATAATCTGTGACGAAAACGTTGTCACGCCGATATCTGCAGTTTTGAATCTTTGTCGATTGGATTCCATACGTGTTTTGAAGTTGCTGTGCAGGTGCTGTTTGGCATTCGATCGTGCAGGTGGTTTTTGTGCAGGTGGTTTTTTTTGTGCAAGTTACAAAAACTTTGTCACTTCATTTCTTTCTATATATATACATATATATATATAAGTGTAAAATGGGTATCGATCTTGGATCTCTAGTTTTGGCTTCTTCTTTTCCTCTTTTCCAAGCAATTCTTCATGTACCATGCACATCTCTCGACTCTCACTCTCTCTGTCTCTCGTTCTCTCGACTCTCACTCTCCTACAGCGGACAACCGGCGATTAGTAGACAACGACGAATTCGAAGGGTATCGTGCGACACACAACAGCAGACAACTGGCGATTAGTGTTGGTACTTGGGCCCCGAGATACCTGATCCGAAATATCCGAAATCTGAAGTCCCCGATATCCGAAATCCGAACTTACTCTTGGACGGGTTTCGGGTTCTGTATATCCCCCCCGAAACCCGATCGAGTTTTGGGTTTTTGGTCCCGACCGATGCTTAGCCCTACTTCCAGACATTCTCCTCTCTTTAGGTGGGGTTGGTTTGATGAAAGGTGTTGGAATCCACATGTTGCTCCCATTCAATGGTTTTATATGATGCTCGTAGGCCATTTTAAAGCGATCTTTTTTAAACCATTCACTGACATAATCTTCTGGATCCTTGTTGATGAAGTGTATGGTAGCTATGGAATGCACACAAGGAATGCTTGATATGTCCCATAATCTGCAACTGCAACTCTTAGCATCTAGATCCACCATCATTGCTTCATAAAGATTTCTTGTTTCAAACACATTTCCGCCGCTAGGGATAACAGACCAATACCTATATAAGACAAAAGAAAACATTAGCATACATTATCATACATAATCATATTACCATTATGGATAACATGTACCTGTGATTTTCTCCCCACTTCTTTAACTTTTTCCTTATGGCTGGACATACAACGAATTCCATCGTTGTTCTTTCTTTGACATTTGGTAATTCCTCTCCATAACAAATATGCGTATCTCTTCTAACATTGTGATTATGGGTTTTCTTCTAGCATCAACAATGACCGAATTAAACGACTCACATATACCATTTTGTACAGCCTCACAAGCCCTATCTGGTTGAAAAAATGCCCTACACCACGTATTAGGGTCTCTTTCAATCAAATAATTGTATGCATCAAGGTCTAGTGTTTTAAACTTTTCCATGTGTGACAAGAAATCAGCTTCAAAAGCGGACGTAGCTGCTGCCCAAAAGATGTTTCTATGCTTAACACCATTAAACCTTTTATGGAAATTAGCATATATGTGTCTTGCACATTGCCTATGCTCTGCGTATGGTGCCAATTCTTTTAACGCTTCAACACGGCCCTGATACATATTATATATATATATATATATGTTAATTGATTCATATGGTACAAAAAGTAAGCAAGTCAATATATAATGTATAAAGCTGCCTTATGTTGATCAGACATGATAGTAAGCCCCAATCCTTCACTAACACCAATATCTTCTATTAGTAGTTCAATAAACCATTTCCAGTTCTCTTTGTTCTCCACATCCACCACAGCCCAAGCTATATAAGCATTCAACAATGTAAGTGATTAAACCAATAATAAGAATATAGAAATAGTATAATAAGCATAGTGTGAATATACATACCTATAGGGTAAATTTGATTATTTCCATCTCGACCAATTGCTGATAATAACTCTCCTTTGCACACGCCTTTTAAGAAGCAACCGTCTAGTCCTATAACCCTCCTACATCCGGTAATCCACCCATCTCTTAGTGCTTTGAAGCATACATAAAACCTTTTAAATTCATTGCTTCCATCTGCCATCAAATTTACGTCCATCTTGACTGTTGATCCCGGATTGGCCCTCCTAACCTCATGTGCATAATCCCAAAGCTTTCCATAGTGTTCTGTCAAAGAACCCTCAATTTCAAGTAATGCCCTAGACTTGGCCCGGATGCATTGGCCTCTACTAACTTTAACCAGTAACTTCTTACAAATATCCTCGTGCATATCCTTCAATTTTATGAATGGTCTTTCAATTAGTTCCCTAACATAATGCTTTGCAATCCAGTTTGGTGTCACTAAGGATCCAATACTATAGTTTCTACTACATATGTGGCTAGTATTGATGCTCTTAATCTGAAAGGATCTCTCTTCTCGCATCCAAGATGCCCATAATCTAAAAGGACATGTGCGCTCTTTCTAACCTTTTCCACATGTAACAAGTAGTCTTTCTGAATCATTTTTTATATACTCTAGTTGGTAGCCATTTGCAACCGAATAGTTTATCAAACATTGTTTTAATTGAGAAGGATTCTCATACCTTTCACCAAGTTGTGGCTTCAGCAATTTCCAATGAACATTAGGATCATGCACCAGTTATTGCACCCCTTTTTGTATAATCCGCTCTCCAACATTATCATCTCCTTCATCCGCATTGAACTCCACATCGGAACCAACCTCATCACCAACTTTATTACAAAGTTCATATAAATATGGATCATCACTTGTTTTCCTTAGATTGATTATATCATCCTCGTTTTCAAGGTCCAAGGATAAAGAGTCTGACATATATTCACTTGAATCATCATTTACCTCATATGAGAAGTCATCACTACAATCGGATGCCATCCTATAAACAAAAATAACAATGAGGTCATCATAATTCTCAAATGAAAACGAACCCAATAAAGAATAATAACAATGATAATTACAAGTGGAATTGTGGAAGTACATGGAAAACAATTATAAATTACCATGTACGAAGCTAAACAATTATAAATTACCATGTATGAAACTAGTATATTCAATACTTGAGCAGTTGAAGCAAATGGAAAACTATTATAGATTACAACTTGAACGGAATGGAAACAATCAAACAAGTCTGTGTGAAAATTGAACTAACAAAACCCAAAAAATGGAAAACAACAATGATAAGTCGAGCAATCAAAATCCAACAATCTATGTGAAAATCGAACGAACAGATAATCAAAAACAACATAAACAAGTTTAGCAATCAAAATCCACTGGTTTGTGTGAAAATCGAACTAATAGAATGTAATACCCCGGGTAAGTCAGTTAGATAAATTCCCTATCAGTTAAAATATTTAACCTTAAGATTTAATGTTTAGGGTAAGTTGGAGGTAAGTTATAAGTTTAAAGGTGTTTGGGTTAAATTTGAGAAGTTCAAGGTCTATTTGGTAAGATATGGTTTGATATTACCCCTTAAGTCTTCAGATGGTTTTCTTATACTGAAATTAGAAAGTGTGTGTGTGTGCGGGAGTTTTGGAGGCGAAGAAAGCGTAAGAAGGAAAGTTACGGTTTGAGCATCAATCGATTGGGTTAGAAACGATTTTGAGGTTAGTCCCTTTATATTTTGTGTTGGTAATTTGTAATAGAAGATATCTATCGGTTTAGAAGTTATGATTTCAGTAATTGGTATAGATTTCAATCGATTTCTGAGAAATGGAACCGACTGTGTTCTTGAGAGTCCCGGGGAAGTCCCGGTAGACACCCGGTGCTGTCGACTCCCGGTGTGGTAGACTCCCGGTGCTGTCGACTCCCGGTATAGAAGACTCCTGGTAGTATAAATCCCGGTATAGCAGACTTCCGGTAGTGAGAGTTCCGGTATGAGAACTCCCGGTATAGGAACTTCCAGTACTAAGAGTCCCGGTACTGTATAAGTCCCGGTACCCTGTAGTCCCGGTAGTGAGTTAAGCACAGTGTGTAATGAGATAGTTGAGGATGGGAAATTGTTAGGCTTTATGTGTTTGGTCAGTAAAGCGATGTGTGTATCTTAACTTGTTTCAGATTTGGTGGAGTCGTGGTAAGAGATAGAATCGTTTTGAAAGAAGCTTGCGAACGTGTGTAATAACCAAAACAGGTGAGTTTTACTTGAAAACGTTTTTAACTGGAATACGTATATGCGTGGATTGGGATTGAAATAGTTGATGACTATGTGTTTATATGTGAATTATAATATAGTGAGGTATTATATTTACATGAGTATTATAATGTGTTATAATACGTTGGCCGGGTTTAGGACCGGTGTGTTTGGCTATAGACTCCGTATAGCGTTGTTTGGCTGTAAATGTTGTACAACATTGTATATTATTAGTTGGCTTGCTACCACTAATATGTCCAGGAGGAATGAAAAGGGAAAGTATAAGATATGTGAGCTTATTTGGATGTATATGACTGTGTTGCGTGAATTATATGAATGAAGTTGATATAAATGGTTTTTAAACTAACAAGGATTTCTCACATAGACCATCAGGTCTAACCCTCATTTTGTTTTAAAAATATGTATTCCAGGTGGTGGATCAAGTAAGAGCAAGTAACTAGAGTAACTGATGGATGGCTTGTGTGAAGATTTTGGCCTGTTTAGCAGTTGTATCATAATATTAAATGTTATGTATGTAAATAGTACAAAGATTGTAGTAGAATAGTTTTCTTTCGATTGTAAAAGACTCCGGGACCGTACTTGTAATGTGAAGTTCGTTTGTTATATCTATGTTGTGTTACATTATGTGATATGTTGTGTATAGGGGATTTGGGTTGTTATAGATGGTATCAGAGCCCTAGTTTAAGGGATTTAGGTATTTGGATTTATACCTAGACTTAAACTGCATGTGAAGTAGGATGTCCCTATTAATTTAGAACCTTGGTGTAACATCCTAAATTTTGGTTATTAATATTTTAATAAGATTTAGAAAGTATTTGTATTTGGAGTAACCTTGAATTATATAGAGTATTATAAATTCCATTAGGGTTAAAATACAAATGTTGAAAGTTTAAAGATTTCTTTTGAGAATATTAACTTAAGGGTTATTATTATGAGTTTTATTTATGCATGAGGTGTGTATTGTTATTCCTTTAAAGTTTGAGGGTTCATTATGACAACTAGTTGAAGTTGGGGGTTGGTTTTGAAAGTTTGGGGTGACTCATGTTATTAAGGGTTGAGGTGTCAAACCCTTAGTCTTTATAGACTAATTGTAAGTGTGAGTTGTGGTGTGTGTTTCGGTTTTGAAAAGAAAAGAGAGCCGAGAGAGATTGAGATAGAGAAAACGAGAAAAGAGAAGGAAGAAAGGAATTGCTTGGAATTCTATAATCTGGTGTTGGTTTGAAGAATCAAAGAGTAAACTGTGGTAGTGGAGAAAGAAGTCCTTACGAGATTAAAAATGATTAAAAGAAGTGTGACTTCATATCAGGTGAGTTTAATTGATTCTTGCTTAAAACTTAACATGTAAACAATTGTGTATGTGTTTATTGAGCTTAAATATCATTTTATGTGCTTAATGTTTAATCTGGTAAGAAACAGCTTAATGAGAGGTAGATGATGATGAGCAGTGAACGAATCTCGCAGCCTTGGCTTGCGAGAATCAGATAAAATTCGCAACCATAGCCTGCGAATTTCTGAAACTCGCAACCATAGCCTGCGAATTTCTGAAACTCGCAACCATAACCTGCGAACTTCTGAAATTCGCAGCTTTGGCTTGCGAATTTCATGAAACCCGCAATCAGTAGTCGCGAACTTTGATGCTTTTTGAAATAAAAATGCATGATGATTTTATGTGATGTTTTCATGTTATTATTTATATGCTCTTGACATGATTTAATGATGAAGAATATGCATGAGATATTATCATATGAAGAGTTTATATCAGTTATTAAATATAGAGATTTATCTGATATTATTGGCACTATGGATGTGATAGAAAGAGTGATGATACATATTTGCGATGGCTAAAATTTACATTTGGTCTAGTGGGCAACTTAGTACGGTTTAATGGGAACCGCATACTAGCTGGGACCTATAATGTAGTTCTAGTGGTGGAGTGAATTCTGAATCATCTGTGAGGGTTCCCGGTTGTTGTGATCATCGATGAATAAAATCCCATTGGGAACCAGTGATTCAGGATGGTGAGGTATTGAAATGTGAGAGAATTACATTGAGGTGTAATTCGCATTTCAGGCGATAGGAAGTGTGAGAGAATTACATTAAGGTGTAATTCGCATTTCCGGTGTTTATTAAATAATGAAGTGTGAGAAAATTACATCGAGTTGTAATTTGCATTTCAGGCGATAGGAAGTGTGAGAGAATTACATTAAGGTGTAATTCGCATTTCCGGTGTTTATTAAATAATGAAGTGTGAGAAAATTACATCGAGTTGTAATTTGCATTTCATGGGTTGTTGAGTTTAATTTCTTATAAATCTGGTGGGATTATAAGTAGTTGATGTTGTTATTCTATTTAATGACTAGGTGAAATAGTCATAGTGGTTGGAATTTGATTTGGTAAGATGAAAGATGCAGGTTTGAGACACCTGATGTTCTAGTTGTTGAGTTTTAAATTTGAATTGATTAACCTCACTAGGCGAAAGCCTAATGTTTTAAGTTGAATTGTCTTACCAGGTTCAGGTTCGGGAAAGAAGTTTGGGGAGTGAATTTCATATCAAACTTTGAGGTGTTGAAGGATCTAGCAATTGTATTTGGAGATTTTGGGACGAAGCTTAGATAATCTAGTTAATCTATTTATGTTGTAAGAATAGATTAATAAGATTATTTAGGACAAGTTTAAATGTTGTATATAAAATGATGTTGTAGATCCTTGTTGTTATAAAAGTTTGGTATCTTTATTGATCATAGCATTTATTTTGGGGTTTAAATTTACCCTGTTTTTAGGGTGTTTCAATATGGTATCAGAGCACTAGTTTAAGTGAACTAAGTATGCTGATGAGATACTTAGACTTAAGCTGAGATATAATAGGTTATGATATGTGAGATATGGGTAGAAGTGTTAAGACGGGATAGTCTTAGAGTTAACGGAAATACGTGAAATTAGTGCTGTGACAATGATAACGGGGATTCTCCTGTATGATATGTTCATAATTTCAATTTGCTACTGTTATTATGAATATATTGTTATATGAGCATGTCTATTTCTGAATCGTTACAGTGACTAACGTCTGGTAAAGTACGTTTTGTATGTATGTAAGTACATAACCATTTCTCGTGGTTATCCCTGTAAGTTATAGTAGAGTGATGGTGAATACGTCACCAAGGTCCTTTAGAGGACAGAGCAGTAAATGATTGGGGGTTGGAAGGACAACCTAGAATTGGCGGAACCCATGAAAGTCCACCAAGGCAACATGTAGTAGGTGATTGGATATGTGCAGTGATAGAGTATGAGATGATTGATTAAGACGGAATTAATATGACATGGTTGAGTATGGGGGCCATGGAATGCATGTATAGAAATTATTATAAGGCCGAGAGGGCGACCTATGGTCGGAAGTAGAGTGTCAATGATAAGTTACGTAAGTAAAACGATTGACCTTATTTGAGTAAGTAGCCTTCATTGCGAGTAAGTTTTGTGCATGGTGTTTTAGTGTGTGTTACATGAGTTTTCTTGATTTCAAACCAAATGCATAAATAACAGTTTATTCAAGAATGAATTTAGTATGTGCAAGTATGTATTTAAAGAAAAAGGGCAATTTTAATTACGCTGCCTAACGAAATTTTGGAGCTTAGCAACTCGCAAAATACTTCATACTCTACATAAAAAGTTGTATGATAGCCAATAGGTCAAGAAAGTGTTGATCAGTAAACTTTTTATAGCCAACAAAAGTATCGATTTGATAACATCATATAAATGAGTGTGAGAAACGACTAGTTTACTTTGTGTCAGTAAATTTTAAACTTTTGTCGTATGAAAAGATCTTCATTTAAGATATTACTGTTGTAACAACATCTTTTGGTTGAGAAAGATTGAGTTTTACGGAAATTAGTATACAAACGATTTTTGAGATTGTTGTGTAGTACATGGGAGTTATGAAAATGATTGGGGTCGTGTGTGCCCACGTTGTTCCGAATGTTGTTTATTTAAATGAGAAAAGTGTGAATTAAGTTACTTATTATATTGTCATGCATGAAGGCTATGAACTCGCTAGGTCGTAGAGTATTACGCTGTAAGCTAAGAAAGAACTTCAAGAGTGGAGAAGTGTTGGATAAACCTTGGGAGAAAGTTTGTGGTTTTGGTAATTGTATGCAAATGAGATATGAACAGTGGGAGAGTCGAAAGTGGACTTTAGTAACATTAATATGAGGGTCTGTACCCTTGTTCGGTGATTAGTAATACAGTTGCCAAGGGTCGGTCGTGTCTGGAGGAAAGATTAGATTCAGGGTTAAGGAAGTATTGACATGTCAAGTTTTGACTTTGAAAGCGATAGTTGTGTAATGTGTATGAGTCCTTTTGTCAGTCACTGGGTGCGATTTGGGTGCGTCTCGCGTATGCCTGTGCGAGTAGGAAAAAAAAACTGTGAGCGATACCGGTATGCTGTTATGCAGAGGGTATGCGCAAAGTGGGTAATAGTATGTGCGACACAGTTGGGGGATTTTTGAGTTTGATTAATTATAGCATAAGTGAAAGTTATGTGGTCGAAGCACGCTTTTAGTATTTTTGTGGTTGTGCAATAATTTTGACGTGTTACATTTTGAAAATGTGAATGTTTTGAGAATGATAAACTTTTATTTTGGGGTCGATGGCCAATTAAGGGATTAATAAGGTAAAGATTTTGAGTAAAGAGGCATTTTGGTTTACGTAACCGTGTGAGTGACATGTGTTTAACCAAACGTTTGTTTTGGCCTTAAAAGCCTAATTTATATTCAAATGAGTCTTTTGAATGTTTGTCAGTTTTAGTGACGCGAGGTGGAGTATTGGATGTGTTATATGCTTAACTGCACTGTATTTGAACCAGTGAAGGATTAAGTGTTGGTCTTAGGTGTGAAGACTGTTTGATTTTTTTTTACTTGTTCTTAGTATCTTTGGAACTAATGAACCTGGGCGTATTATATACATTGTAGAGTATGAAAAGAGTTGCATTTACGTGTACTTGCAAATGATTTGACTTCATTGGGAAAGTAGCAATGAAGGGGTCGTAAGATTATCACGCCTCGGAGCGTATGTTGCATAATGTGAGTTAGATGTATTTATTTGCGTGAGTTGGTATTGATAAATAATTTTTAGATCCTGTGAGTAGATGACTCGGTTTTGGGACTCAGTTAAGTCTTAAGAGCATTGACCCGATTTAATAAGCTCGTTGTAGGCTTGGGTTGGGATTACATGGATTATATTAAAATAGAAGTTTGCATGATGTGAATGTTTTGGATATTCTTTTGGATTTAATTTTTGTTAAGTCTTAATTCAGAAAAATAAAAGCTGAAGGACCCCTTTGTAAGAATGTTAAGATTATGAAAGACGGTTGTGTTATAGAAGTGTTTTACTTGTGAGGAGGATGATTTACAAAGGAGAAAGTATTAGGCACAAATGAAGTGAGGTATGGAAAATGTTGATCTGTGAAGGATTGTACCGTGTTTTGGTTTTGGTTTGGAATCACAAGGAGCTAGTATGAACGAATAAGTTCAAGATATTTAGCAAATCGAGAGTGGTAGTTTAATTAAAGTTGGGGAGGAGATATTTAGTGAAATAAACTTGGGTAATATGTGTATGAATGATTGTGAGAAACCTGGTCTGTGGTGAAAGGTTATGTGTGGAGAATGTACGAGTGAGTATTGGTATCAACTGCCAAGATAAATGTGTCAACTAATATGTATTATGAAGTTAGAACTAGGAAACATCTGATGGAAGTCTTTTCGGGGATTTCAGACGAAAAGTACCACTTTGTCATTAAAGTTGTTGGGGCATGTAGTTTGTAAGATGGAGTAGTGATATGGCTAATATCGAAACAGAATGTCGGAATGGTATTGGGTGTTTACCTAAGGTGATTTTGATTGTGTGAGTTACTTCTAATGATAGAAAGATGTGACTTAAGAATGTAATCTTATAGCAGGTTCAATAGAGTTCTCACTTTTGGATGTTCGATACTTTGGTGCTTGGTTGTATTGTGGTGGTACGATGAGATAGTGATGTGAAGAAATGATAGCATTCTATACCGAAGAAACGTGTAAGTCAAGGATGTAATAATGAACTGTCGTGGTTGTTGAAGTATTTAATAGTAATGGGTATGTTTAGTTTACTGTGTACGTGGAAATTCAGGTAGTACATGTTAATGTTATTTTGAGACCTGGAGAGTGAGTTGTGATGATGATAGAGTGAAAGGAAGACTCTTGTTCTTCTCAATCCCATTGGTTTTAGGTGAAGGGGATACTGTAACCGTTAAGCTATAGTATTGGAGTATTCTGTAGATGTAAAAGAAATACATCGAATGCAGTACTCGATGTTACGAGGATTTGGCGAGAGATCTTAACTGACGTTTTTAGAAAAAAAAAACTGTCCTTTTGGACTGTAGTTGTGTGGTGGATATTCCGGGTAAACAAGAGAGAAATAATATCGGTATGCTAAACTAAGAAGTAGTCAAACATGGATTTGATAATAACAACTGCTCTAAGAAGATTGGTTTATAAGTATATCATTTGGATCTTCCACCAGAATTGGAAGGGGTTCATAATACCTTCCACATATGTTATCTTCGGAAGTATCTGGCCGAAGAGGAAGATGTAATTCCACCCACTGATGTGAGAATAGATGAAAAGAACCGTTGTGTAGAAGAATCAGAGGCAATTTTGGAAAGATAGGTTAGGAAGCTGTGTGGTGGTAAAGAAGTAGCTATGTTGAAAGTACAGTGGAAACACCATAGAGGTACAAATGTATCTTTAGAGTCAGAAGATAATATGAGGGATATGTATCCTCATTTGTTTACCTGATTTTGATTTCGGGGACGAAATCAGTTTTAAGTTGGGGAGTATTGTAACATCCTAAATTTTGTTATTAATATTTTAATAAGATTTAGAAAGTATTTGTATTTGGAGTAACCTTGAATTATATAGAGTATTATAAATTCCATTAGGGTTAAAATACAAATGTTGAAAGTTTAAAGATTTCTTTTGAGAATATTAACTTAAGGGTTATTATTATGAGTTTTATTTATGCATGAGGTGTGTATTGTTATTCCTTTAAAGTTTGAGGGTTCATTATGACAACTAGTTGAAGTTGGGGGTTGGTTTTGAAAGTTTGGGGTGACTCATGTTATTAAGGGTTGAGGTGTCAAACCCTTAGTCTTTATAGACTAATTGTAAGTGTGAGTTGTGGTGTGTGTTTCGGTTTTGAAAAGAAAAGAGAGCCGAGAGAGATTGAGATAGAGAAAACGAGAAAAGAGAAGGAAGAAAGGAATTGCTTGGAATTCTATAATCTGGTGTTGGTTTGAAGAATCAAAGAGTAAACTGTGGTAGTGGAGAAAGAAGTCCTTACGAGATTAAAAATGATTAAAAGAAGTGTGACTTCATATCAGGTGAGTTTAATTGATTCTTGCTTAAAACTTAACATGTAAACAATTGTGTATGTGTTTATTGAGCTTAAATATCATTTTATGTGCTTAATGTTTAATCTGGTAAGAAACAGCTTAATGAGAGGTAGATGATGATGAGCAGTGAACGAATCTCGCAGCCTTGGCTTGCGAGAATCAGATAAAATTCGCAACCATAGCCTGCGAATTTCTGAAACTCGCAACCATAGCCTGCGAATTTCTGAAACTCGCAACCATAACCTGCGAACTTCTGAAATTCGCAGCTTTGGCTTGCGAATTTCATGAAACCCGCAATCAGTAGTCGCGAACTTTGATGCTTTTTGAAATAAAAATGCATGATGATTTTATGTGATGTTTTCATGTTATTATTTATATGCTCTTGACATGATTTAATGATGAAGAATATGCATGAGATATTATCATATGAAGAGTTTATATCAGTTATTAAATATAGAGATTTATCTGATATTATTGGCACTATGGATGTGATAGAAAGAGTGATGATACATATTTGCGATGGCTAAAATTTACATTTGGTCTAGTGGGCAACTTAGTACGGTTTAATGGGAACCGCATACTAGCTGGGACCTATAATGTAGTTCTAGTGGTGGAGTGAATTCTGAATCATCTGTGAGGGTTCCCGGTTGTTGTGATCATCGATGAATAAAATCCCATTGGGAACCAGTGATTCAGGATGGTGAGGTATTGAAATGTGAGAGAATTACATCGAGGTGTAATTCGCATTTCAGGCGATAGGAAGTGTGAGAGAATTACATTAAGGTGTAATTCGCATTTCCGGTGTTTATTAAATAATGAAGTGTGAGAAAATTACATCGAGTTGTAATTTGCATTTCATGGGTTGTTGAGTTTAATTTCTTATAAATCTGGTGGGATTATAAGTAGTTGATGTTGTTATTCTATTTAATGACTAGGTGAAATAGTCATAGTGGTTGGAATTTGATTTGGTAAGATGAAAGATGCAGGTTTGAGACACCTGATGTTTTAGTTGTTGAGTTTTAAATTTGAATTGATTAACCTCACTAGGCGAAAGCCTAATGTTTTAAGTTGAATTGTCTTACCAGGTTCAGGTTCGGGAAAGAAGTTTGGGGAGTGAATTTCATATCAAACTTTGAGGTGTTGAAGGATCTAGCAATTGTATTTGGAGATTTTGGGACGAAGCTTAGATAATCTAGTTAATCTATTTATGTTGTAAGAATAGATTAATAAGATTATTTAGGACAAGTTTAAATGTTGTATATAAAATGATGTTGTAGATCCTTGTTGTTATAAAAGTTTGGTATCTTTATTGATCATAGCATTTATTTTGGGGTTTAAATTTACCCTGTTTTTAGGGTGTTTCACTTGGGATGTTAAGTATAAAAAGGTAGAAGGAACATCATGTAAGGTAATTTCGAATTACACCTGGCCAGTGTAATTGTGATCTTACAGGTACATGTTTGAACTGGAATACCTTGTTATATGGGGTATGTGCGTATGTGTATATTAATCTTGTTTAAATCTACAGAATGGCAAGCGGTACGCGAAATTCGAATCGAGGAGGAGGAAGAAATCCAAATAGAACTAATCCGCCAATAGGAACAGGAGACAGGGGAGGAAGAACAGGGGGCAGAGTCGGGGGTAGAGCTGGAGGTCGAGCCGGGGGCAGAGTCCAGCCAAATAGTACGGAATTCGTTACCAGGGCTGATCTAATGGCGGAAATGGGGAAAATGCAGGCTAACATACAAACAATGTTTGATCGAAGTCGTAATATTGAAGCTGATAGACCAGATCCGGAACATGAAGTCGAACTACCAATCACCCCTACGATCTTACCGGTAATGAGAAAATGTGATTACAAGATGTTTCTTAGTTGCAGGCCTCCTACATTCTCAGGAGATCGGGATCCAGTGAAAGCAATGAGATGGATGAAGGAAATAGAAGCTATTTTCAAGACGAGTAAGTGCGCTGACGAAGATCGAGTATTGTATGGAGCGGCAATGTTAAAGGGGGATGCTTTGTATTGGTGGGAATCTTTTATTCATTCTAAAGGATCTGATGTTTATTCTACCCTCTCTTGGGAAGAATTTGTGATAGCCTACAAGAACGCATTTTGTCCCCAAGCAGCCGTCAAACAATTGGAAGGGGAATTTATGAACTTACAACAAGGAAACTTATCCGTTCGAGACTACACCGCTAGCTTCCTGGAAAAGTCTCAGTCCGCAGAATACTACGTTGCTACGGAGGCGATGAAGACAGAAAGGTTTATCTTCGGGCTGAACTCAGAGGTTAGAAGACTAGTGACTGCAAAAGGACCCGATACCTTCTCAGCTGCAGTTGATGCCGCGGAGAATGTTGAACGAGATATGAGAAGAGATGCTGGCGATAAAAGTATCGGGAAGAGAAAGTGGGAAGGACCACAATACGATCCGAAGAAGTCCCGATTTCAGAGGTATGATAACCGTCCGCCGTTTCGACCAGCAGAAAGACCATGTCAGAAGTGTAACCGTGTCCACCAAGGAAATTGCTGAGGTGATTTACGAGCATGTTATAAGTGTGGGAAGACCGGACATGTCATCAAAGATTGTAAGGTAACGCGACTATGTTTCTTATGCAATTCACCAGATCACCTTCAGTCAGACTGTCCGAGGGGAAGGATACAGCAAGGCGGATCTTCAGGCAGGCCAGCGATTGTTAAACCAGTAATACCAAGACTGGAACCGCCAGTAACCAGGGGTCGCGCATTCCAAATGACTGAGAAAGAAGCGAAAGAAACTCCGGACGTGGTTACAGGTACATTTCTGATAAACTCTACACGTGCTAAGGTGTTATTTGATTCTGGTGCAAATCGATCGTTTGTGTCTCCTACATTTGCTGCTTGTCTGTGTTTGAAACCTAAAATGCTAGAACATGCTCTGTCAGTAGATACGGCAAATGATAATCAAGTGTCAGTTAAAGAAGTGTTTGATAACTGTGTGATAAATATAGAGGACTGTAAAGTTCCGATACAATTGTTTCCTATGACTTTGATAGAGTTTGACGTCGTAGTGGGAATGGACTGGTTAGCCGAGAATCAGGCTAACATAGTGTGTGATAAGAAGTTAATAAATGTGGTATTACCTGAGAAGGGACCAGTAGTGATATATGGTGATCGTAGGAATCATCAGTCTAGCCTAATATCTATGATAAAAGCCCGTAAATATGTTAGCAAGGGTTGTCAGAGTTACTTAGCCTATGTGATAGATAGTAGGCCTGAAAGGAATAGGATGGAAGATATTCCTATTGTTAGTGAATTCCCTGAAGTTTTCCCTGAAGACTTGAATAGTCTTCCTCCGGTTAGACAAGTGGAATTTGGTATCGACTTAGTTCCTGGAGCCACTCCTACTGCTCGTGCACCTTATCGTCTGGCACCTCCAGAGATGAAAGAGATGATGGCACAATTACAAGACCTATCAGATAAAGGCTTCATCAGACCTAGTTCTTCGTCGTGGGGAGCCCTAGTGTTATTTGTGAAAAAGAAGGATGGTTCGATGAGAATGTGTATCGACTACCGAGAATTGAATAAGCGCACGATAAAGAACAAGTATCCGTTACCTCGAATTGATGACCTCTTCGATCAGTTAGTTGGAGCTTGCTATTTCTCCAAGATTGATCTAAGATCCGGTTATCACCAGTTGAAAGTTAAAGAAGAAGACGTTCTAAAGACTGCTTTTCGTACAAGGTATGGCCACTACAAATTCTTAGTAATGCCGTTTGGACTGACAAACGCTCCAGCTGCCTTTATGGATTTAATGAATCGGGTATGTAAGCCGTATCTTGATAAATTCGTTATTGTATTTATTGATGATATCCTTATCTATTCCCGTTCCAAAGAGGATCACGCACAACATCTTCGTTTAGTTCTGGAGTTGCTGAAGAAAGAAAAGTTATACGCTAAGTTCTCTAAATGTGAATTCTGGTTGCGAGAAGTTCAGTTTCTGGGGCATGTCGTTTCTGAGAAGGGTATACAAGTTGATCCGATGAAAGTGGAAGCAGTTGAAAAGTGGGAACCGCCGAAGACAGCAACCGAAGTACGTAGTTTTCTGGGTTTAGCCGGCTACTATCGGAAATTTATAAAAGACTTCTCTCGTATCGCAACGCCTTTGACTAAGCTGACCCGGAAGAACCTGAAGTTTGAGTGGAAAGCAGAACAAGACGAAGCATTCCGGATATTGAAAGATAAACTGTGCAGCGCGCCGATTCTATCTCTACCTGAAGGTACGGAAGACTTTGTTGTTTATAGTGATGCGTCTAAACTGGGATTGGGATGTGTGCTTATGCAGCATGGGAAAGTTATTGAATATGCTTCTCGTCAATTAAAGGATCATGAAAGACAGTATCCTACGCATGACATGGAACTTGCAGCAGTCGTCTTCGCGTTAAAGATTTGGAGACATTATCTGTATGGTTCCAAATGTCAGATTTATACTGATCACAAGAGTCTCCAACACCTCTTTGATCAAAAGGAACTGAATATGAGACAAAGAAGATGGCTAGAATTGCTGAATGATTACGACTGTGAAATCCTTTATCATCCGGGAAAGGAAAATGTGGTAGCTGATGCATTGAGTCGTCAAGAAAGGAGTGGGACAATAAAGGTTATTTCGCTACGAACTGAACTCCTACCCAGCATATTCGACGAATTGCAGAAGTGTCAAGTGGAGGCATATCAGGATGAACATCTGAAATCAGAACGGTTAGCGGGGATGTCAGCATTGTTAGTAAAAGATGATCGTGGGTTATTGTGTCTGGGAAACAGAGTGTGGGTACCTCGTTTGGGTGGGTTACGTGATCGTGTCCTACAAGAAGCCCATCAATCCCGTTTCTCTATTCACCCAGGTACAAACAAGATGTATAAAGACTTAAAGCAATTCTATTGGTGGTCGGGGATAAAAAGAGGGATTGCACAGTATGTGGAAAGATGCGATACTTGTAAGAAAGTAAAGATCGAACACCAAAATCCGTTTGGTCAACTACAACGGCTAGAAATACCTATGTGGAAGTGGGAGCAGATTACCACAGATTTCATCACCAAACTACCAAGGACTCCTAAGGGATTTGATTCTATTTGGGTGATCGTCGACAGATTGACAAAGTCTGCACACTTTCTACCGATAAAGGAAACCGATTCGATGGAGCGATTGGCTAAGTTATACATTGATGAAATAGTAACTCGACATGGAGTTCCAATCTCTATCATTTCTGATCGTGATAGTCGTTTTACTTCAAGATTTTGGAGAAGTTTTCAAAGGGAAATGGGCACACAGATAAAGTTGAGTACGACGTATCATCCCCAAACAGATGGGCAGAGTGAACGAACAATTCAGACCCTAGAAGATATGCTCCGGGCTTGCATTGTTGATTTTGGGGGATCGTGGGATAAGCATTTACCATTGATTGAATTCGCTTACAACAACAGTTATCATTCCAGCATACAAGCGGCACCGTTCGAAGTACTGTATGGTAGGAAATGCCGAACGCCTCTGTGTTGGAACGAAGTGGGAGAAAAACAGTTAGCGGGGCCGGAAATAGTTCAGTTAACCGCCGATAAGGTTACTCAGATTCGTGAACGATTGAAAGTGGCTCAAGACAGACAGAAAAGCTACGCTGATCGACGCCGAAAGCCATTGGAATTTCAGGTTGGAGATTATGTAATGTTAAAGGTTTCGCCGTGGAAATGAGTCATCAGATTTAGGCGACAAGGTAAACTTAGCCCTAGGTATATTGGACCGTTTGCAATAACAGAAAGGATCGGTGAAGTCGCTTACCGATTAGATCTTCCGCCAGAATTGAGCAGAATCCATAATGCGTTTCATGTATCGAACTTCCGAAAGTGTTTGGTCACTCCAGACCAGGCAGTCTCTCTACCAGATATCCGAGTCGACGAAAAACTGAATTATGTGGAAGAGCCGGAAGCTATAGTTGATCGTAAAGTTAAAGTGCTGCGGAGCAAGGAGATCAGGCAAGTGAAAGTTCAGTGGAGACATCATAGAGGTCAAGATGCTACGTGGGAATCAGAGACGGAAATGAGAGCCAAATACCCTCATCTTTTTACTTAACGGAATTCCGGGACGGAATTCTTTTAAGGGGGGGATGATGTAATACCCCGGGTAAGTCAGTTAGATAAATTCCCTATCAGTTAAAATATTTAACCTTAAGATTTAATGTTTAGGGTAAGTTGGAGGTAAGTTATAAGTTTAAAGGTGTTTGGGTTAAATTTGAGAAGTTCAAGGTCTATTTGGTAAGATATGGTTTGATATTACCCCTTAAGTCTTCAGATGGTTTTCTTATACTGAAATTAGAAAGTGTGTGTGTGTGCGGGAGTTTTGGAGGCGAAGAAAGCGAAAGAAGGAAAGTTACGGTTTGAGCATCAATCGATTAGGTTAGAAACGATTTTGAGGTTAGTCCCTTTATATTTTGTGTTGGTAATTTGTAATAGAAGATATATATCGGTTTAGAAGTTATGATTTCAGTAATTGGTATAGATTTCAATCGATTTCTGAGAAATGGAACCGACTGTGTTCTTGAGAGTCCCGGGGAAGTCCCGGTAGACTCCCGGTGCTGTCGACTCCCGGTGTGGTAGACTCCCGGTGCTGTCGACTCCCGGTATAGAAGACTCCCGGTAGTATAAATCCCGGTATATAGCAGACTTCCGGTAGTGAGAGTTCCGGTATGGGAACTCCCGGTATAGGAACTTCCGGTACTAAGAGTCCCGGTACTGTATAAGTCCCGGTACCCTGTAGTCCCGGTAGTGAGTTAAGCACAGTGTGTAATGAGATAGTTGAGGATGGGAAATTGTTAGGATTTATGTGTTTGGTCAGTAAAGCGATGTGTGTATCTTAACTTGTTTCAGATTCGTTTTGAAAGAAGCTTGCGAACGTGTGTAATAACCAAAACAAGTGAGTTTTACTTGAAAACGTTTTTAACTGGAATACGTATATGCGTGGATTGGGATTGAAATAGTTGATGACTATGTGTTTATATGTGAATTATAATATAGTGAGGTATTATATTTACATGAGTATTATAATGTGTTATAATACGTTGGCCGGGTTTAGGACCGGTGTGTTTGGCTATAGACTCCGTATAGCGTTGTTTGGCTGTAAATGTTGTACAGCGTTGTATATTATTAGTTGGCTTGCTACCACTAATATGGCCAGGAGGAATGAAAAGGGAAAGTATAAGATATGTGAGCTTATTTGGATGTATATGACTGTGTTGCGTGAATTATATGAATGAAGTTGATATAAATGGTTTTTAAACTAACAGGGATTTCTCACTTAGACCATCAGGTCTAACCCTCATTTTGTTTTAAAAATATGTATTCCAGGTGGTGGATCGAGTAAGAGCAAGTAACTAGAGTAACTGATGGATGGCTTGTGTGAAGATTTTGGCTTGTTTAGCAGTTGTATCATAATATTAAATGTTATGTATGTAAATAGTACAAAGATTGTAGTAGAATAGTTTTCTTTCGATTGTAAAAGACTACGGGACCGTACTTGTAATGTGAAGTTCGTTTGTTATATCTATGTTGTGTTACATTATGTGATATGTTGTGTATATGGGATTTGAGTTGTTACATAGAACCCAAATAATCAAACAATCGAACTAACGGAACCAAAATAATCGAACTAATAGAACCCAAATAATCAAACAATCGAACTAACAGAACCCAAATAATCAAACAATCGAACTAACAGAACCCAAATAATCGAACAATCGAACCATCTATCGAACCTGTTGGCGAGGATGACTGGTGGCGACGACGCCGATGGAGAGGGATGGTGGCGACGGCGGATGGCTGGTGGCGGAGGGTTGGTGGCGACAGGAATGGAAACGGTGGGAATATTAGGGTTTAGATTAGAATGTGATTTGTTTTTTAATTTTTGTATTTACCTTCTAAGCAGGTAGCAGGTAAATATTAGAGGTAAAAAGGATGTAAATAATCGGTTTTATAAAGTTGAGTTTTTTCATTCAAAAAAATAGTTTAAGGACTTAACTATTCAAAATCCAATAGTTCGTTGAGTTTTTTTTAGACTTTTCCCTGATTTAAATTACTTTCTTCCATTTTCTTCCATTTTTGGGAGAAAAATCAACAATATTTTTCTTTTCTTTCCTTTTCTCTCCTTAAAAAAACTAGAGAACAAAACATTTTTTCTTTCCCTCCTACTTTCCTTCTCTTTCCGTTTCTATCCTTTGTAAAAAAAACCCGAGAACACAACGTTAGAACAAAAAGGAAGCATAAAATTTCTAAAATCTCCATTTTAAAGAATTTGTTGGAGAATGGAGACAATCTAAAATAAATGATCTAGAGAGAAGAATATATCCTCAAAATGTGTTTTCAATTGTTTAAAAGTTTGTTGGATATTAAATTATTGAATATTTTAATGATATAAATAATGATTAGATCTTTAAAATAGATAAGTTGTTTGAGTTGAAATGATTTTTTAAAACTTTTGAGTTTTAATTCTCTATTTTGGATAACTTAAAAAAATATTTTTGACATGCTCTTTTTCTATTTTCTTTATTTCAAAGAATATATTGGAAAAACAATATCTACATTTTACTTTATTTTTTAGAAAATCTCTTGGATTATTTCAGAAAAAAAATCTCTTGGATATGGTAAACTAATAGAAAAATATATCATTACCGTTAAATGTAATATTAAAAGAATATAATATGCCATACACCACATACAATATAGAGAATCTTTGAAAATATATACCCAACAAATTAATATCAAGTGATCTATAAATTGAAGCAAAACACTTTAATTCTAAATATACATATTGGTATCAAACCATTCAATCATAGTTTCCTTTTGTTTTCAAGTTAAAATGATGCACAAGCCTCTGTCTTTCTCTATCTTCCTTGTATTGGTTCTCCAACCCCATTTCTAGTAATGGGAGACAGAAAACATATAGAAAATACATGCAAAATCACTGATTATTATGATTTATGCATCTCAACTCTATTGTCAAATGGTTCAAGCTTAAAAGCTAATCTTAAAGGATTAACTGTTATCTTGGTGAATGTTGTGGGAGATAAAGTATCCAAAATAATCCAAGAAGTGGAGTCGTTAAATAAGTCGAGTCCTGCTTTATATGAACCATTGAACGAGTGCTACATTGACTACCAAATAGTGGTGAATCAACATGTACCTGTGGCCATCAAAGGATTGAATGCTGGTCAATCAAATGTCAGTGAAACTGCCATGTTTGAAATAGGTATCAAATCAGAAGAGTGCGAAGAGAGTTTTGTGAGTCGTGAAATTACATCACCGTTGACAGCAACGAACGGGATAGTCCATGATCTCGTTTTAGTGATTGTAAACTTTATTGAATTATTAAAGTTATAAATATTTAAGATTTTGATTTGTTTCTATCGATCCCTGGTTTTAATTGATCGTATTGGGCTTTAATTAATTTTATTGGGATTTATTTACTCTTATTTCGTTTTAATGAATCTTATTGGGCTTTAACGGATCTATTGTGTTTTAATGGATCTTATTGGGTTTCAAGTTTCAACGGATCTTTTAGGCTTTAATGGAACTTATTGGGCTTTATCGGATCTCTAACGGTCTTATAATGATAACAAAAATAATATAATAGTAATATCATCGCCTCTCCCACCCCTGCGCCTCGTTCACCAACACCACGCCTCTCACCGTCGACACCCCCTTCGGCGGCCTCTTCTCCGACGGTGACTGTAACAACCCGAATTTCTAGTATGTATTGAAAATTTAGTGGCTAATGTCTAAGACTTTAAAGTTAAGTTAAGGGACCCTTTGTGCAATTTTGGAAAGATATAAATGGGTGAGAATCCCTAGGTTTAGCAAATTCATTCCTTGCTTGTGGTGTTTGACGGCTGAGAGAAAAGAAGGGAAGGATAAAAGAAGCTTTTGGGAGAGAAATCAAAGAGAAGAAGAAATCAGTGAAGGTAAATTCCTCCAAATCCTTCCTCTATGCTATTTAATGTTTCCTCTCTAAATGGTCTAAGAATTTGAGTGAGAAAAACCATGATTTAAGTGGGTTCTTCACCCAAATACCCTTAAACTATGTATTTTGGGGTTTTTGGTTTTTTATAAACCGATTTAGAGGTATTAAGTGAGTTTAAATGGGTGTTTCTGGTTGGGGAATGAACCCTAACAGTTGTCTAATCAAGAAAATGATAGAAAGTCAGTTTTAAAGCACTTTTGGGGAATGAGTTTTTCCCCAGTCCGAAGTTACCGGACGTCGCCCCATCCGGACAGTAGTGTCCGGACAGTGGGGGGTTTCCGAATAGGGCTAGTAGGTGTCCGGGTGTCGAGGGTTTCTGGGTAAGTCACATTCTCGATCAGTTCCGGTCTCCGGATGAGATATCCGGAAAGTAACACGTTCGGATAGTAGTGTGTCCGGAAAGTAATTGCGTCCGGATAGTAGTATGTCCGGAAAGTAATTGCGTCCGGAAAGTGTGTATGTCCGGAAAGTGCTGTACCCGGACAGTAGGGTCGAACCGATTAAGCTGATGCGAATCTAATGTCCTTAGGGGTCCGATTGGATTAGCTTGGAGATATATCAAGAGTGCGTTCAACACTAACCGAAGGTGAGTTCCCTAAACCCTTTTTTTACACCAAGTACGATGTTAAATGTTTTTATTACTGATTATGGTTCGTTAATGAGCATGAAATGTTTTGCCAACTGATATGCATGATTTCCATGAAAAGTATGATTTATTTACAAAGGTTATTTAGCAACATGAAATTATGTATCATGATTTCACGCTTTGAGATTTACGATAAGCTATATGTATGCTACGTGGAGTCGGTGTGCACAGTGGAATCAGGGTACCTTGGGATCCGATGATCCCTTGGGCATTTGTGATGAGATTGTAGGATGGAATTCGTTTCCTTCCAACTCGAATAGAAGGGAGTCTGCTTGGACTCCGATGTGAGCCGAGAGGGTGTCTGTTAGGCCCCAATCGTGGTAGCTAATGCGATCCTTGAACCATGTGTAGTACCTTGGATGATGTTTATGTGAAGAATGTGAACTATTTTTATAAAATGATTCTTATACTGTTGTATATGCTTTATGGAGGGAATTCACTAGACCTTTTGGTCTAACCCTCGCTTTCAAAAAACTAAACCATTTTCAGGTAAGCGTAGCACTGGTTCTTCTGGTAAGAACTAGTAGATGGCACAAGGAGGATTGGAGCTTAGAGCGACTCCAAGATTTTGGCTAAGATAACTATAGATAGAAGCTCTCGGCTGTGGATTAGAAGCTTCCGCTGTCCAATTTTGTCTAGTTTAGATTTACGAATGATTAAAGACAAGTGTTAATTTGTAATTTGAATGCTTAATCTATGATATTGCATGTTATGTTTTTGGGACGTTACAAATGGTATCAGAGCCTTAGTTTAAGGGATTTAGGTGACCAGTCGGGCCTAAACTTAAACTGTAAGATGAGGAATACAGTCGAGACATAGGATTGCCTCTAGGAAGGATCACTATAAATGCGCTTAGGAATAAGGTGCCAAGGACAAACGTGTAAGGTAAGTTTGGGGTTACACCTGGCCAGTGTAATTACGAACTTACAGGTACATGTGTGTGCTTAAATTGCCTTATGTAGCAAACTTGTTGTGTCATGTCTAGCAAAGGTTAATTGTTGGTTTCTTTCAGTTTAGCGCTATGGTTGGGAGAACGTTGATGAGTAGGTCAGTACCTGCTGTTCCAAGGAATCAGGATGAGGAGGTCCTAGCTAACGGACCGTTGGAACCCACGAGGGCAATTGTTACCCGCGGAAGGGGTAGGGGTCGTGGTAGGGGTCGGGGAAAAACGCCCTGCCGGGCCGCCACCCAAGTGGCCGGGGATGGGGGAAACCCGATCCAGAGGACGACTCGAGTAACCCGACGGGCGAGGAGCGTGAAAATCCCCGCCCACCAAGAAGACTCTCATCAGGAGAGTTCAGCTACTGTGAGAAGGGTAAATCAACCAAGGGGACGTGGTCGAGGCCGCGGATCTACATTCGTGACCCGAGAGAATCTGGCTGCTGAGTTGGGTAAAATTCAGGAGACTCTGCAAGCTCTCCTTACCAAGCCGGATCAGTCGGCGTCGGGAAGCAAAGAGGCGAGTGAGAACAGGGAAAGTGTGGACCTGTCAAGTCCACTAGTGACCGGTACTGGAAGTCACTCGAAATCGACCCCTCTGGTGGTGAATGAGTTAGCAACTAAGGGATGCAGCTACAAGGACTTTGCCTCATGCAAGCCCCCTACTTTCAAGGGTGAATGTGACCCCGTTCTAGAAATGAAATGGGTCAAAGAGATGGAACTAGTGTTCGATACATGCAAGTGTGCCGATGGGGATAGGGTGATGTTTGCCATATCCATGTTGAAGCCTGATGCAGTTTATTGGTGGGATGCCAAAACTGGGGGAAAGGGTTCGGCAATGGCTAAGGGAATGATGTGGGAGACGCTTGTGGAAAGATTTAAAGCACAGTTTTGTCCACTCGCGGCAGTGAAGAAGTTGGAGGAAGAGTTTATGGGATTGGAACAGGGGAAATGTCGGTACGAGAATATACTTCTAAGTTTATCGAGAAGTCTCGCTTCGCTGATCTGTATGTGCCGACGGAGGAACGTCGCGTGGAACGTTTCATCTATGGGCTGAAAAGTAGCATCAGGGAATTGGTATTGACCAGGAATCCCGCTACCTTTCAGGCGGACATCAATGCGGCCGAGTTGACGGAGAAAGAAAAGAACCGTCAGATGTCTGAGAAGGGTAGTGAGAAACGCAAGTGGGATGAGCAAGGAAGTGACTCGAGGAAAGAAAAAGTATTTCGACCAGAAAACCGTGTTAACAGAGATACCGCTGGTAAGTCGTGCAAGAGGTGTAACAAGGTGCACCGGGGAGAGTGCATGGCAGGTTCAAATTCGTGATATCGGTGCGAATTGCCCGGTCACTTGTCAAAGGATTGTCCGGGAGGTGGGAGATCATGTTTCCAATGTGGGGCTACTGGCCACATGCGGTATGAGTGTCTACAGTTGAAGAAAGGGGGATCAGCCCAGTATGGCGAACGGCAAGGAGGGAAAGGCAATGATAAGGGAGCGGAACCGGCGCGTCCGATGGGACGTGCGTTCCACATGACAGCAAAAGAGGCGGATGAGGTTCCAGATGTGGTGGCAGGTACGTTTCTAGTGAACTCTTTGTGTGCCAAGGTGTTATTTGATTCGGGAGCAAATCGTTCCTTTGTATCGCATGCTTTTATGAAATGTTTGGGGGTGAGGCCTAGACGTTTGGAGAGAGCGCTAGAGGTGGAAACTGCCGACGATAATCATGTTTACATTAAGGAGTTGGTAGAGGATTGTGTCATAGATATAGAAGGGAGGTTGATGTCTATGCAATTATATCCCATGGCAATGGGAGAGTTCGACGCGATGTTAGGTATGGATTGGCTAGCTAAGAATGATGCGAACATCGTTTGCAACAAAAAGCTGGTCAGGGTTCGGTTACCTGATGGGGATTCCGTAGTGATTTACGGGAATCGTCGTGATAGGAAGACTAGCCTTATCTCTATGATCAGGGCTACTAAGTGTTTGAGGAAGGGTTGTCAGGGATTCTTGGCGTACGTGGTGGACGCCAAGAAGGAAAAGCGTGAGGTGGATGACGTGCGAGTAGTAAGTGAGTACCCGGAAGTATTTCCGGATGACTTGACAAGTCTACCCCCAGATCGTCAGATCGAGTTCAGAATTGATCTGGTGCCCGGAGCTGCACCAATCGCCCGCGCACCTTATAGGTTGGCGCCGTCCGAAATGAAAGAAATGATGACTCAATTGCAGGAGTTGTTGGACAATGGATTCGTTAGACCTAGTACGTCTCCGTGAGGAACACCAGTTCTCTTCATGAAAAAAGGACGGTACTAAGCGTATGTGCATAGATTACCGGGAGCTCAACAAAGTCACGATCAAGAACAAGTACCCTATACCGAGAATCGACGACCTGTTCGATCAATTGTAAGGAGCCAGTTACTTCTTTAAGATAGACTTGAGGTCGGGTTATCACCAACTCAAGGTAAGGGAGGAGGATGTGCCAAAGACCGCTTTCAGAACCAGGTATGGACACTACGAATTCTTGATGATGCCGTTCGGGCTAACCAACGCCCCGACAGCTTTCATGGACCTAATGAATAGGGTGTGCCAACCTTATTTAGACAAGTTCGTGATAGTGTTCATAGACGACATCCTAGTGTTTTCAAGATCGGAAGAGGAGCACGAAAGTCACCTTCGGACGATTCTCGAGCTACTAAAGCAAGAGAAACTGTATGCGAAGTTTTCAAAGTGCGAGTTCTGGTTGAGAGAAGTGCAATTTCTCGGACACGTGGTGTCTGAGAAAGGAATCATGGTAGACCCGTCTAAGATTGAAGCCATCCGGGATTGGGAGCAACCAAAGAATCCGTCAGAAATTCGGAGCTTCCTCGGATTGGCGGGATACTATCGAAAGTTCATAAAGGACTTTTCGCGTATTGCCACGCCATTGACCTCTTTAACCAAGAAGAATGTCAAGTTCGCCTGGTCAAAAAAAACAAAAAGAAGCCTTTCAAAAGCTGAAGGATATGTTGAGCAGCGCTCCGGTGTTGTCATTACCGGACGGTTCTGATGATTTCGTGGTTTTCAGCGACGCATCGAAGCTCGGATTGGGTTGCGTACTCATGCAACGTGGAAAGGTGATCGCTTATGCCTCCCGGCAGTTGAAGGATCACGAGGTTCGATACCCCACTCATGATTTAGAGTTGGCAGTCGTGGTTTTCGCTCTGAAGATTTGGCGACATTACCTTTATGGGACAAAGTGTCAGATCTTCACGGACCACAAAAGCTTATGTCATCTCTTCGACCAAAAAGAGTTGAATATGCGCCAAAGAAGATGGATCGAGTTGTTGACAGATTACAACTGCAAGATCGAATATCATCCAGGAAAGGCAAACGTAGTGGCGGACGCTTTGAGCCGTAAGGAAAGGAGTGAGACCCCAGTATTGTGGCCATGAGGGCTGAGGTGACGTTCAATTTGTTAGACGAGATAAAGAAATGTCAAGCCGAGGCGCTCGGAGCTGAAAATCTCAAGAAGGAAAGAATGGTGGGACAAACGTCCTCATTAGTGGAAGATAGTCGAGGGGTGAAGTGTCTTAGTGGGAGAATCTGGGTCCCGAAACTCGGGGAGCTCAGGAGAGTAATTTTAGAAGAAGCCCACAAATCAAAGTACACGATTCACCCTGGGACTAACAAGATGTACGGAGATCTACGCCGGGACTTCTGGTGGCCCGGAATGAAAACGGACATAGCCCATTTTGTAGAGACCTGTATGACATGTTCGCGTGTAAAGATCGAACATCAACGACCATACGGGAAGCTTCAATCCTTGGAGATACCTATGTGGAAGTGGGATCAAATTACGATGGACTTCGTAACCCATTTTCCTAAGACCCCGAAGGGGTATGACGCCATTTGGGTGATCGTGGATTGACTCACGAAATCAGCGCATTTCTTGCCTATACAAGAGTCTTACTCGTTGGAATGGTTAGCAAAATTATATATCGACGAGATCGTAACCCGTCATGGTGTGCCATCGTCGATAGTATCAGACCGAGATAGCAGGTTTACCTCCACGTTTTGGAGGAGCTTCCAAAGAGAAATGGGTTCACAGATCAAGATGAGTACCGTTTTTCATCCTCAGACCGACGGTCAGAGTGAGCGAACAATCCAGACGTTGGAAGACATGTTAAGGGATTGTGCCTTAGACTTTCAGGGCTCTTGGGAAAAGCATCTACCACTGATCGAGTTCGCTTACAATAACAACTACCACTCGAGTATCAAGGCAGCGCCGTACGAGGCACTTTATGGTAGGAAATGTCGGTCACCTTTGTGTTGGAACGAGGTCGGAGAAAGACAATTGGCTGGGCCAGAAATAGTGCAATTGACTTCGAACAAGATAATCCAAGTGCGGGAAAGGTTGAAGGTTGCTCGCGACTGACAAAAGAGTTATGCGGATAAGAGACGGAAAGACATAGAATTCCAAGTCGGGGATTATGTATTGTTAAAAGTATCCCCTTGGAAGGGAGTTGTACGATTTGGGAAACGTGGGACGCTAAGCCCACGTTACATCGGACCGTTTGAGATCACGGAGCGAATTGGAGAAGTAGCGTATATGTTGAATCTACCTGAAGAATTGCAAGGCATTCACAATGCGTTCCATGTATCTAATCTGAGGAAGTGCCTGGCAGATGTGGATAAGTCTGTACCGCTAAAGGACATAAGGGTGGATGAGAAATTGAATTTTGTAGAGGAACCCGAAGCCATCACGGATTTTAAAGTAAGGAAATCACGAAACAAGGAGACTAGACTTGGTGAAGGTAAAGTGGCAGCATCACAAAGGCCCGGAGGCTACGTGGCAATTGGAATCGAAAATGAAGGCAAGATACCCATATCTAATCCAATGAGGAATTCCGGGGACGGAATTCTTTTAAGGGGGGAGTGTTGTAACAACTCGAATTTCTAGTATGTATTGAAAGTTTAGTGGCTAATGTCTAAGACTTTAAAGTTAAGTTAAGGGACCCTTTGTGCAATTTTGGAAAGATATAAATGGGTGAGGATCCCTAGGTTTAGCAAATTCATTCCTTGCTTGTAGTGTTTGACGGCTGAGAGAAAAGAAGGGAAGGAGAAAAGAAGCTTTTGGGAGAGAAATCAAAGAGAAGAAGAGATCAGTGAAGGTAAATTCCTCCAAATCCTTCCTCTATGCTATTTAATGTTTCCTCTCTAAATGGTCTAAGAATTTGAGTGAGAAAAACCATGATTTAAGTGGGTTCTTCACCCAAATACCCTTAAACTATGTATTTTGGGGTTTTTGGTTTTTATAAACCGATTTAGAGGTATTAAGTGAGTTTAAATGGGTGTTTCTGGTTAGGGAATGAACCCCAACAGTTGTCTAATCAAGAAAATGACATAAAATCAGTTTTAAAGCACTTTTGGGGAATGAGTTTTTCCCCAGTCCGAAGTTACCGGACGTCGCCCCGTCCGGACAGTAGTGTCTGGATAGTGGGGGGTTTCCGGATAAGGCTAGTAGGTGTCCGGGTGTCGAGGGTTTCCGGATAAGTCACATTCTCGATCAGTTCCGGTCTCCGGATGAGATGTCCGGAAAGTAGCACGTCCGGATAGTAGTGTGTCCGGAAAGTAATTGCGTCCGGATAGTAGTATGTCCGGAAAGTAATTGCGTCCTGAAAGTGTGTATGTCCGAAAAGTGCTGTAACCGGACAGTAGGGTCGAACCGATTAAGCTGATGCGAATTTAATGTCCTTAGGGGTCCGATTGGATTAGCTTGGAGATATATCAAGAGTGCGTTCAACACTAACCGAAGGTGAGTTCCCTAAACCCTTTTTTTTACACAAAGTACGATGTTAAATGTTTTTATTACTGATTATGGTTCGTTAATGAGCATGAAATGTTTTGCCAACTGTTATGCATGATTTCCATGAAAAGTATGATTTATTTACAAAGGTTATTTAGCAACATGAAATTATGTATCATGATTTCACGCTTTGAGATTTACGATAAGCTATATGTATGCTACGTGGAGTCGGTTTGCACAGTGGGATCAGGGTACCTTGGGATTCGATGATCCCTTGGGTATTTGTGATGAGCTTGTAGGATGGAATTCGTTTCCTTCCTACTCGGATAGAAGGGAGTCCGCTTGGACTCCGATGTGAGCCGAGAGGGTGTCCGTTAGGCCCCAATCGTGGTAGCTAATGCGATCCTTGAACCATGTGTAGTACCTTGGATGATGTTTATGTGAAGAATGTGAACTATTTTTATAAAATGATTCTTATACTGTTGTATATGCTTTATGGAGGGAATTCACTAGACCTTTTGGTTTAACCCTCGCTTTCAAAAAACTAAACCATTTTCAGGTAAGCGTAGCACTGGTTCTTCCGGTAAGAACTAGTAGATGGCACAAGGAGGATTGGAGCTTAGAGCGACTCCAAGATTTTGGCTAAGATAACTATAGATAGAAGCTCTCGGTTGTGGATTAGAAGCTTTCGCTGTCCAATTTTGTCTAGTTTAGATTTACGAATGATTAAAGACAAGTGTTAATTTGTAATTTGAATGCTTAATCTATGATATTGTATGCTATGTTTTTGGGACGTTACAGTGACAACTCCGGCGGCTCTCCCTTTCTTAATCCGATTTTTGGGTGAAAATGCATTTTTTTGTCATTTTCTTTCTCATCCCATGTGCACCATCCAAGAGAGAAACACTAGTGGACGAGCCCAAAATAGTTCAATGACAATACCTGTTGGAGGGTTGATCAAAAGATTTTCTATGGATGAAGTTCCAAACGAAAAATCTTTCGGCCAAAGAATACATACGACATATCCCGTTCAACTGCAAAACAATGGGACCCACTACTATGCATATTTCTAATTAATATATAGCATGAATTTCATTTAATTATAATATAACTTATCTTATATATATATATAACTAACACTAGGTTTAAACCCGTGTATTACACAGGGTAATTTAAAAAAATTAAATCATGTCAGAAAATTTATCTTACAGATATGAATGATCATCGAAAGTACGATGCTACTTTTTCAAGATTTTTCCCCTTTAGAGTTGTTTTTTTTGCAGTTGGTTACAAAATGTCCTTGTTTTAGGCAGTTTTCACAAATGATGTTTTGCAAAAAACTAATAAAAAATATGAATAATTATTAAAAATTTATAATTGAGAAGTTATATACAGTACAAAGTGTTTGGATTAGCTTATTGTTGTACCAAAACGTGATAAGCTAATAGAGGAAATAATACAATCATGATTAAGAAAGTATAAATAATTAAATATAGTATACTAAAAAATATGCATATTTATATTTTTGAAAAATGTTCAAACTCATATTTAAACAGCAACTTGGTGCAAAACCCAGCGGTGTAAATATCTACTGTAAATTGATCAATTAATTTGCATAATTCATTCTGATGTCATATGACTTCTTCTCTCATATCTTAATTGTTCATAGTTTAGTAGCAAAAAAGAATCAAAACAACATTTTCCAACAACAGAAATAGAAACTTGTTCATATTAACAATAAAACAGAGCTTGATTACTAAAGAGATAGTAAAATTGTAAAAATCTAAAAGATTCTTAGAAATCAAAATCAACCAAAAAAAGAAAAGATGATTTCAAAAAATAAAACAAACCCAAATTAGTTTCAGTCAAATCCCAATTCCCCAAGTTGGTCCAAAAACAGTAGTTTTGATTGTTTTTTCATGAAAGAAATCGACACAACATAAATTCATAAAATAATCAGTTTGAGAAGAAACCCATTTAATTTAAAGCTTTTTTCTTGACAAAAAACATTAAGGTTCTGATTGTATCCCACCTCAGTTGGATTGCGAAACCCCAATAGGGTTCTTCTCAACCAAAACAAAAACCCTTGAATCTTTTGGGGTCTACAAAAGATTGTTGGATATGGAAAATGGGTTTAGGTGGATATATTTCAAGATTTAACTTTCCAATTAGGAATCTTCACAAAATTTGAGGAATCAATTTGATTGTACACGTGAGAGGAGCATGAAGCAGGTGATGAGAGGAGAGACAAATTGATTAATTAATTTATGTTTTAACATAATTAAATCCAAAAATATTTAATATTGGGCTCATTTCGAAAATATTGACGAAACGATTACAATGGTATAATTTGTAAAAAATAGAAATGTTTTTTTAATGCATTTTAGTTCATATACATTATTTATGTTTATATGATAAGAGTCTAAAATGAAAAATAAAAAAAGTAAGGGATTAAAAGTAAACTACATAGGTAATTATAAGGGTAGTAAATATAAGGTATAAATATTAAAAATTGAATTAATAAGAGATTTAATGAGGAGTGAATGTGAGTGTGATAATTGAACCTATAATGTAAATGCGTCTAGATACATGTTTAGACGGGAAAACAATGAAGTCGGCTTATCAGAAGACGACACGTGGCATGCTAGTTACTCATTTATTATATGTATAGATATATAATAAATTATAAATAAACTAATTCTTTATTTTTTGTTTATTTAATGTATAATGTGTATATATATATATTTAAAAATTAAATTTTAAATAAGACAAAGAAATTTAACATTAACATAAAGGTAACAAAATATAAATTTATAGCAGAATTAAACATATATAGCACTGGATAAACGTAGTTTCATAATGGAAAATTTAAAAACTACGACATAAATTAAAGTGTCCATTGGTTACCACCAACCATATAGTACTGATTAAAGTTTCTAGCTGCCACGTTTTGAGATTATTCGGCTTGGTCTTGAAGTCCTTCTCCGGATCCTTGATGTTGAGATGTTCGATATTGAGATCCTTGATATTCTTATCCTTGTCCATACATATCAATCTGGCGTTCTTCTGTTCTCTTTCTCGATATGATTCGCTCATTTTTATGAACTCATAAAACAAGGGGTCAAAGATAGAATTTAAATCAGTGAGCATAATTTGTCATCCGCCAACCTTGCATGATATAATGACTTCGTGCATCATTATGCACAATATGATCATTAGAAGATGAACGTAAGATTAATGCACCATTTGAAGAACAACATGAGGTAGTAGATGTGGGAGTTGAGATGGTGAACGATAACAATGTTGGACTTATACAGTTTCTTGCTCAACATAAAAAGATCAAATATAAAAACACTCACATTGAACTTCAAAATGAGTTTTGTGTCGTCCTGTACTGTCATGTCCCATGCACCACGCAACTGAATGGGTCATTTGTGGGATGAGTATACTAACTAGCTCGGAGAATTATTATTATTTGTCATTTTTATTTTTACAAATCTTCATTAGATTAATTAATTACTAATTATTTATTATTATGATATGTATTGACAAATTATAATTATTGTTTAAAAATAGTTTAATACTAAATAAAATATGTTATTTTAATGTTGGATATAAATTTGGTTTTTCTAAAGTGTGGTAAGAGTTGATTTTTTTTTTGGCTGTTTTTGTGTGTTTTTCTAGTGTGAGGTTTGGAGATGGTCTTGGATATACTTTGGCTTTATCTATTTATTCTTGTGTTCAATAAACTTGATGGTATATATTCTTTTTTTATTTTGGTTTTGATGCTTTCTTAAGATCTTCAAGTCAATTACAAGTTTATTATTGTTCTTTGTCTTTCCAGCCTGTGTTAGCAAACATAATTGTAGTCTGTAAATACTTTAGATGAGCTGCTTAATGTACATGGTGACAATCATATGCTATTCTATTCAGTTAGCATTTTTGCATTCTGTAACTGCTATGATATTCAGTTATTAATGGTTTCTTTGGTGTTCCATCATAATTAATAAACTGTAAAAACATGGAATTTTGTACAAATGAGTAACAGCTCAATCTAATTCAAATGAATATATGTCTTTGTACTAAAAGAAAAAGGAGAAAAAAAGTAAATAAATTCCGTCAGTATTTTGTGATTCCGTCGGTAATTAGTGATGGATCACAGATAAAATTTATTTTGTTTTATATATATATATATATTTATTTATTTAATTTTTTCCGACGGATTATCGACGAGTTTTTATTTAAAAATAAATCAACATTAAAATATTAACGTGTTCGCTGGTAATCTGTCGGAAACCTTTATTTTTACCGACAGATCACCGACGAAAAGGGTGTTCGTCGATAAATTCAAAAATCCGTCGGTAATCCACCGATATTCACCGACGCACTATCCGTCGAAAACTTTGGTCAGAAATCTGGCTTTGGCTAGTAGTGTTAGATTGATCTAGGCTTTTTTGAAGCATGATTGTTTAAATGAGAAATGAATCAATGATGTAGCACCTTAATTCACTACAACCAAACGAAATCGCATTTAACCCAACATCTGGTTTTTCTTTTTCACACGAAGGTATGCATCATTTTTAATTATTTTAGAAAGTTTTTTTTTTAATTATGTTTTTATGTTTGCATACGGGTGTTGTAGGAAAATATTATCTTTGTGATGCTGCATATTCCAATGCTAGTGGATTTTTGGCTCCATACCGTAACACAAGGTACTGGTTAGTCGGCGTGTTTTATATAAGGAGGAACGGTTCAATCATGCGCAACTAAGGAACGTTATTGAACGTGCTTAATTACGGTGTATTGAAAGCAAGATTTTCAATCTTAAAGCAGATGGCCCCTTTTCCTTTTACAAAACAAAGGAAATTGGTAATTGCTTGTTGTGCGATACATACTTTCATAAGAAAATGCAATATTAATGGAGTCCAATGAAGACACAATGTTTACCAATGAAGAAGGAGTTGGAAGTGGAGAAGCGGCATTAGATGGGACACAACGGGGTGCTAATAGCACACAATATATGGCGGCTACTTTGTGTGATGCAATTGCAAATCGATTAGTATCTAATGCATAAACTTGTGGAATTAGTATTGAATATGTATCATTTTGTTTGATAAGTACTTATTATTTTTGTTGCAAATGGACTTGTATCCAAACTGTGATTACTTCTATTTTAATATAAGTACTTATTAAATTTTGTTGTGATTATGTTATTGAATTCATATAATTATGTTTGATGAAGTTTTTTTATTTTAAAAATTATTTAAATTGATAATATTTTTTTTTTGAAAGGAGACGGCACTCCTGGCAATATATATAAAAAAAAAACAAATACACCTAAATGGCGAGAGACTCCCTCCCAAAGAAAATGAACTTATTCCCAAGTAAAGGATACAAGCCCTAAACAAGGAAGAGAACCAAACTAACCAAATACAAAGAGAGATAGAATACAAAGAGTACCACATCACAAAAAGCCAAAACAAACAAAGCCTAATGGAAGCTATAAGCATATAAAAGAAAATCCGCAAATCACCATTATGATCGACCAAATTGATAATATTTATTGTTAAGAATCAACCATTCAGCACATTTATCAAATAGCTATGTTCAACAATTATTACTTAGTTTGTGTTATTGTTTTGAAAAATCGTGCGAAATTATAATAGAAAATTGATTATTTATACTTTGTATATGATTCCGTCAAATATGTTTTTGCATGAAATCGATAAACTCAATTCAATATAAAATAGTTCATATGACTAGTTAGTTTTAGCTCGGAACCACAACATATTCTTTGTGATATTTTCTGAAACCAAAACCTATATGAAATCATTCAGATTACTAGTTGGTTTTGATTTGAAACTACAAACATAAACATGTTATGTGTGATATTTTCTAAAGTCAAATCCAATATGAAATAATTCATACTAGTTAGTTTCAATTATCTTCTTGTGATTCTATGTAGTTATAATATGATTCTCGATGGTTGTTTATTTATTTTTTTGATTCGATATTGAATCTCGTTGATCCAATATTGTTGTCGCCCATAGTTTGGTTGTTGTTTTAGGCTATATAGGGTTGTAAATTTGGGTCGCATAACACTATATGCTTAGAGATGTTTAGATTGTATCATACAACAATAGTCTTAAATTTTCCCAAGTTTATGACAAACTGAACACCAAACACGTACACTACAAGAAATATACTCTATAGCGACAAAAGCTATAGCGACGACTAAAGAAACGTTGCTGTAGGTATTAAAATTGTTTTTAACATATACTTGAAAAGTTCAGATTATTTTTTTAAAAATAGAATCCTACAGCGACGACATGTCGTCGTAGTAGGTGTCCCAATTTTTCTTTATATTTTTTTACTAAATGAAAATATGTTTTCTAACATATATTTGAAAAACTCAAATTATTATTTTTTAAACGGAAGCTACAGCTACGACATGTCGTCGCAGTAGGTGTCCAAATTTTTCTTAGCTTTTTTTACTAAATGAAAAATGTGTTTTCTAACATATTTTGAAAAGCTCAAATATTTTTTTTAAATAGAACACTACAGCAACGACATGTCGTCGCAGTAGGTGTCCAAATTCTTTTTTATATTTTTTTTCTAAATGAAAATGTATACTTAACATATATTTAAAATGCTTAATTTTTTTAAATAGAACCCTATAGCAACGACATATCATCGCAGTAGGTGTCCAGATTTTTCTTCACTCTTTTTACCAAATGAAAATGTGTTTTCTAACATATTTTAAAAAAACTCAAAAAACTTTTTTTAAATAGAACCCTATCGCAACGACATGTCGTTGCAGTAGGTGTCCAAATTTTTCTTTATATTTTTTTTACTAAATGAAAATGTATTCTCTAACATATATTTAAAAAGCTTAATTTTTTTTAAATAGAACCCTAGAGCTACGATATGTCGTCGCAGTAGGTGTCTAAAATTTTCTTCATTTTTTTACTAAAAAAAATTGTGTTTTCGAACATATATTTGAAAAGTTCATCTTCTTTTAATAAAACCCTACAACAACGATATATCATGGCAGTAGGTGTCCAAAGTTTAAATAAATAAGTTTTTTGAAAATTAATACACAGGTAAATCAATAGCTTTCAATGTCTTTGCTAAGTAAAAAAAGTTATATATTTTATAAAGGGGGAGGCTATTGGCACCCCAAACTTGGCTAATGGCACCCCATGATTACCAAAATGATTAAAATGATGATTTTGTTTTTTTTTGTTTTTTGTCCTTTTATTGTCTTTTTTTATTTATTTATTTATTTGTATTATATATTTGTATTTATTTTTATTATATAGTTTTAAAATATTTTTTTTTTCATTTACTTTTTTATTTTATTTAAAAATAAATAAATATTTATAAATATAAATATTACTAATTTTTTTATAATTATATAATTAGAAAAATAAAACATAAACATTGCGATTTAACATTTAAATAGAACATAAAATAATCTATATTACATTCGATTATTCTAAAATAACATTATCTGTAGTACAATTAACACGTAAAAGTCGCTCGTACTTCTGTATTCGATCTGAATACGGGGTAGCCCATCCTGCAGCACACGGATAACGGTAGTGGTCAAAATGTTGAGTTATACGAGGGAACGGGTATCCTTCTGCCATATCTAATTTCAATTGTAAAAGCAACATGTTGATACCACGCTGGCGGAGTGGACCTAAGCGGCAAGTACGTCAAACAGCCTGCCATATTTAAAACGTGTAATATCACATTATACCTTGAAGCAATCAAGACACCTATTTCAGGCATTGTCATCCAGTGTTCAACCGGTGCACCTCGATCTGATTGAAAGAAGTTTAAAGTGTTGTAAACAATATTCCAATATTGACCTCCAAAAGCGTTCCAGTATTCTGTCTTGTGTGTATCTAACTCTTCCATCAAGTTAGACCGAATTGTGGGCCATGCATCTTCATGAAGACCCAGCCAGACAGCTATTGCTCGGAATCCACAATTTCCATCACCTCTCACATCATGTACATGCGTAATGTAAGGGTGAAACATCTTTGGAAATTGATTAATGTATGGATGTACATTATAGTTTTTGCCCATGAAAGAACTGTGTCTCGGTGGTTCCTGGTAACTCATTTTTTCCAAGTCAACAAATGTTGACGCGTTCGAACTACTACGTCTAAGGGGTCTTTCACTTGTAAAAGACGGGTCAACATGAGTTGCAACAAACGGATCAACATGAGTTGCAAATGAGGGATCAACATGAGTTTTTCTGAAAAGTTTATCCTTCATCGAGGGCCGTCCACGAGTAGTCTTGTTAACAACAGGTTCACGAACCCATGTTTTTGATGCACTGGTTATCTCTTTTATCTTCCTCAGAAAACTGAACTTACCAGATCTCGATTGCTTGTTAAATTCCTCAGTAAACATTTGGACTTCAGCTTCACAACCTACGTCATCATCTTGTAAAGATTGGCACGGTGATATATTAAGCGTCGTCCAAAATACATCAAATCAAATGTCTCTCCCTTTTTTAATAATTGACATCTGAACATATTATATATTTACATTTTTGGTCCCTGTAATTAGTTATTATATTACTTTTAATCCCTTACTTTATCATTTTTTATTTTATACCCTTATCATATTAACATAAATAATCGTATATAAACTAAAATATATTCAAAAATACATTTTTTATTACAAATTATATCATTGTATTCGTCTCGTCAATATCTTCGAAATGAGTGTATATTGAATTTTAAATATAAAAAATATTTTTTATGTAGTGTATATAATATATATTTGCAATTTATGGGTTTTGTATTCATGACTTTGTCTTCATGATTCTGGGTTTTGTATTCATGATTGTCTTCATGATTCTGTGTTCATGGTTTTATATTGTTTTATATTTATGGGTTAATGGTTTTATATGGATTCATGATTTTATGGATTCATATTTTTGGGTTCATGATTTTATATTGATTCATGTTTCTGGGTTCATAAATTTATATGGCTTTATATTTATTGGTTCATGATTTAGTCTCGTTTCATCTTATTTCCATCGCCAAAATGTCAATTTCATGAATAATTGATTTTTTCCTGGAACTGTTACCAAAAATAAAATAATATATACAAAAAGGGAAATAAAAAATACGTTAGAAATCCCTAAAATACCCTCTATAAATTAAATGTATAAAAAAATAAAAACTAAAAAAGAAATTTCATGATTGGTTGATTTTGGTTTGTAGAGTTTCTAAGAATGCACTGGTTTGCAAAATATACCGACCCTATATATATATAAAACAAAAAAGAATAACTATATATATATATATATATATATTTCTAATATATATAACAAAAAAATAACAATATATATAAAAGTAATATATATATATATTTCTATATTTCTAATATATATATATATAAACAAATAAATAAATAACAATATATATATATATATATATATGTATACATAATAGTATAATGATTGTAAAAAATAATTGGATCGGAAATAAATGCATTCAACACCCCACTTTTGGGGTGCCATTAGCACTCCCCTTTATTTGCACCAAAAAAAGAAGGGTGTTAAATGCCATTTTTTTGTACCAATCATTTTTAAGGAATCATCCATCATCTTTCATTTCACTTTTTTTTTATATATATTTATATTTTGTTTTTATATATATAATATATATTACTTATATATATATTGTAATTTTTTTGTTATATATACATATATTAGAAATATAGAAATATATATAGAGAAATTAATTAAAATACCCCAAGTTTGAAATTGACTTACCAAAATACCCCAAAAAATGAAAAGTTTATCAAAATGCTATTTTTTTCCGCGGAGGGAGCCCTCTATAGCGGGCAGGGACCAATTGTGAAAAATTTTGCAAGATTATTTACACTTTCAGTCCCCATCGCGGGCCTCGTTCGCGGGCCAGGGACTGAAAGTGTAAATATATCTTGCAAAAAATTTCACAATTGGTCCCTGTCCGCGATAGCGGGCTCCCTTCGCGGAAAAATGACATTTTGGTAAACTTTTCATTTTTTTGGGTATTTTGGTAAGTCAATGTCAAACTTGAGGTATTTTAATGAAAGACTCATATATATATATAGTTATTCTTTTTTGTTTTATATATATATATATATATTTATATTTATATTCTTTTTATAAATTATACATTGTATTTATTTTTTATAATAAGGTCAGACATAGCTAGGTTTTTTCCCATAATAATTTACCCCCTTTATAGGCCCTAGGCACAAAAATTGTGATTTTGATTTGATATTTATACTTTCAACCCCTATACTTATTTACTTACTTTACTTTATACTTTTTACTTTCATAATTTAAATTTTACATTTAACACATATAATCGTTTATTAACTAAAATACGTTTTAATTTTAACAAGTTACACCATTATAATCGTCTCTTCGATACGGTCGAAATGAGCCTAATATTGAATTTTTTCTTATTTATATATTTTAATATATAGCATATACACTACATAAAAAATATTTTTTATATTTAAAATTCATTTTTTAACGTATTCTCACGAACAAATGCAATACTTGAACAAAGGTCATCATATCCCAATTGATTCAATTGATGTATTTTGGACGACGCTTGATTTATCACCGTGCCAATCTTTACAAGATGATGACGTAGGTTGTGAAGCTGAAGTCCAAATGTTTACTGAGGATTTTAACAAGCAATCGAGATCTGGTAAGTTCAGTTTTCTGAGAAAGATAAAAGAGATAGCCAGTGCATAAAAAACATGGGTTCGTGAACCTGTTGTTAACAAGACTACTCGTGGACGGCCCTCGTTGAATGATAAGCTTTTCAGAAAAACTCATGTTGATCCCTCATTTGCAACTCATGTTGATCCGTCTGTTGCAACTCATGTTGACCCGTCTTTTACAAGTGAAAGACCCCTTAGACGTAGTAGTTCGAACGCGTCAACATTTGTTGACTTGGAAAAAATGAGTTACCAGGAACCACCGAGACACAGTTCTTTCATGGGCAAAAACTATAATGTACATCCATACATTAATCAATTTCCAAAGATGTTTCACCCTTACATTACGCATGTACATGATGTGAGAGGTGATGGAAATTGTGGATTTCGAGCAATAGCTGTCTGTCTGGGTCTTCATGAAGATGCATGGCCCACAATTCGGTCTAACTTGATGGAAGAGTTAGATACACACAAGACAGAATACTGGAACGCTTTTGGAGGTCAATATTGGAATATTGTTTACAACACTTTAAACTTCTTTCAATCAGATCGAGGTGCACCGGTTGAACACTGGATGACAATGCCTGAAATAGGTGTCTTGATTGCTTCAAAGTATAATGTGATATTACACGTTATAAATATGGCAGGCTGTATGACGTACTTGCCGCTTAGGTCCACTCCGCCAGCGTTGTATCAACATGATGCTTTTACAATTGGGTACGTTAATGGTAACCATTATGTGAAATTAGATATGGCAGAAGGATACCCGTTCCCTACTATAACTCAACATTTTTTCCACTACGGTTATCCGTGTGCTGCAGGATGAGCTACCCCGTATTCAGATCGAATACAGAAGTACCAGCAACTTTTACGTGTTAATTGTACTACGGATAATGTCATTTTAGAATAATCGAATGTAATATAGATTATTTTATGTTCTATTTATATGTTAAATCGCAATGTTTATGTTTTATTTTTATAATTATATAATTATAAAAAATTAGTAATATTTATATTTATAAAATTTTATTTATTTTTAAATAAAACCAAAAAGTAAAAGAAAAAAAAACCTTTTTAAACTATATAATACAATTAAATAAAAATATATAATACAAATAAAAAAAATAAAAGACAACAAAAAGACAAAATACAAAAAAATAACAAAAAAATAATAATCATTGTTTGGTGTCATTAGCCTTTTTTGGTGCAAATAGCCTACCCCATAGCACCCCCATTTTATAAAAATAACATAATACTCCGTCGTTATGCACCTGGAGTCCTGGAGTATAATATTTTTAATAAGTTAAATTAAATTAGGTTTTAATGTTTATCTTTAATCTTCAAGGACTTTACTGGACTTTAAACAAATTTCTTTATGAGTACCGCTACCCAATGAACCCACTGAACCCAATTGTCACCTCAGCACCACATCAACTTTTCTCTTTCCTACACTCCTTATCCTAAAATGGAGTACCGTCTACCCACCAAACCCACTCTTACCCGCTGAATCCAACCCTATGAAAATAAAACCAAAAACATCGGTTCATGAAGCCGATGGCCTTACCAGCTCCCTACCCGCAAACACCCCCCTTACCCCCTTAGGCCATCCGTAGCCCAGCGGCTTCGGGCCCGGGTTCGGAGGGCGGGTTTGCGGGCTCTGGGTACGACTTCGGCGGGTTCACGCGGGTACGGGTGGCGGGTAAGGGGCTCGGGTTCCCCAGCCCGCATACCCGACAAGTTTATTTTTTTTTTTATAATTTTTTAATTCAAACGGCTATAATTCAAACGGTCATATTTTTTTTTTATCAATTTTTTATTTTCCAATTTAAACCCTATAAATCATCCTCAAATCTCATTCATTTTTCACACCAAAATTTAAACACTCATCTCAATCCTTAAATATTTTCTTTCATTTCTTTCAATCCGATATAAACTTTATGGATTCGCCACCCGTTTCATCGTCCGGTTCTTCATCATCCATTGACACCGACGAGGAATTCGGTCAACTATTAAATCGTTATGCAGATTTGTTGCAACAAGCTGTAGCCTCATCGTCAAGAAGACCGAGGTCCGGGAACATAGAAAGAGGTCGGGTAGATGCTAACGACCGGCTTTTGCAGGACTACTTTGGCGAAAACCCGATGTATACTTCGTATTTGTTTAGACGGCGGTTTAGGATGAGCAGGCAACTATTCGAACGGATAGTTCAAGATTTATCGGGAGTGTATCCGTATTTTACACAACGGATTGACGGACTCGGGTTACAAGGTTTCTCTCCGATACAAAAGTGTGTATCCGCTGTTCGACAATTGGCGTATGGAGTAGCTTCCGACGCACTTGACGAGTACTTGAGGATGGGAGAGAAAACGTCACGAGATTGTCTGCACACTTTCTGCACAGGTATTATTGAACTCTATGGTGGAAAATATTTACGCAAGCCTACTTACGATGATATTCAGAAGTTGTACCACAAGCATGAAGCTAAACACGGATTTCCCGGCATGCTCGGCAGCATAGACTGTACTCATTGGTCGTGGGCAAATTGTCCGAACGCATGGCGAGGTCAATTCATGAGAGGTGATCATGAACATCCGACAATCATGCTAGAAGCGGTGGCCTCCCAAGATCTATGGTTCTGGCACGCATTCTTTGGTGTTGCCGGTTCCAACAACGACATCAATGTTCTCAATCAATCGCCCATCCTCAACGATGTCTACGACGGAAAAGCACCCGAGTGCCCTTTTGAGGTTAATGGAGTCACCTACAAGAACGGATATTATCTAACGGATGGGATATACCCGGAATGGGCAACTTTTGTAAAAGCGTTTACGTGCCCAAATGATGCTAAACGAATAAAGTTCAAGGCCGCACAAGAATCGGCACGTAAAGATGTTGAACGAGCTTTTGGCGTGCTTAAACAACGTTGGCATATACTTAAGTACTCGACACGCGGATGGCATAAGAATAAATTGGCGAATATTATGTACGCTTGTCTCATATTACACAATATGATACTCGAAGACGAAGGTCATGCCATTTGTGCCGATGGAAACGCCGTGGTAGCGGATGAAACACAAATCACTGAGGCACAACGCGCAACAAATGTTCGAGAAGTCAAAAACCGAGAGACTCATAATAACCTTCGGTCGGATTTGGTCGAACATATTTGGCATATCCGACTACCCAACAACGACGACGAGTAGATTTTTAATATTTTGTAATTTTTAATTTTATTTTGTAATTTTTAATTTTATTTTGTAATTTTATTTTTATTTTGTAATTTTATTTTTATTTTGTAATTTTTAATTTTATTTTGTAATTTTATTTTTATTTTTATGAATGTTATGATTTTTTATTAAAAAATTAGATGATGTGGCATGAGGGTTCAAAAGGTTGGGGTACGGGATTAGAGGGTTCAAAAGGTTGAAGAGGGTTCAAAGTGGAAAACTGATGTGGAGCTGATGTGGCACTGAGGTTTGAACCCTCGGGTACGGAAGGCCTTACCCGCTAACCTTGATTGCCACCTCGGCCTTACCCGATCCCGTACCCGAGGGCGGCACGGGTAATGGTAATCGTCCCGGCCTAATTTAAACCCTAATTTCTCCCAACCACATAGTTCATTGTAATCGTCCCACTCGTCCGTCTTCTCCGTCGTTATGCACTTGGAGTTCAGAGTCCGTCTTACTCGTTCCTCTTCTTGTCGTTGTAAGTTTCAATTTTATCATTCATATGAAAACCATCTTCATCATCGTCTATATGGAAATCAAACCAGGTACATGTATTGGAACTCATCTTTGTATCTAATTTTCTCTAATGCGTTTTTTTTCTATCTCAATTTATGTTGCCTCACAAATCTCTGTATCTAATTTGTGTGTATAATTGATTGGTTTGGAGGTTATATTCAATTTGGAGCAGATCATATGCAATAATTTAATATGCAAAGCAAGTGTTCGATGAAATGCCTCCATGATATATTGTCTAGATCAAATGTGATGATATCTTCTAATCTCTATCACTTCATAATACTATCAAACTGTCATATTTCTTGATTTTTGACTTGCGAAATCTAAAGTTATGGTGGCTACTTGAATGAAAGGTCCCAACTAGGGTGTACTGTGTGCTATGATCAAGTTATGACACATAGTAATGCATTTTGCTCTCATATTAACTTGCTAAATGAGTGACCGATTGCAATTCTCAGGTGTCCATTCTTTTGTAACAAGAACGAAGAAGAATGTCTCCCCTTTAAAGGTAGCGTTGTTCAAGATGGATTTGATTATTGTTCATAGTATCAAGTTCATGAACAAATATGTCTTTAGTAATCTGCGTTAAATATGTCAACTGATAAAACTTTTACTATCAGTTATCAGCTTGTATAAAAGTTCATGGATTTGATTATTGTTCTTTATTCTTACATATGCTTATGATTTTATTATTAATATTTGTTCAACAGATAAAACTTTTTTTGGTTGATATTGTTAGTTGTTTATACCAAGTGGTCGTACTCCTGAGGAAGCTATGATGATACTTGTCCCTGAGGCATACAAGAATCATCCAACCTTGTTGATCAAATATCTCGAGGTTATTGATTTCTACAATTATTACAAGGGGCAAATGGAGGCTTGGGATGGACCTGCTTTACTCCTATTTAGGTGGAATTTCTATTTAAAGTTTACTACCAACTTCTTTATTGAACATTTGACAAGTTCAAAGATGTGTCATATTGTTTGAAATCTACAACCATGCTTAGTGCATTATACAACAAATAAATTTTCATGGTAAATATTTTAATTTGTAGAAGTTAAAATAATTTTTCAGTTTGTTGTTGTTGGGTATTTTCTCTAGTTTTGTACTCATGAGTTGGCTTTTATTTTCTTGCTTGCGATAATGTGACAGCGATGGGAAGACAGTTGGAGCTTGTCTTGATCGTATTGGACTTCGACCTGCTAGATATTGGCGGACTTCAGACAATGTTGCCTATGTTGCATCTGAGGTGCGTCTTTATTTTTAATTTGTGTTCTAAAGTATTTACATGCAGTTCAGACACAGAATTTGGACACAAATCCAGATAAATTATGGAGTTTGGGACGGTCAGATGCTACAAAAATTGAGTTAAAATTGAACCACATCCATTGGTCAATGCTTACCGTGAAAATTTATCTAAGACCAAAGCTTGAGAACACGTCTAGTTTTTTGGAAGCTGCTTACTTGTCTTTAACATTCCGATCTTCCCCCGTCAAGCTAAGCCATTGAAAATTGTAATTGTTGGTGCAGGTAAGGCTCTGATATTTATATTACTGACTAAATTATGTATTTTTTTTTGGTTTTATATCTATAGCTTTGCTCTGTCTACCACCTGCAAAATGCAATTTAAAAACATTTTTATCTGTTGTTGAAATTTACAATTTCATTGAATCAGATGATACTGTGATGCAGTGGTGTTTGACCCTTTGAATCAGAAGCATTGATGTTTGCAGCATGCTGTATGAGCAGCTCCACCATGCTACAGTCAGAAGTTTGGCAAGCTATCAACAACCGTCCTCTGCTGCCATTTAGGTTCGATACTAAAATAGTACTTTTCCCATACAACATTCAACTTGACACATGGTTTAATAAAAATGTTTGGCTATTTGTGAAATATCTATAACACCCTTCAATAAAGACAAATATAAACCCAAATTTAGTCAATCCATTCATTTCCATGGATGATAGCAAACAGATATATGATTTTAGTTTTGAAACTCTAAAAAAAGATGATGCACTTTTCACAGGACAGAGAGTACCAGAATGAATCAATTAGCTAAATGACCTTAAATGAGTTTCCAATTACGAACATGAGTTGTTAATATATCTTTTAAAACACAATCCCTGTAAAATCTTTAAAAAAGGCAGGATGTTACTTCATAAAAGTGATTTCTACAGAAGATAATTTAACTGAATAGCCCTACATAAGTCATTCTTGTCTTGTGAACTGATTTCAGAATTTAGGTGAGATGATGATCCTAGGGAGATTTGATGGTGCCATTACACCAAGTTTTATCGATGGTCTAACATTGGAGGGTCTTATCGATCATACCGGTAATTAGTCTGCTCTTTGTGCATATTAGCTTTTGGCATCAATCCTAACTGGTTGTTTATTCATGGTGGTATTGTGATACAAAATGCAGCTTACTTGATCAGATTACTTACTGATGAGCACCGAGTTAAAGGCTGGCAAAATCTGCAGTAGATTCCATTGCATGGTGCAAAGTAGCATCACCAAAGTTCTATCAGGTTCTTAAATAGATTTTTGATCTTTTCTGCACTGAAAATGAAAATTTTGATCTTGTGTTCATAGAATCACAGTTACATATACATGCATTTTAAAATCCTGATGTAAACCAAGGTATTAGGCCTTCTTTGTGATAATAACATTCCTATATGGTTCTTGTGGACCTAAATCTTTTCTCTATTTGATCACATGGATCATTCTTGATCCAGGCTACTGCAATGGAAGGTGTTGAGAACAATCTAATTATTATTTTTTATTTTTGACCTATAGCAACGACTTGTCGTGGCAGTAGGTATATAATTAATTTTTTTATTTTTGACCTATAGCAATGACTTGTTGTGGCAGTAGGTATATACTCTTTTTTTGACCTACAGCGACGACATTTCGTTGCAGTAGGTATATAATTAAATTTTTATTTTTGACCTATAGCAACGACATTTGGAGCATTAGCGATGACTTTTGTCGTCGCAATAGAGTAAATTTGTTGTATTGATTTTTAGCCGGGAAAAAAATTATTATTTTGAATGTAAAGTTTTTAGGCCCTTTAGCCCATTGGCAAGCCTGACCCGTTTATAGGACAAATACGGGTAAGTGAGAGTGACGACTTTTACCCGGTAATGAACTAGAATCATACCCGAAAGCTGATTGGGACAAAAATGTACTTTTTTCTTCTCACCAACACCAAAATAGGTGGAACAAAAATTAGGGAGATGTGCCAAGATTGGTAAATTACTAAACTACCATGTCAGATTAAAAGCTAAGACCTTCCACAATTCTTTCACCAGCCTTCCTCGCTCAAACCTGTCTGTCTCGTCTGCGTACCAAACGCACCCTGAGGATCAACGGTCAAATTTCCAAACGACCCAACCATACTAGTTCATGGTATCGATATAGTGATAATGAACTACACTTTTGTGCTTGATAAAGTGTTATACGTTCGACAGTTTCATCTAAACCTTATATCTATAGAACCTACATTCACATGGAATTGTGAGGTTCTGTTTTACAAATGTGGTGCTAATATTCAGAATACGACTACTTGGTATCGGAACTAGTTACATGGTTGTGGACAATATAATTCTTCCTGGTCCTTCGTCATCGGGTTTAACACACACTATAATAAAATCGGGTTTATAGGATGCCAACAACATCTAGGTGTTCTAATATATTGCTTATAGGTCTTAAGTTTATAGGACCAAACAATAAAGTGTCATTTCTAAACCTGTTGTAATAAGTTTATAGGACACTTTTGTGTGTCTTTATAAGCTTTTTAGGACATTTCTAAAACAAAGCGCCGTATTAGCTATTTTATAAGACATTTTTTAGAAGTGTCCTATAAATACATCTTTTTATATGACGTTTGTTTTTATAAGACACTTTTTTGAAATAGTGTCCTGTAAAATATAACTAATATAACACTTTATTTAAAATCTCCTAAATAACTTGTTTAAGATGCCCAAAAGCGTCTTATAAACTTATTGCAACATTATTGGATTAGAACCCTTTATTATTTGGTCCTATAAATTTAAGTCCTATAATCCTGTTGGTACACTTAAACATTTTTGAAGTCCTATAAGCTTAATTTTGTTGTAGTCACATCACCACCATCATGCTTCATGCATATTGGTTTCTTCATTTTGATAAGGTTATCATTCATAAATATGACGCAATATAGGAACATGAAAGTGAAATTATACAAGAACCCCAAGCACCACCATCCACCACCCTACCGGCCCTTTACCCCATCCTACCACCAAGCCCAATAAAACCGATTAAAACCCAATAAAACAACATGAAAGTGAATTTATACAGAAGTGTAGGAAAATATTCAGAAATATTAATAACAAACACTAAACAACTAATTTTTAAAAAATTTAAACATCCTTCTTGACGGAAGCACTATACCCTCATTTTTAACATAAGAAATGTTACATAATCTAGAAAAATTTCTCTAAAAGTACTCCAAAATACTAGCTAAATTAAAACTTTCAAATCGTTTGCAACGGAAGTCTTCAAAATACATAAGCACGCAACTTAAGAGCTAACTAGTCCCATACTAGTTACAACTGATCCATACATAAAAGTCTAAACAAAAGACTGAATTGAAAAGAATAATAGACAAGTCTCTAAGCATGTCATTTGCCCGTATCCAACCTCGAACTACTTGACACTGAGATGCATACTATAGTCAGCTTACATACTCAGTGAGTTCATGATTTGTGTGAGTGAAATCATATCTTGTCACACATATCAAACATGCAAGTTTAACGTAAAATAACATGCATTTTCTGAAAACATGAAACACCATAAGAAACGAGACCTCATAATTGTCTCATCAAGTAAGGACCGATGTAAGCATTCCTGGTTGTGTACGACTCACCTATAGCCAATAACCCATTACGGGGTCGTGCTGCCATGTCACAGACATTCCCTGGTGTGTACGACTCACATATAGCCAATCACCCATTTCGGGGTCGTGCCTCCCCATAAGTGTGACAAACCAAACTGGCATCCCATACTCCAACCCATGTACCATTTGTACTATATAAACCAACTGAAAACTCAAGCATGATAAGTATGTTTAAAAACCGGAAAAATTAGCATGCATGCTCCATAGAACTCCACATACGGGTAAACATATACCAATGACATGTATATAAATCATTATCATGCATAACATTCACCAATCACCATATAAATAATATAATGCTAAAAGTAAGTTTGTACGTATGTATGCATCCCATTGTATGTCTCATAAAGACTTACCTGATTGCGTAGATCGACTACCAATAACTCCTAAACATTCCATTCCTTGTCAACCAAACACTTGGTTAAACCTGACAACATTCCATTCCAATTCCTTTGACATATTCCATTCCATCAAAAATCATTCTGCGAACCAAACGCACCCTTAAGATAACAAATTAGCCTTTAGACTAACCGGTTAAGACATTTGTCCAATAACCCATGATACTCACTCCTTTCTTTTTTCTCAATCTATGGTATTTTTCCCATTTTTATTATTCTATGTTGTTTACCAATATGTATTTATAACTCTACATGTCCTTTCAAATGTCATGGGTTAACTAAAATAAGTTAACCCAAGAGTTTTCACAAAGACTTTCTCTCCTCCTAACAAATGACATGTCGTTGTTGTAGGTATATAATTTTTTTATTTATTTTTGACCTACGGCGACGACATGTCGTTGCAGTAGGTATATAATTAAATTTTTATTTTTGACCTATAGCAACGACTTGTCGTGGCAGTAGGTATATAATTAATTTTTTTATTTTTGACCTATAGCAACGACTTGTCGTGGCAGTAGGTATATAATTAATTTTTTATTTTTGACCTATAGCGACGACAAATAGCCATTTCATAAAGGGGTAGTGAGAAAATAGCCATTTTCTCTCCCATTTGACCTAAATGGCCATGGCTCCGCAATTGCGGAGCACTGTAGCAGTGCGAATCTCAATCTCAATTCAATTTAATATTTACACTTTTAACCCCTATACTTATTTACTTACTTTACTTTATACCTTTTACTTTCATAATTTTAATTTTACATTTAACACATATAATCGTTTATTAACTAAAATACATTAAAAAAATACTTTTTAATTTTAACAAGTTACACCATTATAATCGTCTCTTCGATACGCTCGAAATGAGCCCAATATTGAATTTTTTTCATTTATATATTTTAATATATATATGTTGGGTCACTTAAGATTTGAAGATGACCTCAGTCTCTCAATTTTACACAGTTCATACTTAGAATAATTTCTAGGTTCTTTACAAGCAGTTTAATTGTATAAAAATGTTCGGTGAAGTCGAAGATCAACCGAAGAAACAAAGTAGAAGTATATCTTCAAGGCAGAATGAAGATAGATTTCTCAACCAAAGATTAAGCTGCTACTTGGGACGTCCTAAGGTTTTAGGCCAGCACAACGTCCTAAGGTTTTAGGCCAGTACAAGGTCCTAAGGTTTCAGGCCAGTACACTTGAAGAGCAAGGAAAATCTTGAAGACTTGATCTGCAGGATCTCCTGAAGATGTTAAAGACTTGATCTCCAGGATCTCCTAGACTTGATCTCCAGGATCTCCAAGACTTGATCTCCAGGATCTCCTAGACTTGATCTGAAGAATCTCTTGAAGATGTTGAAGATATGATCGGCAGGATATGTTGAAGTCATGATCGACAGGATATCCTTGAAGACATCCTAGGCCAACAGTTTACAGCAGGTATATTCTGCTCTATCTGCAAAATATTTGAGATATCTTGCAATGACAGAGACATAATCCAAGGATCAGAAAAAGAGGTCTTTGGATTTGTTATATCTTTCAAGAAAGTTCAGATTCAACAAGAGGTCAACGCTTCAAGACAAAACATACAAAGACAAAAGTACGTCCCAGTATTTTTCAGAAGAGCTGCCATCCTGCCATCCAAGTGCTGCTTGACAAGTGTCCATGCATTTAATGCATGAGGCACTATATAAAGAGATCTTCTTCAACCTTGCAACTCACCAGTTCACAGACTCTCAAAAGGCTTTCAAGTGCTGGCATTACTCTCTCTCAAAAGTTCATTTGTGTTCTAAGTGTTTTACAACTGTTCTTATTCTCTGTGTGACTTTGTGTTAGATTGTTTAAGCAGATTTTATCTGTTTTGTTCCGCAGCAATCTTTAAGTTTTCTATGTGTAATTCTTGATTTTAAATCAATAAAGAATTAATTAAGTGAAAAATTTTGTGTATTGTATTCAACCCCCCTTCTACAATACTTGTTTACCATTGCTAATCCATAGCTGGGACCAACAAGTGGTATCAGAGCGGGTCAGTTTAATCTAATAAACTTGATCTGATCTGCAATGGCTTCATCTTCTACCTTGAACAATGTTTCTTCTCAAAACTCTACTGCTAATGCTGGATCATACGACAATGGCTCCATAGCCAAACCACCAAAGTTTAACCCTAATAACTTCTCTTTGTGGAAAAGTCGTATGATGCTCTTCCTAGAAGGAGTTGACAGCAGATATCCCACCATACTCCATGAAGGGCCTCTTGTCCCAAGAGTTTGGGATCGTTATAATGCCAAAAACAAAGATGAGGATGGTGATGATTCTTCTTCTGATGAGGAAGAACGAACACCTGCTACTGGGAGATACATTGTAAAGGACCCCAGTAAGTACACTGATGAAGACAAGCGTCTTGTAGCTCTTGATACTAAAGTCAGAGCCATCATTGCCCTCTCCTTGCCTGATGAAGTTTATCACTCTCTTGTAAACTTTTCTACTGCTAAAGAAATGTGGTCTACTCTGTGTGTTCTTTATGAAGGAACTTCTGAAGTAAAAAAGAGCAGAAAAATCGCTCTTGTTAGAAAATATGAACTGTTTGCTCATGAAAAAGGAGAATCGCTTTCTGATTACTATAACCGTTTTAACAGTCTGCTTAATGATCTTAAGCTGTTGGGTCGCATTTATGACAATGAGGAAGTCTTATGCAAATTTATGGACTGTCTTCCTGAGTTCTGGGAAAACATCTGCACATGCATTAAGACAACCAAGGATCTTGATCATATGCCTCTCACAGCTCTTTATGGTACTCTCTTTAACTTTGAGCAAACCAAGCTCCAAAGGAAGTCTGTTATTAAAGATATCAAAAGCTCTTCCCTAGCTCTTGTAAGTGACTCTTCCAAAAGATCTGTGTGTATTCCTAGAATTACATATCCTTCTGATTCTGACCATGATAGTCAAGAAGATACCAATGATCATTCGGAGGCATATCTTAGTGATGCTGATGATGAAGGTGAGGAAACCCCCGTTGACCAACTGATAGATGGCATAGCCATGCTGGCAGGTTACTCTAAACCTAGATCCCGTTTCTCCTCTAGTAAATCTAAATTTTCTAGAAAATCTTCTCAAAATTTCCCCAAGCACTCTTCAACTGATAAATCAAATGAGGAATGCTTTAAATGTGGGAAGAAAGGCCATTTTGCCTCTGAGTGCAGAAGCAAGCTTTCTGAAAAATCAAAGAACTCTTCTTCTAGTCGTCCCTTTTCAAAATCTAATAGATCCAGACCCGATTCAAATCACTCCTCTTCTCAAAAATCTGGCCAACCTGGTTCCTCTGTGAACTCTGACCGTGCTGAAAAGTACAAGGCTAAATACAAAAGAGAAAAGGAGAGAAATGAACTTCTTTCCAAAAAGGGAACGGGTCTGCTGGCTGAGTATCATGACTTGGTAGACGAACCCACATCTGACAGTGATAAGGACATGGCCAATATTTGTTTCATGGCAAAGATTGATGACATCAATGACTGTGAGGAAACTCCTTCCACTCTTGCTCTAGTCTCGACAGGATGCTCTTCCTCATCCACTCAGGTTTATGGACATCAACAGATCTAGTATCTGGATAGCGGATGTTCACGTCATATGACTGGAAACATATCTCTTCTTGTTAACTTCGTGTCGGCTAAAGGTCCATCTGTTATCTTTGGCGATAATTCTCGTGGCAGTACTAAAGGCTACAGAACTCTCTCAAATGGTTCCGTCACCTTTAATAAAGTAGCGTACGTTGAAGGCTTGATGCACAACCTCTTAAGCATAAGCCAGCTGTGTGACATCGGCTATAAAGTAATCTTTGAACTGTCCATTTGCACGGTGGTTGACAAAGACATGAAAGCTGTACTTTCCGGGTACCGAAAAGAAAATGTCTATGTTATAGACATGGGACAGAGTTCATCTTTTGAAACAAACATCTGTTTTGTCTCTGAAAACTCTGCTAAAATCAGTTGGCTTTGGCACAAGCGTCTCTCTCACCTCAACTTCAAAACCTTGAACTCTCTCTCTTCTAAAGAGCTCGTGTCTGGTATGCCAAAGCTAACCTTTGTGAAAGAAAAGCTGTGTGCTGCTTGTGAGAAGGGAAAGCTCACAAAATCTTCATTCAAGTCCAAGCAATGCTTCTCCATTTCTCAACCTCTTCAGATGCTGCACATGGATCTGTGTGGACCAGTCAGCACTCCAAGCCTTGGTGGAAGAAGGTACATTCTTGTTATTATTGATGAGTTTACACGCTACACTTGGGTATTTTTTCTCAGGTACAAAAGTGATGCTTCTGAAGAAATCATAAAGTTCATCAAAAGATCTGAAGTGATGAATGGGCAGCTGGTGAGATCTGTGAGAAGTGACAACGGCACTGAATTCAAAAACAGTGTGTTGGATGACTTCTTCAATGAAAAGGGCATATCTCAGAATTTTTCGGCTGTTCGGACTCCACAACAAAATGGTGTGGTAGAGCGAAAGAACAGGACGCTGTGTGAAGCTGCCAGATCCATGCTGAGTGAATCTCACCTGCCGACTTACTTTTGGGCTGAAGCAATTAATACCGCATGCTTTACCCAGAATAGGTCCATCATTGTAAAAAGGCATAATAAGACTCCCTATGAAGTCTTTTATGGTAGAAAACCAAACATCAGTTTTCTTCATGTCTTTGGGTGTGTCTGCTACATTTTGAATGACAGAGAAAACTTGGGCAAGTTTGATCCTAAAGCAGATGAAGGCATCTTCATGGGTTATTCTCTCACCTCCAAAGCATACAGGGTCTACAACCTTCGGAGAAAATGTATTGATGAATCAATACATGTCAAGTTTGATGACCTCAAGGTATCATCTCTCTCCTCAGATGATGATGAATTAAATAGTTGGATCACCTCTTGCATTGGTGATGCTTCTCCTTCTCCACCTAACCCAACTATTCCCATACCTTCTCCTCATAATCCCACCTCTCAAGATAATAATCCTTCCTCATCCTCACACCCTTCTTCAAACCTAGAAGAAAATCCTCTGTCGATCCAAACTTCCCTAAACCAAAATTCTCTTCAAAACACCACTCTCTCTCATCCCTCAAATACCCCTTCTTCATCAAATCCACCACATACTTCTTCTTTCAATCCTCCTCAAGATCTACCCTCCACCTCTCATCCACAACCTTCCTATCCTCCAGCTTTGCCTCCTGCTATAAAATGGACCAAGGATCATCCAATTGATCAAATAATTGGTGATCAACAGGCTGGTGTCCAAACCAGAAGAGGAGTAGGCAATATCTGTCTCTATGTGAACTTTTTGTCTCTTATAGAGCCAAAGAAGGTTGAAGAAGCTCTAGCTGATCCATGTTGGATCACTGCCATGCAAGAAGAACTTTCTCAGTTTGAGAGAAACAAGGCCTGGAGATTGGTTCCTCGCCCTCCCAGAAAAACAATCATAGGAACCAAGTGGGTCTTCAGAAACATGATGGATGAAGAAGGCACTGTCATCATAAATAAAGCCAGGTTGGTTGCTCAAGGGTACAGGCAAGAAGAAGGAATTGACTATGACGAAACATTTGCTCCAGTTGCCAGACTTGAAGCAATCAGAATCTTCCTTGCTCATGCTGCATACAAGAACTTCAGAGTCTTCCAGATGGATGTCAAGAGTGCCTTCCTGAATGGAGAGCTAGCTGAAGAAGTCTATGTGAAGCAACCTCCCGGATTTGAAGATCCATCTCATCCTGACTATGTGTACAGATTGGATAAGGCTCTCTATGGCCTTAAACAAGCTCCTCGTGCCTGGTATGATACTCTAGCTGACTTTCTTCTGAAGAACAAGTATACTAGAGGTAAGATTGACAACACTCTTTTCATCAAACAAAGCCCAGTTAATCTTATTCTTGTTCAAATCTATGTGGATGATATCATTTTTGGTGCCACCGATGAATCACTATTTGATGAGTTTGCTTCTCTCATGATGAGTCAATATGAGATGAGCATGATGGGGGAGCTAACATTTTTCTTGGGTCTTCAAGTAAGACAATCTTCTGAAGGTATCTTTATAAACCAAAGCAAATACATTCGTGATCTTTTGAAAAAGTTTCAATTTGATACATGCTCTCCCATGAAAACTCCTATGGCACCACCTCTAAAACTTGATGCTGATACAAATGGTGTATCTGTTGATATCACCAAGTTTAGAGGAATGATTGGGTCACTTCTTTATCTTACTGCTAGTAGACCTGACATTATGTTCGCTACCTGTTTGTGTGCGCGTTACCAAGCCAATCCTAAGAAATCTCATATGGATGCGGTTAAACGCATCTTTAGGTATCTGAAAGGTACCATGAATCTGGGTCTTTGGTATCCCAAAGACTCAGGTTTTGATCTCATGGGATATTCAGATTCTGATTTTGCAGGATCCAAGATTGATAGAAAGAGCACTACTGGAAGCTGCCAACTCCTTGGTGGTAAACTTGTTAGCTGGTCTAGCAAGAAGCAACACTCAGTATCCACCTCCACTGCTGAAGCTGAATATGTTGCTGCCGGTAGCTGCTGTGCTCAAATCCTATGGATGAAGAATCAACTGAGGGACTACAATCAGATCTACTCTCAAGTCCCAATACTGTGTGACAACTCCAGTGCAATTGCCATTGCAAATAATCCGATGCTTCACTCCAGATCCAAGCACATTGATATTCGGTATCCCTTCATAAGAGATCACATCTCCAAAGGTGATATTGAACTGCATTTTATCCCCACCGATCTTCAACTGACGGATCTCTTCACAAAGCCTCTTGAAGAACCTCGGTTCAAATTTCTCCTAGGAGAACTTGGTATGTTAAATTTAGATATATAAAAAAAATCTGTGTTTATCAGTTAGACATTTCAAGTACTGATATTTTATCAGTTACAAGAAAAGTCCATTTTTGTCTCATTCTTCTCTTCTACTCTCCTTTTCTACTTTTACCTATCCCAATACATCCCTTACCTTTTACCTCATACACTCAACACTTACCATTCTCAATCCAAGTCAACTTCACTCCTCACCATTCATTTCTTTACCTATCCATTTTTACTTTTAATCCACACCCTCACTTTTCCATCAAAAGAAACACAAACTACCCTCAAACCTCCCCTCTACACACAACCTATTTTTCTACCTTCACCTTACCATCTCTTTTTCTCCTATAAATTTACCTTACTCACACATATCCTTCATCTCCCCTCACAAACTATCCTAACCAACCAAATAAGACAAACCTCACACAATACCTCCAAACCACCGACAACAAGCAACCCAAACACCATCTTCGTCGGCTGTCTCCCTTCCGCCGACAACCTCACGCCGACAGCATCTCCCGCCGACCGCCGCCCTGCTGCTGCCACCGACCACCGACGCAAACCTCCTATTGTTGACATGATGGTGCCATCCTCTCCTCCATCTTCAAGGTATCTTCCTCATCATCCTCCCACACCTACTCATCACATGTGTGAAGCTCCCATCACCAGATATGTCTCCCCTGCAAGCCAACTTGGATCCATCCAGAGTTCTCTCTCTGGCTTACACTCTCAGCTTCAGTCCCTTTTAGACTCCAATGCCACTCTCACACTCTCTATGGCTGCCATGAAAACTGCTTCTGAGGCTCGTGATCAGGAAATTATTAGGCTACAGTCATCCATTGAGAGCCAGCAAAGCCTAAATAATCAGCTTCTTGGTGGTCTTGTCTCTCTTCACCAAAGGATGGATGCTCTTCCAGCGGCGCAGGCTCGAGTCCTCACTCACTTTGCTGATGTTGTCCTGTCTCGTGAACGGTCGGCCGCTGAGGGGGAGAGAGGTCTGGAAACTCTTTCCAACGACCAACCGGGTCAATCTGACGTGCCAGGTCCTTCTGACCCATCCAAATCGGCACAACCAGATCCACCAACTCAGGGGGAGCAAACCATTGAAAATGCAGGTACACTAGTTGAGGGGGAGCAATCTGAGTTTTCCAAAAAGTTTGCATGGTGCAAGAAAAAGTTACTTGGAAGGACCAGTATCTCTAAAATCGTTGAAGCCAAACTAGCTACTCACAAAGAATCACATGATGTCTATGTGATACTTACCCGGGCTGACAACTCCATCACACCGGTAAGATTTCATGACCTTGATTCTTATGGTATGTTAGAATGGTACGAAATTGTTGAATGTCTTAAAGATTCAAAAAGTCCGAACCTAGTTGATGCAAAGATATATATCAGAGGACTTCTTGACAATCTAAAGAAGATAAGGAAAGAATTCCACCAAACCATCTTTCAAGATCTTGCTGCTATAGGAATTCTTCCTGATCTCAAGAACCTGAACCTAAAGCTTCCCTCAGTCCCCACCAGAAAATCTCCTTCTGTGTTATACAGACCGTATCGGGGCATTTTCTTCAACAATGCCCAAGGCACACAACAATTCTTCCGATATGAGGAGATATCTATGGCTGACTCTATCTTCCTTGAAGCCATCCTTGTCATTACCCCTGACACAACTGCAATCCCTCCACTACAACATGCCATCTTAGCTGAACTACAGAAAAGGATGAAATGATCATCTTTTTATGTTTCTGATATGTACTTGTAAACTTAAGTTAATGCTCTTTCAAGTTTTCAATACAAGTACACTTTTGTTAATAGTTTGTACAGTATACTTTACCATTTCTTTTTACTTGTAAATGTCGGATACAAAAAAAAAATCCAAAAAGAACAAAAAGAATGGACTATGTGAAAAGAACCCAAAAGAGTAAACAAGGGTCAAAAATGAATTATTCAGTGTTTACTTCTCAGATTCTAAGTATGGATGTCATCCTCAAATAGGGGGAGATTGTTGGGTCACTTAAGATTTGAAGATGACCTCAGTCTCTCAATTTTACACAGTTCATACTTAGAATAATTTCTAGGTTCTTTACAAGCAGTTTAATTGTATAAAAATGTTCGGTGAAGTCGAAGATCAACCGAAGAAACAAAGTAGAAGTATATCTTCAAGGCGGATTGAAGATAGATTTCTCAACCAAAGATTAAGCTGCTACTTGGGACGTCCTAAGGTTTTAGGCCAGCACAACGTCCTAAGGTTTTAGGCCAGTACAAGGTCCTAAGGTTTTAGGCCAGTACAAGGTCCTAAGGTTTCAGGCCAGTACACTTGAAGAGCAAGGAAAATCTTGAAGACTTGATCTGCAGGATCTCCTGAAGATGTTAAAGACTTGATCTCCAGGATCTCCTAGACTTGATCTCCAGGATCTCCTAGACTTGATCTCCAGGATCTCCAGGATCTCCTAGACTTGATCTGAAGAATCTCTTGAAGATGTTGAAGATATGATCAGCAGGATATGTTGAAGTCATGATCGGCAGGATATCCTTGAAGACATCCTAGGCCAACAGTTTACAGCAGGTATATTCTGCTCTATCTGCAAAATATTTGAGATATCTTGCAATGACAGAGACATGATCCAAGGATCAGAAAAAAGAGGTCTTTGGATTTGTTATCTCTTTCAAGAAAGTTCAGATTCAACAAGAGGTCAACGCTTCAAGACAAAACATACAAAGACAAAAGTACGTCCCAGTATTTTTCAGAAGAGCTGCTTCCATCCTGCCATCCAAGTGCTGCTTGACAAGTGTCCATGCATTTAATGCATGAGGCACTATATAAAGAGATATTCTTCAACCTTGCAACTCACCAGTTCACAGACTCTCAAAAGGCTTTCAAGTGCTGGCATTACTCTCTCTCAAAAGTTCATTTGTGTTCTAAGTGTTTTACAACTGTTCTTATTCTCTGTGTGACTTTGTGTTAGATTGTTTAAGCAGATTTTATCTGTTTTGTTCCGCAGCAATCTTTAAGTTTGCTATGTGTAATTCTTGATTTTAAATCAATAAAGAATTAATTAAGTGAAAAATTTTGTGTATTGTATTCAACCCCCCCTTCTACAATACTTGTTTACCATTGCTAATCCATAGCTGGGACCAACAATATCATATACACTACATATAAAATATTTTTTATATTTAAAATTCATTTTTAACGTATTTTTAATTTTGTTTTACACTTCTATCGCAGTAACATAATAATCATATATGATATATATATTAAAATATTTTTATTAAAATTATTTTTTTTAAAATTATTTTTTAAAACTTATTGTTTATGTAGTGTATATGATATATATTAAAATATATAAAAAAAAAAAATCAATATTGAGCTCATTTCGAACGTATCGAAGAGACGATTACAATGGTGTAACTTGTTATAATTAAAACGTATTTCTTTAACGTATTTTAGTTAATAAACGATTATATGTGTTAAATGTAAAATTAAAATTATGAAAGTAAAAGGTATAAAGTAAAGTAAGTAAATAAGTATAAGGATTGAAAGTGTAAAGTTCATATATGGCCCGCTACATGTGATTTTAATTTGATATTTACACTTTCAACTCCTATACTTATTTACTTACTTTACTTTATACCTTTTAGTTTCATAATTTTAATTTTACATTAACACATATATCGTTTATTAACTAAAACACGTTAAAAAAATATGTTTTAATTTTAACAAGTTACATCATTATAATCGTCTCTTCGATACGTTCGAAATGAGCCCAATATTGAATTTTTTTTGATTTATATATTTTAATATATATCATATATACTACATAAAAAATAATTTAAAAAAAAATAATTTTAATAAAAAATATTTTAATATATATCATATATGATTATTATGTTAATGCGATAGAAGTGTAAAACAAAATTAAAAATATGTTAAAAAATGAATTTTAAATATAAAAAATATTTTATATGTAATGTATATGATATATATTAAAATATATAAATCAAAAAAATTCAATATTGGGCTCATTTCGAGCGTATCGAAAAGACGATAATAATGGTGTAACTTGTTAAAATTAAAACGTATTTTTTAACGTATTTCAGTTAATAAACGATTATATGTGTTAAATGTAAAATTAAAATTATAAAAGTAAAAGGTATAAAGTAAAATAAGTAAATAAGTATAGGGGTTGAAATTGTAAATATCAAATTAAATTGAATTGAGATACGCACTGCTACACTGCTCCTTCGCATTGCTACAGTGCTCCTTCACACTGCTACAGTGCTCCGCACTAGCTCAACAGTGCTCCGCAATTGCGGAGCCATGGCCATTTGGGTAAAATGGGAGAGAAAATGATTATTTTCTCACTACCCCTTTATGAAATGGCTATTTTCGTCAATTTCCCCTAAAATAAGTTAACCCAAGAGTTTTCACAAAGACTTTCTCTCCTCCTAACAAATGACATGTCGTTGTTGTAGGTATATAATTTTTTTATTTATTTTTGACCTACGGCGACGACATGTCGTTGCAGTAGGTATATAATTAAAATTTTATTTTTGACCTATAGCAACGACTTGTCGTGGCAGTAGGTATATAATTAATTTTTTTATTTTTGACCTATAGCAACGACTTGTCGTGGCAGTAGGTATATAATTAATTTTTTATTTTTGACCTACAGCGACGACTGGTCGTTGCAGTAGGTATATAATTATTTTTTTCCAATTTTTGACATATAGCGACGATATGTCATTGCAGTAGGTATATAATTATTTTTTCCAATTTTTGACATATAGCGACGATATGTCGTTGCAGTAGGGAACTACAGCTACGAATTTACAGTAACAAAGGCTACAGCAACGACGGTCGTCGCAATAGACCTATAGCAACGACATTTGGAGCATTAGCGACGACTTTTGTCGTCGCAATAGAGTAAATTTGTTGTAGTGACAAGGTGTGTAGGGTTATTCTGAGCAAAACACTGTATGTTTGTATGCAAGTATTTAAAGTTCAACTTAACTTGATGTTACATGATGGTGTTGTATAATTATAAGATATATATTACGAAAAACACATCATCATTCTACAAATAACCGATACAATGCACTTGTTAAAAGCTTGGGACCCTAACCAAGTACGGGAAAGATTTACTAAACCATAAAGCACAATTCATTCTCGTACTTTTCAAATAAAACATTACCGTAGTCCGTTGGTCGTTAAATTCTTAAATCAACTTTTCATATGATATTTTCTATATTTTATTTAAAAAAGAGTATTGTTTTAATTATTGTTTATAAATCATCAAAAATGACAAATACTATATGATATTTCTAAATCTTGCTTTTGAAAAAATAAATAAAATGTGTTTTAAAACAACACCTCGCGTTAATTACATCTATTAAACGGTTAATATTCTTTGACTAGGTGCGTATCCGTGCACGATGCGACGCGTATCATTTCGAATCTAAAGCTGAGAACTCGAAAAAACATAATCTTGTTTTATGTTCAGTTTTATCTCCATCACACGATGCCAATTTTATGGTTTTATGTGTTTTTAAGTTGCATACAAATTCAAGGTCAATATAGTGAATAGGTCAAAAAATTGAAAAGAATTCGTTCGATAGTGAGGTCTTCAATTTAGCTCATTTTGAAGGTTTTGATTAGACGATTATAATGGTATACTTTGTGAACAAAATAGAATTTTAATGTATTTTAGTTTATATACAATTATGTATGTTAATATGATAAGAGTGTAAAATGAAAAATGAAAAGAGAAGATATATAAAATAAACTAAATAACTAACTATAAGGGTATAACTAAAAATAAAAAATAGTTATCTTTTTAACTATCATGTTGAACGTAGAGGTTTTGAAGCTTTTAAACTTGTACGTGACGTGATTGAGATTTGTACCTCTTTTATATGCACCTCTTAAACTTTTCAAAATAACCGTAATATCGCTTTTATAATATAGTATAGATATAGATACGTCGTCCAATCATTAGATCATTGATTAGTAGTAGGAATTATAAATTTTAGAACATGTAATATAATTTAAAACCATTACTTTATTTCATATTTTCATATTTATTACAGAATACATATTGTCATGGTAATATGTTCAACATACATATACACATAAATATGTATGCAAATGTGTGTACATATGCTCATAATGCATGCATGAATAATAGCAACATAATTATTTAAGTTGATAGAGAGTTTTGATGCCTTTAATATCATCATCATTCAAACCTCTTTTAACTCCATATTTGAATGAAGCGAACATTGAGGCATTGGGGTTGTCACTATGATCCAACCCAAATAGATGTCCTATTTCGTGAGCAGCCACTGACTCTAAATCCATTTTCTGAGGTTCGGTTCCAGGTCCATCTGACCAGTTCTCTTCTATGTCGAAATGGAGCCTTCCATCAGTGGGTTGAAAAGCATGTGCCAATACCTTACCAGGCCCATCAAAATCAATATCTCCATGCTTTCTTTCTTCAAAACTAACCTTTAAGTCAGCATGCTTAAAGTCAGCGATTCTAGAAAACGTAAAGTAATGAGTTGCGGTAGCCCATTGTTTTAAGGCACGGTCAACAGGAGGTATGTGTTTGTTTGGATAGTTTGAGGGGAAAGCATAAGTGAAGTGTGATTTACCATGGGGCCATCTACGATGAGATGGGAAAAGTTTGAAATGAGGAACTATGTGTGACGATTTCAATCTATGGATATAAGTTTTTCCATCTGGTAGTCCACAACGAGGTATGACCATTTGTGAAACCGTGGGTCCATCTAATGTCCCAGTGGCATTAAGATGGTAATATTTTTGGTAACTTTTGAGGGCAACCTCGAGTTCGTCATCAAATTTGTCATCTTCAGCACGCGTGTTCTCATGGGTAATTTGGTAACTTAGGTAGCCGAAACGAGCGAGATATAGTTTGAGTTGATGGAGGTCTTGCGCTGTGCTACCTTTTTCACAACAACCTTTAAGTTGTTTGATGGACTCAATGGAGGATAATTTTGGATGATTACCAAAATTACCCTTGCTTTGAGAGAAGAAAAGGACGAATAACACAATCGACAAAGGAGGTAGAATAGTCATGTTAAATGCGCCTTAGCAAATATATTTAGTGTTTTTGGTTAAATGTTTCCAAGTTATTCGGTTTATTTATAGTGATGAGGCCAAGCTGACAAATTGATTAATGTTTTTACGGTTTAAAATATTTGCATATTTGATCTTGAATATTTAATTTATAATTAACACCAAATAGCCACAAAATTTATAAATTCTTAATTTTTTGCAAGTTGTATTTTTTGGGCTAGAACTATACAAATCTTCCAATTTTATGTTGGAAATATGGCTGTATTTATGAGTTTGTGTAGGTTGATGCGAGAACTTATGGGCCGTTTACCTAATCACTTACCTGAGTAAGTGCTTACCGGTAAAATTCAACACTATCATTTATTTTTCGGGTAAGATTTTAGTCCACCAAAACTGCATCGTATGCAACAATTTAGCCGGTAAGCGCTAACCGTGGTAAGAGCCGGCACACTCACTTACCGGGTAAGACTCTATCGGTCCTTGCTTTCGACTCTGGGTCCTTGCTTTCGCTCTTACCGGGTAAGATTTTTAGTTCTTGTCATATTCATCCGGTAAGCTAATGTGACTTGGTAAGCACTTACCCGGGTAAGCGTTTTATAAATGGCCCCTTAGTTTTGATGTATCACGTGTCTAAACGTATTTAAATGAATGGGAAAATTGTTTGGTTTTATATAATATAATAATAAGTCGATTCTCTCATATATCCAAATTTTTATTCTAGACTTATAAGCTATCTTTTTGAAAAGCTACTTGGAGTAGCTTATAAGTAGTTTTTTATAAATATTTCAATTATGCCCTCATTAATATTAATTATTATTTATTAACTATTTTTTTAATATGTCATTTTTTGGTCATTTAAATGCTTATAAGCTACTTTTTGCCAAACGTGACTTTTTCATCAACTAACTTATCAGCTACCAGCTAGCTTATAAGTCATAAGCTAGCTTATCGGCTAGTTTGCCAAACATAACGAATGAAAATTCATTTCCGTTTTTTCTTCGTTATCATTTTCAATTTTATTCTTCTCTCAGAAATAAACATCTTAATTAATAATTAATAAAATACTGAATTGAATTGAATTGAAAAACTGGTGGTAGAATCCACATTGAGAACCCCATTTTCATCTCTAATCTGCCAATCACCATCTAAATATTGTCAAAATAAACACGTCTTTTTCTTTTTCCTTCAAAATAACAAACATACGGTTAAACATATACGTCCAGAATAAATTACATAATTATTTAGAATATATAAAATATATAAATAATTCCGTTGAAATAAATTGGTCATTTTATCTGTTCTATTTTGTGATGTTCTACCTTACTCAACGTTGAACAAACTATTGTGTTTTGTTTTATTCTGTTCTATCCTATCTGGATACCAAACGCAACCGAAATGTACAAAGATTTTGGATATTTTTAACAAGTTTTTTATTTTAATAGGTTTTTTTGAAATGGTGAAGGTAAGAGAGAGACTGTAAAATTAACTTTGCAAACCTTCCAAAAAATAATGACGGTTAGTTCAGTGAACCGTTCGGCGGGAAGTTCGTTTATTTAATAAATGAACGAACATGAACACGTTTTTTTGTTCGTTTAGTTAAATGAACGAACATGAACAATGGTCTCGTTCGTTCATTTATGTTCGCTAATGTTCGTTCGTTTACGTTCGTTTATGTTCATTTATGTTCGTTTATGCATGTTTATATATATAAACATATTTATATAATATGAAATTAATGTGTAAAATCATCAAGTAATTTGATCTTTTAGAATTTATTTTTTATACCTCCTAAGTTAACCCGGTTTTTCATTTTGTTAAGGTATTTTTTACGAACGAAATGATAAGTACGGTGGTTGGCTTTTGTTCATTTGAGTTCGTTCGTTTATGTTCATTTAAGCCCGTTCGTTTATGTTCATTTAAGTTCGTTCGTTTACGTTCGTTTAACTCTTAATGAACGAACATAAACGAACACGAACAAACAAAAAATCTTAACAAACGAACATGAACACAAAAAATCTCATTCGTTTACCGTTCGTGTTCGTTCGTTTGTTCGGTTAAGTTAAACGAACGAACATGAACAAGCGTTCGTTCATGTTCGTTTACAGCCCTAACTGTTAGAGACAATTTTTCATTATATTTTTATCAATAAGAAACCTTGAAATTAAATGTTCAGATAAAAAATTCATTAAATGTATGAAATATTTTAATAATATAATTAATGTTAAAATCTCAAAATGTAAAAGTTGTTGGAGTTGATTATAATTCATTTTGGAGAAATATTAGAAAAACGGTTAGAGATGTTCTAAAAACATATCCAACATATATGTTATTTTAGAAATTTTAGAGAATTGAGAAAAATGTTTTACTACAGCTATACTAAACTCTCCAATAAAATAGACGATAAAAAGAAAGAGAATAAAAAAATCTTCAAATTTAAAAGGATTAGAATAAAATATAATATAACTATTGGAGATAGATTTAAATGTTCCCTAAAGCTTGAATTTTGGTGTTATTAGGTGATCTCGCATTGATTAAAGACAGGTACATTGAAAGAAAGTGGTGAGTATATAAAAGAACCAAAGATAATGACTTTGGTATTATGAGATTTTAGTATTCCTCAAATGTTATGTGGTTTAAGTTTGTTTATCTTACATTCGTGGGAAGAATGAAAATTGAAAGAAGGAAGTGTGTATATTTCTCTGAAATGAGGAGATGAATTTTTGTAGCAAATTGGCTTAGATGTGTTAACCATTTCTTTTGCAAAAGAGATATTAAAAGAAATCCTTCGGGGTTACTTAGGTGCCGTTTGGTTCACAGAAACAGATGGAATCTGGTGGAACTGGAATCTCAGATTCCTTTGACCAGATTCCATTCCAGTGTTCGGTTCAATCTTTTGTATAAATGGAATCTTTAAAATTCCAATGAATTCTATGAATTAGCCATTTTTCATTCCATCACATAAACAAGGTATTTTAAAGGAATGGAATTGAACATTTTCATATTTTCAAAATTACCCCTTGCCCTAGTTTATCATTTTCAGTCAACATCTTCACAATCTGGTATCCCCCTCTCTCTCGTTTTCTTCTCCATCGCAAAGCTCCTTCCTCATCAACTGATCTGGTAAGATTTCTGGCTGCTTTCGATTTATCTCTTCTGCTTGGTTTCGATTTATCTCTTCTGGTTGCTTTCGATTTATCTCTCTGGTTGCAACCGATTTTTGCTTTTGATTTGTGCTTGTGGTTTCGATTTATCTCTTCTGGTTGCTTTCGATTTATCTCTCTGATTGCTACTGATTTTTGCTTTCGATGTGTGCTTGTGGTTTCGATTTGGTACATCTGGTTGCTTTCGATTTATCTCTCTGGATGCTACTGATTTTTGGTTTCGGTTTGTGCTTGTGGTTTCGATTTGGTACATATGGTTTCGATTTGTCCATGAATTTACAATCTGTTACATCTGGTTGCTACTGATTTCTGCTTTTGTCCATGATTTCTACATCTGGTTGCTACTGATTTCTGCTTTTGTCCATGGTTGCTACATCTGGTACATGTGGTTTCGATTTGTCCATTATGCTTATAATTTGTTCCATGATCGTGGATTTTTATTTTTTAAATCTGTTTCATGATATAGTTGATTTTAAAATCTGTTTCATGATAGTGATTTAAAAATTTGTTTCATGATGGTTGATTTTTTTTCATGAATTTACAATCTGTATCATGTATGATTTAAATATCTGTTTCATGTATGATATATAAACAGGAAATGGCCCGAATTAGTCTCACAACACGCAAACGTAGGATTATGCGACTATTTTTGGAAGAAGCTATGAGTGCTATTGTTTGGTTTTTCATTACAGTTTGTTGTTTAGTAGCCAAACATAGAAGAGATAGACCTCGTATTCAATATTTGTTATCTAGTATGCATCGATCTGCAATATTTCATAGGTATGCATATGATAGTGACACCATGTGCATATCACAACTTAGGATGGATAGAAGATGTTTCAAAACGTTGTGTGATATGCTTGAAAGATTAGGAGGATTACAAGCAACTAGGAATATGGACGTTGATGAACAAGTTGCCATTTTCCTTCACATGGTTGCTCATAATGTTAAGAATAGGGTTGTCACATGTCGTTTTCATCGTTCGGAGGAAACAATTAGTAGACTTTTTACTCGAGTTTGCAACGCGGTTAATAAATTGCATCCACATTTACTTAAGAAACCTGAACCTATTCTTGGTGACTCTACTAATCGAAGATGGAAATGGTTCAAGGTACAAATAATTAATATTTTTGTTTTGGTATTCACGTAGTAAAGTACATATGTGTAATGATTGTTTTTGTTCTTTTTTTCTTTTAGAATTGTATAGGTGCTTTAGATGGAACATACATAAAGTGCCTAGTATCACTTGAAGACAAGCCTAGGTATAGAGCACGAAAGAATGATATTGCCACAAACGTGTTAAGGGTGTGTTCACAAGATAAGCAGTTTATCTACGTGTTAGCAGGATGGGAGGGGTCAGCGGCTGATAGTAGAGTCCTTCGAGATGCTCTTCTTAGGCCCCGTGGGTTAAAGGTGCCATGGCCGTATTATTATTTGGTAGATGGTGGGTATACAAATGGAGAGGGTTTTCTTGCCCCTTATAGAGGTCAAAGGTATCACTTAAATGAGTGGCGCGATGGACACCGACCAACTACACCAAGAGAATTTTTCAACATGAAACATTCTTTTGCAAGAAATGTTATCAAACGATGCTTTGGTATTTTGAAAGCGAGATGGGGAATTTTAAAAGATAATTCTTACTACCCTGTTGAACTGAAAGTTAAGGTCATAATGGCATGTTGTCTTCTTCATAATTTTATAAGACAAGAAATGCCAATTGATCCGTTTGAAAACATATCTTGCTCGAATAAAACCGAAGACGTTGACCATCAAGATGAGGATAATATCACTTCCATAGGTACTTCTACCGAGTGGACCGAATTTAGAAACAACTTGGCCCAAAGCATGTTTGATGATTGGCAAGCTTCTATTTGATCTTTATGTATTGTAGTACAACTTGGTGTTTTATGTATTTTAGTACAATTTAATCTTTTATGTATTGTAGTACAATTTGGTATTTTATGTATTGTAGTACAATTTAATCTTTTATGTATTGTAGTACAATTTGGTGTTTTAATGGTGCAATTTTATTGCTATTAATTTTAGTGGTACAATTTGATCTTTAATTTTAGGTGTGAAGATGTGTGTGACTGCTGACGATTCAGTTTGGGATGCTTACTTACAGGTACATATTAGGGATGTTTAACTTATTACCATGTTAATAATTTATTTTAATGGTTTCTATTTTATTTTTTTGCAAATTTAGGTACACAAAAAGGCTGTGAAATGGAGAAACAAACCATTTCCACATTATGAAGACATGTGTTACGTTTTCGGAAAGGATCGTGCTCATGGAAATCAAGCGAGAGACTATGATGGGTTAGATGAAAATGTTGTCATGAAAGATAGCCAGATGCCAAGTCAAGAACAACAATATGATGAAAATGTTTTCATGGAAGATAGCCGCATGCCAAGTCAAGAGTGTACATCTCAAGGTAGTAGGAAGCGCAAGAGTCGAGGTGATCCTCTTGTTGATGCAATAAAGAATGTTGCTGTCATACTTGGAGATAGACTTGAAAAAGCATCGGACAATTTGGTGAAATTTGAGATGGAGATACATCAAAAGAAGTCCATTGTTGGTTCTGAACTTGCCAAGATGGATCTTACTTCAATGGAAAGGTTTACGACATTGAGGAAAATAACACGTGATCCTGAAGTCGTGTTAAGTTTTTGGAACTATGAAGGAGAAGCTCGGGAAGAGTTTGTGACGTATATGTTGCAAGAATGACCACTTAATTATTAATGGTTTTTGCATATGTTGGAACATGAACTAGACTATGCTTTTGGAATTATTTTGGTGGCATGTAATTATTTTGGTGACATGTAATTATTTTGGAACATGTATTTGAACTATGATCGATTAGTGACGATGGCACGTAAGTATTTTTGGAACAATTTCTAAATCGATCAAGTAATGTCATTTGGTTTATTATTATGTTTGGGTTGTGTATATTATATGGTTTACACATTCAAGTATTTAATAATAATTTTATTAAAGTACTTAATAACTATTTTATTAAAGCATTTTTTGGTTAAAAAAAATAAAATTAACAAAAGGGTATTTTGGTCATTTACCCAAATTTCATTCCAATTCCAAAGCTACATTCTGTGAACCAAACAGACAGATTCCAATTCCTTCAACAGATTTCATTCCAATTCTGTCAACCAAACAACTGGTCAAACCTGACAACATTCTATTCCAATTCCTCCAAAGTTAAATTCCTTTGACAGATTCTATTTCATCCAAAAACATTCTGCGAACCAAACGCCCCCTTAATGTATTTACTTTCTGAAAAATAAATATATCAAAGAAAAACAAAGAGGACGGATTTACATCATGAGATTTGAGCATTCCTCAAATCTTGAAATGTGGTTAATTTAATTTTGCTCATCGTACATTGGTTGGAAGAATGAAAAATGAAGGATGAAAGTGTGTGTGTGTGTGTGTATACATATACATATAGAGGAAGATTCAAACGAGAACTCTAACTATTTAAGAAAACAGCAAATTATGTGCAAAATCACATGTGATTTTAAATTAACTGCAAAAACTGAACACGCGCGACTTTGGCCGCGACTTAAAGTGGCGAGAAAATTCGTGTAATCATATATGATTTTGTACGTGAATCATATATGATTCTGTACATAGCGGCTGTTTTCTTGTTTTTTAAATAGTTAGCGTTCTCGTATAAACCCACATCTCTCTCTCTCTCTCTCTCTCTCTCTCTATATATATATATATATATATATATATATATATATATATATATATATGTGTGTGTGTGTGTGTGTGTGTGAAACGAGGAGGTGGTTATTTTGTAGCAAGTCATCTTGTTAGGTCAAATGAGGCAACCATTTCTTTTGCAAAAAATATCCAATAATCAATCAATCAATATCATTATATATATAAAAGGAAAACCCAATAGGAATGAGGTGGCACCATGAGAATTGAGTATTCTCAAATGGTGGATTGTGGTTGAGTTATAGCCATCCCACATTGGTGAGGAGTTGAAATATTAGAACAAATATGTGTGTATAAGAAAGTTGGATGTGATGACTTTGTTTTCATTCTCATAGAGTTATCTTATTTTGGATAACCTTTATTTTGCATCATGAGAGTATTCTTAAATGATAGATTGTGGTTGAACTTTAGCTCTCCCACATTGGTGAAAAGTTGAAAATTTTGAATAAAGAGGTGTATAAAAAGGTGGATGTGATGCTTTTATGTCCATTCTCATAGGGTTGTCTTATTTTAGATGACCTTTTTTTGCATCATGAAAATTGAGTATACTTGAATGCTCAATTGTAGTTTACTTTTAGCTATTTCACATTGGTGACAAGTTGAAAAATAGAATAAAGATGTGTAAGAAAGGTGAATGTAATGCATTTGTGTCTATTCATCAGTTTTGACACATAAGATTGTATTATTTTAGATGACATTTTTTACAAAAAAAATATCATCAATTATCAATATTATATATATATATATATATATATATATGTATATATTAAAAAAACCAAAAGGTTATGAGATTACACCATGAGATATGAGTATTCTCAAGTGGTGAATTGTGTGGTTGAGTTATTGTTTATCCCACGTTGGTGAAAAGTTAAAAAGTTAGAATAAAGACGTGAATAGAAAATGTGAATGTGGTACCTTTGTGCCCATCCATGATCCATAGGGCCATGATTCATAGATTGTTTTATTTTGGATGAATTTTTTGAAAAACAAATAAAAATTATTATTATATAAAAAATCAATCGATTATATCAATCAATAAAAATGATAAAAACCAATAATTGAACTAAAGGTCATGATGTGACACCATGAAATTTGAGTATTTTACAAATGGTGGGGTGGTTGATTTTTAGCTATCTCACATTGTTCGAAAGTTAAAAAATTGAAATAATTAAATTTATAGATTAAAGAAGAAATAATAATATATAATAATGTGGCAGTGTGAGATCTGTGTATTTCGAAATCTAGCATTGTGGTGGTGTTTTACTCATCCCACAATGATAAGTAATATAAGATTGGAGAATGAAAGTAACTATAATAAACGAGGAGACTTGCCTTTTGATTAATTAAAGGATTGCTTGGCTAGATATTCTTTATGGCTAACCTTATTTTTCTTAAAAAAATTATTTATTTAAGTAAATAAATTGATAGATAAATGTATAGAAATCATTATATTTCATCAAGTTATATAATATTATCAAATGTTGAACAGTGATGTTTTTTTTATCTCACAAGTCACAAGAAGATGTAAGTATTATCAAATCTTGAATTAAGATGATGTTATCCACATTGATAGAAAGACGATAAATTTTTATAAATTAGTGAGTATGTAAAATAAATGAGAGTCTTATTTAATTATCCCACATTGACGGAAAGACAATAGATTTGGAAGAGGGTGTTAGTATATAAAAGCTGGAAGAGATGTCTTATTTGTTTATCCCACATCGGTGAAAAACGATAGATTTGAAAGAAGAGGTTAGTATATTAAAGGTGGATGAGATGTCTTATTTGGTAAGTCCACATCTACGGATTGGTAATAAATTTAGAACAATAGGCAAGCAAAGGAAAATGTGGATAAGATGCCTTACAAGTTTAAAATAGTTTGTGATAACTTATTTGGTTGTCTTTTTTTAGTCGACCTATTTTGCTAAAAATCAATTTTTATTAAATATTAACCTTTATATAACTTCTTTTATATAAAAAGAACAACCATTATTATGAGTCACATTGTGAAATTTCAGTATTCTCAAATATTGCATCAGTTATCTCACGTTGATGAGAGGCATAAGATTGAAGAATGAAGGTAATTATAAGAAATAAGGGATAATTTTGATAGTCAAAAATTTAGTTAGCTAAATATGTTTTAGCTCACGATTTGAATCCATAATAAATTAGCAAGAATGAAGGATCTCGAAGAGAAGGTTGATACTTTATGAAAATGTACCACTTATGAAAATACATTTTATTTTTAAAATTGTATCTCATTAACTATTAAAGAAGAAACTACGTTTTATCTTAACTCGGTCAAGTACTTAAAATATTTATCGCTACCGCGCAACGCGCGAGGTGGACACTAGTATATATTAAAACAAAAACCATGTGTGATGACGTGGAGCCTCCTAAAGCTTAGAATCCTCTCTGTCTTTTTTCTCAATTTTTTGATTTTTTTTAAATGTTGAATATGTAAAAGACGTTTCCACCCCTGTATGTTAAAAACATAAAACTTATTGACATAGGGTTATTTTGGTAATTTAAAAAAATTTAACTTCCTAAACCTTTCATCTTCATTCTTGAAGATGAAACCACTAAATCTTCCCATCTTCATTCTTTAAGGTAAAACCTCCAAAACATTTCATGTGATCATCCATTATGAATTGTCTATCACGAAATGTCTTCTTCCTCCTCTCAACCACTTGATGTATTATTCATTTCTAAAATCATTATTCTTCAACAAATTGTTTTCAAGGTAAACTCTTTTTCTTCTTCTCTGTCACTTGATTTGTTCTTTCATTTCACAAATTATTATTCTTCAACAAAATCGTTTGTAGGTAAACTTCTTTTCTCTCTTTCCATCGCTTGATTTGTTCTTTCATTTCACAAAATTTTATTCTTCAACAAAGTGGTTTGCAGGTTTGCTTTGAGTATAATAATCCAAGTATTATTCGTTATTGGCTTTTGTTGGTATTTTATAGTTTATTTTTATTTTTGTCGTAAATATTTTTTTTATGTTTTTCCAATATAACCGGGGGTTTGTTCTTAGCAGCGGACAACGATTTTATAGTCTTGATGAAAACAATGATTCAATAATCGAGTCCTGCAAATACGTATTACTTTCTATGATATATCTCAACAAACTTCAACATGTTCTTTTTCAATTGTTATTCTTATGTTTTCAGGTTATTTCGAGAAGACTAATCCGTATTACATTCAGGTTATTCGTTTCTTTTGACTTTTGTTAGGATCTTAAATTTATTTTCTTATTTTCGTCTTTTATATTTTCCTAGGTTTTAAGTTTTACTAATCATTTTAACTCTTATTAAAATCATTATTTTTTTATTTACATGACACTCGAATATAATAATATGTATATTTTTATTTACATAACAATTTAATACAATAAGAAACGGATTATAACTGTATATATGAAAAATAAAATGAAGATTATTTAATTTAATACATTTTAATTTACATGTAAAAAAATCTTATTGCAAGCAATATACATAAATGAGATAATACTTTATTATACTATAATTTATCATTTATTATTATTTGTACAATACCCTTATTATATATATATAAGAGTAAACTGCAATTTTGGTTCTTGTGGTTTGTTATTTTTCTCACTTTTGGTCCCTGTAAAATTTTTATTGCAAGAAACACCATATGGTATGCAAAATTGCTTGGATGTGGTCCCCGAGGAGTAACATCGTTAGGCTGCTCCGTTAAAACCCCCTCAAGGACCAAAATTGCAATTAGTCTTTTATTATTTTACCATTTATTTAAAACATAATAATTATATTATATTATATAATTAATAAATAATTATCATTTGATTTAAAAATAACTTATTTAATAAAAAGACAAAATTTTAAATAATTAATAATTTATATTTACGTTTCGTCGATCAAAATTATAATAAAACAATTCGTATTTTCGTTTGTCTTTTAATTATATATATTCAATATTTTATATAAATAATCAAAAACTTCATGTCTTTGATTTGTTTGTATTGAATAATTTATTTTCTATTAAAATTGAAATTCATATAAATAAGCAAAAACTTCATGTCTTTAATTTATTTTTTAAAGATATTGAATTTTGATTCTTCACTTTAAATTTTTGAATAATATGTTGGAGTTGTTTCAAAGGTTTTTTTTTGGTCGTTTAAGCTCTCTTCGACATGTTACATCATTTTAAAAATCCTAGGGTAAATTATTTAAAAAATCTAAAAGAATGTCGAGTTCAATAAGATGCACATTTATTTATAATTACTCTTTTTAAAGGTTATTTCATATATCGCTTTAATATGCGCTAGATTTTTTATATTATAGATATTATAATTTATATAAATAATCAAAAACCGCATATCTTTAATTTATTTTTTCTGAATAATTTATTTTTTTATTAAAATTTAAACTTAATAAAAACGAAAATATAAATTATTTTTTATAATTTTAATCGACGAGACGTAAATATAAATTATTAATTAATTAAAGATTTGTCATTCTATTAAATAAGTTGTTTTTAGGGAATTTAATTAAAATGCCCAAAGTTTGACTTTGACTTACCAAAATACCCATTTTCTCGTCGAATTTGCCGAAATACCCATTTTTTCCGCAAAAAATCCCGCGATCGCTGGACCTACAACCACGTGGCACCACGTGGCACTACGTGGCACCAGGTTTGGCCATTTCTTCCGCTATTCCCCCTCAAGATACTCCGCGACTACCATTTTTCCCCCTCAAGATACCCCGCGTTTACAAAATGACCCCTGTCCCGCAATTTGATCCCGCGATCGCGGGATTTTCCTGCCACGTGTAGGGCTGGGGTTGAAACCCTAATTTTTTATAAATGTTTAGGGTTGGGTGTCGGCTATAAAGAGAGAGGGTGGGGGACCAAATCCGGCCACCAACATTTTTTTAATACTCTCTCCAAATTCTCTCAACTTCTCGTGTCGATTACGCGCTTGGTTTGAAGATGTCACGTGTTAGGGATGTTGTAAGTCATTTTTCTTAACCCTTTGTAGTTTGTTGTTGTTATCTTAAATTTTTAAAATATATGATATGTAAACTTTGTTGGTAAATGTAACATCCCAGAAACATAACATGCATTCATCTAGAAAAATTAGCATTCACATTACATAAATATCTTGTCTTTACATCATCAATAAAGTGATCTAAGTAAAATTGACAGCGGAAGGCTCTACGTCCACAGCCGAGATTCTATCTATAGTCATCATTCAAAATCTTGGAGTCGCTATGAGCTCCACACATTTCTTGTCTCCATCTAATTCTTACTAGAATTTCCCACTGTACGCCTACCTGAAAATGGTTTAGTTTTTGAAAAGCGAGGGTTAGACCAAAAGGTCTAGTGAATTCCCTCCATAAACATTTATCACAGTAAAAAGATCATTTCATAAAGAAAATACTTTCACATTTTTCTCATAACATCAACCAAGGTTAAACACGGGGTTCAGGGAATTGCATAAGCTACTCCGATCGGGGCCTAACGGACACCCTCTCGTCTACGCCGGAATCCAAATGGACTCCCCGTTCCTTCATGTAGGAGAAAACGAATTCCAACCTACAAGCTAACCTCCATATGCCCAAGGGATCAGAGATCCCAAGGTACCCTGGCCCCACCGTTCAACCGACTCCACATAGCATACACATACATTTGAAACCATATGCATGAAAACATTAAACATCTTTCGTTTGTGTGTAAACATGTAAATCATGAAAGCATGCATAACTTTTATAAATCAATTCATGCTCGATAAAGGAACCATATTCAGTAAAAATGGTACGTCATAAAAAGGAGTGAGAGAACTCACCTTTGATTATCGTAGAACGTACTTCTTATATACCTCCCAGCTAAACCAGTCGAACACCTAAGGGCATTAGATTCGGATCAGATTAAACGGCTCAAACCCACTATCCAACACACACTTTCCGGGTACCAACCTGTCCGGACACCAAGACTGTCCGGATACCCATACTATCCGGATACCAAGACTGTCCGGATGCACCTTCTTTCCGGATACCAAGACTGTCCGGATAAACCTTCTTTCCGGATACTGCACCCGGTAACTCAATCTACCCGGAAAATCACCCACCCGGGAACTACCATCCTTATCCGGAAACTACCATAAAACTTCACCCAGAAACTAGCATCCATATCCGGAAACTACCATGATCATCACGAACTGATGGTGTCCGGATGCGACTGCTGTTCTAAATTAGCAAATTAAAAGTGATCGATAACTCCAATTTCTACCATAAGTTCGATTAGACAACCATAAGGGTTCATTCACCAATCTAAACATCCACTTAATCCATCTTTTACTCCCTTAAATCCATTACCAAGCCAAAAACCCATAAAACCCATTTTAAAGGAAAGATGGTGAAAACTCAAAGAATCATCCAGAAAAATCTTAGGAATCCATACCAATAAGAAAGAAAAGTACTACAATGATCAGAAGAACGGATTCAAAATGTATTACCTTGCAGATTCTTCCTTGATTCCTCATTTTCTCTTGATTTCTTCTCAAACCCTTCTTTCTTTCTCTTGCTCTCTCTTAGCCGCCAACACCAACACCAAATACTGATTTTGTGAAGTGAAGGCTGCCCTAGGGATTTGTGCCCTACACCTCTTTCACCAATTGACAATTAAGCCCCTCAAGAATACTTTCTTTTATTCCACTTTGACCACCAAACTCTAAAACCCACTAGAATTTGGGTTGTTACAACACTCCCCCTTAAAAGAATTCCGTCCCCGGAATTCCTCATTGGAAACGATGCGGGTATCTAGCTTTCATCTCTGACTCCAACTCCCAGGTCGCCTTCGGACCCTTGTGGTGCCGCCATTGTACCTTAACCAGCTTAGTCTCCTTGCTCCGCGACTTCCTTACCTTAACATCCGTGATTGCTTCAGGTTCCTCTACAAAGTTCAAATTCTCGTCCACTTTAATGTCATCCAACGGCACAGCTTTAGTCGTGTCGGCTAGACATTTCCTTAGATTAGACACGTGAAACGCATTATGAATACTGCTCAATTCTTCCGGTAGGTCCAACCTATATGCCACTTCTCCAATTCGTTCAGTAATCTCAAACGGTCCGATGTAACGTGGGCTTAACTTCCCACGTTTTCCAAATCGTACCACTCCCTTCCAAGGAGACACCTTTAGCAGAACATGATCTCCGACTTGGAATTCAATGTCTTTCTGCCTCTTATCCGCATAGCTTTTCTGCCGGTCGCGGGCGACCTTCAGTCTTTCACGCACTTGGACTATCTTGTCCGAAGTCAGTTGTACAATTTCTGGCCCCGCTAACTGTCTCTCTCCGACTTCATTCCAACACAACGGTGTCCGACACTTTCTACCGTAAAGTGCCTCAAACGGCGCTGCCTTGATACTCGAGTGATAGTTATTGTTATAAGCAAACTCGATCAGCGGTAAGTGCTTTTCCCATGAGCCTTGGAAATCCAAAGCACACGCTCTTAACATGTCTTCTAACGTCTGGATCGTTCGCTCACTCTGACCGTCGGTCTGAGGATGATAAGCGGTACTCATCTTGATCTGCGAACCCATTTCTCTTTGGAAGCTCTTCCAAAACGTAGAGGTAAATCTGCTATCGCGGTGTGATACAATTGACGAGGGTACCCGATGGCGGGTTACGATCTCATCGATGTACAACCTTGCTAACTGCTCCAATGAGTAAGACTCTCGTATAGGTAGGAAGTGCGCCGACTTCGTGAGTCGATCCATGGCCACCCAAATGGCGTCTTAACCCTTTGGAGTTCTAGGTAAATGGGTCACGAAGTCCATCGTGATTTGGTCCCACTTCCACATCGGTATCTCTAACGACTGGAGCTTCCCGTACGGTCTTTGATGTTCGATCTTTACACGCGAACACGTCATACAGGTCTCTACAAAGTGAGCCACGTCTTTCTTCAATCCAGGCCACCCGTAGTCTCGTCGTAGGTCTCCGTACATCTTGTTAGTTCCGGGGTGGATCGTGTACTTCGATTTGTGAGCTTCTTCGAGAATCAGCTTTCGGAGCTCTCCGAGTTTCGAAACCCAAATTCTCCCATTCAGACATTTCACCCCTCGACTATCTTCCACTAACATGGACGCTTGCCCTACCATTCTCTCCTTCTTAAGATTTTCAGTTTCGAGCGCTTCAACCTGACATTTCTTTATTTCAGCTAACAGATTGAATGTGACCTCGGCCCTCATGGCCACAATCCTGGGGGTTTCACTTCGTTCCTTACGGCTTAAAGCGTCCGCCACCACGTTTGCCTTCCCCGGATGGTATTCGATCTTATAGTCGTAGTCGGTCAACAATTCAATCCATCTCCTTTGGCGCATATTCAACTCTTTTTGATCAAAGAGATGACATAAACTCTTGTGGCCCGTGAAGATCTGACACTTCATCCCATACAGGTAATGTCGCCAAATCTTCAGGGCAAAAACCACTGCCGCCAATTCTAAATCATGCATAGGATAACGAGCCTCGTGATCCTTTAACTGTCGGGAGGCATAAGCGATCACCTTACCTCGTTGCATGAGTACGCAACCCAAACCAAGCTTCGAGGCATCGCTGAAAACCACAAAATCGTCCAAACCATCCGGTAGTGACAACACCGGAGCGCTGCTCAACATATCCTTAAGCCTTTGAAATGCTTCCTCTTGCTTCTCCGACCAAATGAACTTGGCATTCTTCTTCGTTAAAGAGGTCAGTGGCGTGGCAATACGCGAAAAGTCTTTGATGAACTTCCGGTAGTACCCCGCCAGTCCGAGGAAACTTCGAACTTCTGACGGATTCTTAGGTTTCTCCCAGTCTCGGATGGCTTCAATCTTAGCCGGATCAACCATGATCCCCTTCTCAGACACCACGTGCCCGAGGAACTGCACTTCTCTCAGCCAAAACTCGCACTTGGAAAACTTCGCATACAACTTCTCTTGCTTCAATAGCTCGAGAATTGTACGAAGGTGGCTTTCGTGCTCCCCTTCCGATCTTGAAAATATCAGGATGTCATCTATGAACACTATCACGAACTGATCCAAATAAGGTTGGCATACCCTATTCATTAAGTCCATGAATGTTGCCGGGGCGTTGGTTAGCCCGAACGGCATCACTAGGAATTCGTAGTGTCCATACCTGGTTCGAAATGCAGTCTTCCCCTCACCTTGAGTTGATGATATCCTGACCTCAGATCAATCTTGGAGAAGTAACTGGCTCCTTGTAACTGATCAAACAGGTCGTCGATTCTCGGGATTGGATACTTATTCTTGATCGTGACCTTGTTGAGTTCTCGGTAGTCTATGCACATTCGCATAGTATCGTCCTTCTTCTTCACGAGGAGCACAGGTGCTCCCCACGGAGATGTACTCGATCTAACGAACCCCTTGTCTAATAACTCCTGCAATTGAGTCATCATTTCCTTCATTTCGGACGACGCCAATCTATACGGTGTGCGGGCAATCGGTGCAGATCCCGGCATCAGATCAATTCTGAACTCGATCTGGCGATCCGGGGGTAGACTTGTCAAGTCATCCGGAAATACCTCCGGGTACTCATTTACCACTCGCACATCGCTCACCCCACGCTTCTCTTTCTTGGCGTCCAACACGTACGCCAAGAACCCTTGACACCCTTTTCTCAAACACTTAGTAGCCCTAATCATGGAGATAAGGCTGGTCTTTCTATCACGGCGGTTTCCATAGATCACTACGGTATCCCCATCAGGTGACCGGATCCTGATCAGCTTTTTGTTGCAAACGATATTCGCGTCGTTCGCGGCTAACCAATCCATACCCAACACTACGTCAAACTCTCCCATTGCCATGGGATATAACTTCGTAGACACCAACCTCCCTTCTATATCTATGACACAGTCTTCTACTACTTCCTTAACATATACCCAACTATCATTTGCAGTTTCCACCTCTAGTGCTCTCTCCAAACGTCTAGGCCTCACCCCCAAACATTTCATAAAAGCATGCGATACAAAGGAGCGATTTGCTCCTGAATCAAATAACACCTTGGCACATAGAGAGTTCACTAGAAACCTACCTACCACCACATCTGAAACTTCCTCTGCCTCTTCTGCAGTCATGCGGAATGCACGTCCTTTCGGACGCACTGGTTCTGCTCCCTTGTCATTTCCTTTTCCACCCGGACGTTCACCATACGGAACTGATCCCCCTTTCTTCAAATGTGGGCAATCATTACGCATGTGGCCAGTAGCCCCACATTCGTAACAAGATTTTCCCCCACTGCGACAATCCTTTGACAGGTGACCGGGCAGGCCACACCGGTAGCATGAGTTTGAACCTGCCATGCATTCTCCCCGATGCACCCTGTTACACTTCGTACATGGTTTTCCAACAGTATCCTTACTAACACGGTTGTCTGGACGCAACACCTTCCCTTTTCTGAAGTCCTTACCCGGCCCATCCCATTTGCGCTTTTCACCACCCTTCTCAGTCATCTGACGAACCTTTTCCTTTTCAATCATCTCGGACGCGTTAATGGCCGCCTGAAAGGTGGTGGGGTTCCTTGTCAGAACTAGTTCTCGGATACTGCTTTTCAGTCCATGAACGAAACGCTCCACTCGGCGTTCCTCCGTTGGCACATACAAATCTGCAAAGCGAGACTTCTCAATAAACTTTGTAGTATACTCCCGCACTGTCATGCCTCCCTGATCCAACCCCAAGAACTCTTCTTCCAATCTTTTTACTGCCGCGAGCGGGCAGAACTGAGCTTTGAACCTGTCTACAAACGCTTCCCACAACATTCCCTTAGCCATTGCCGAACCTTTTCCCCCAGTCTCAGCCTCCCACCAGTAAACTGCATCAGATTTCAACATGGACAAAGCAAACATTACTCTGTCCCCATCAGCACACTTGCATGTATCGAAGACCAGTTCCATTTCCTTCACCCATTTCATTGCCACGATAGGGTCATACTCGCCCTTAAAAGTAGGGGGCTTGCATGAGGCAAAGGCCTTGAAATTGCATCCCTTAGCTGCTAACTCATTCATCACTTGAGGGTTTGAATTCAAGTGACTCCCAGTACCGGTCACTAGTGGGCTAGACAGTTCCACGCTTTCTCGGTTCTCACTTGCTTCTTTGCTTCCCGAAGCTGACTCGTTCTGCTTAGTGAGGAGAGCCTGCAAGGTCTCTTGAATCTTACCCAATTCAGCAGCTAGGTTCTCTCGAGTGACAAAAGTAGACCAGCGGCCTCGACCCCGTCCCCTTGGCTGAGTTACCCTCCTTGCAGAAGTTGAACTCTCCTGAAGAGAGTCTTCTTGAAGAACAGGGGCTTCCACACTCCTCGTCCTTCTAGTTGCACGAGTCGTTCTCAGGTTCGGGTTTCCTCCATCCCCGGCCACTTGGGTGGCGGCCCGACGGGGTGTTCTTCCCCGACCCCTTCCATGACCCCTACCTCTTCCCCTTCCACGGGTAACAGTTTCCCTTGCCGGTTCCACCAGTCCATTCTCTAGTACCTCTTCATCTTGATTCCTTGGCACAGCAGGTGCCGACCTACTCCTCAAAGTTCTCCCAGCCATTTCACTAACACTGAAAGAAAACAACAATTAACCTTTGCTAGCTATGACACACAATTTTACTATATAAGGTAAGTTTAAGCACGCACACGTACCTGTAAGTTCATAATTACACTGGCCAGGTGTAATCCCAAACTTACCTTACACGTTTGTCCTTGGCACCTTATTTCCTAGCGCATTTATAGTGATCGTTCCTAGAGGCAATCCTATGTCTCGGATGTGTTCCTCATCTTAAAGTTTAAGTTTAGGCCCTATTGGTCACCTAAATCCCTTAAACTAAGGCTCTGATACCATTTGTAACATCCCAAAAACATAACATGCATTCATCTAGAAAAATTAGCATTCACATTACATAAATATCTTGTCTTTACATCATCAATAAAGTGATCTAAGTAAAATTGACAGCGGAAGGCTCTACGTCCACAGCCGAGATTCTATCTATAGTCATCATTCAAAATCTTGGAGTCGCTATGAGCTCCACACCTTTCTTGTCTCCATCTAATTCTTACTAGAATTTCCCACTGTACGCCTACCTGAAAATGGTTTAGTTTTTGAAAAGCGAGGGTTACACCAAAAGGTCTAGTGAATTCCCTCTATAAACATTTATCACAGTAAAAAGATCATATCATAAAGAAAATACTTTCACATTTTTCTCATAACATCAACCAAGGTTAAACACGGGGTTCAGGGAATTGCATAAGCTACTCCGATCGGGGCCTAACGGACACCCTCTCGTCTACGCCGGAATCCAAATGGACTCCCCGTTCCTTCATGTAGGAGAAAACGAATTCCAACCTACAAGCTAACCTCCATATGCCCAAGGGATCAGAGATCCCAAGGTACCCTGGCCCCACCGTGCAACCGAATCCACATAGCATACACATACATTTGAAACCATATGCATGAAAACATTAAACATCTTTCGTTTGTGTGTAAACATGTAAATCATGAAAGCATGCATAACTTTTATAAATCAATTCATGCTCGATAAAGGAACCATATTCAGTAAAAATGGTACGTCATAAAAAGGAGTGAGAGAACTCACCTTTGATTATCGTAGAACGTACATCTTATATACCTCCCAGCTAAACCAGTCGAACACCTAAAGGCATTAGATTCGGATCAGATTAAACGGCTCAAACCCACTGTCCGACACACACTTTCTGGGTACCAACCTGTCCGGACACCAAGACTGTCCGGATACCCATACTATCCGGATACCCATACTATCCGGATACCAAGACTGTCCGGATGCACCTTCTTTCCGGATACCAAGACTGTCTGGATACACCTTCTTTCCGGATACTGCACCCGGTAACTCAATCTACCCGAAAAATCACCCACCCGGGAACTACCATCCTTATCCGGAAACTACCATAAAACTTCACCCGGAAACTAGCATCCGTATCTGGAAACTACCATAAAACTTCACCCAGAAACTAGCATCCGTATCCGGAAACTACCATGATCATCACGAACTGATGGTGTCCGGATGCGACTGCTGTTCGAAATTAGCAAATTAAAAGTGATCGATAACTCCAATTTCTACCATAAGTTCGATTAGACAACCATAAGGGTTCATTCACCAATCTAAACATCCACTTAATCCATCTTTTACTCCCTTAAATCCATTACCAAGCCAAAAACCCATAAAACCCATTTTAAAGGAAAGATGGTGAAAACTCAAAGAATCATCCAGAAAAATCTTAGGAATCCATACCAATAAGAAAGAAAAGTACTACAATGATCAGGAGAACGGATTCAGAATGTATTACCTTGCAGATTCTTCCTTGATTCCTCCTTTTCTCTTGATTTCTTCTCAAACCCTTCTTTCTTTCTCTTGCGCTCTCTTAGCCGCCAACACCAACACCAAATACTGATTTTGTGAAGTGAAGGCTGCCCTAGGGATTTGTGCCCTACACCTCTTTCACCAATTGACAATTAAGCCCCTCAAGAATACTTTCTTTTATTCCACTTTGACCACCAAACTCTAAAACCCACTAGAATTTGGGTTGTTACAACTGGATTGTAAGATCCCACATTGGATGGGGAGGGGAACAAAGGTTGCCTTATAAGGGACTTGATACCTCCTCTATCAGACGCGTTTTAAAACCGTGAGTCCAGGTGTGTGGACAAAGCGGACAATATCTGGTACAGTTGGCCTGGGTTGTTACAGATGGTATCAGAGCCGGGAACCGGACTGGTGTGCCAGCGAGGACGCTGGGCTCCCTGGGGGGGATTGTAAGATCCCACATTGGTTGGGGAGGGGAACAAAGGTTACCTTATAAGGGACTTGATACCTCCTCTATCAGACGCGTTTTAAACCCGTGAGTCCAGGTGTGTGGACAAAGCGGACAATATCTGGTACGGTTGGCCTGGGTTGTTACAGTAAAATATTATATGTAAACTTTGTTGTTTGAACTTTGTTGTTTAGACTTTGTTGTTTAAACTTTGTTGTTTGTATGTTGTTTGAACTTTGTTGTTTGAATGTTGTTTAAACTTTGTTGTTTGAATGTTGTTATTTAAACTTTGTTGTTATCTTAAGTTTTTGAAATATATAATATGTAAACTTTGTTGTTTAAACTTTGTTGTTATAAATGTTAAAGTGGTTTTATAAAAAAGATGTTAGTGTTTTTTTGTTAAAAAAAGATAGTTTATAAAAAATAAGTTAGTGTTTTTTTTAAAAAGTTGGTGTTATTTATAGAAAAATATGTTAATTTTTTTTATAAAAAAAGTAGGTGTTAGTGTTTTTTTTTGTTAAATGTTAGAGTGAGTTTATAAAAATAAGTTAGTGTTTTTTTTTTAAAAGTTGGTGTTATTTATAGAAATAAATGTTAAATTTTTTTTTATAAAAAAATAGGTGTTAGTGTTTTTTTGGTTATAAAAAGAGAGTGTTTTTTTAAAAATTAAATGTTACGATGTTTTAAACGAAATGTTTCCACTTTATTTATACATGTTGTTTTACGGAGGGAATTCACAGGACCTTTTGGTCTAACCCTCGCTTTTCAAAACTAAACCATTTTCAGGTAAACGAGCTACAGGTTCTTCTAATAAGAACTAGGAGATGACGCGAGATGGTTTTGGAGATTAGAGCGACTCCAGATTTTGCCTATTACCTTTAGATAGAGCTCTCGGCTGTGGAATAGAGACTTCCGCTGTCAATTTTGTTTAGCACACTCTTTTGATGATGTAAAGACAAGTTTATTATGAAATTTGAATCTTTTATTTTATGAAATGCATGTTATGAATTTGGGATGTTACAAATGGTATCAGAGCCTTAGTTTAAGGGATTTAGGTGACCAGGCGGGCCTAAACATAAACTGTAAGACGAGGAACGCAGCCGAGACATAGGATTGCCTCTAGGAACGATCACTATAAATGCGCTTAGGAATAAGGTGCCAAGGACAAACGTGTAAGGTAAGTTTGGGATTACACCTGGCTAGTGTAATTACGAACTTACAGGTACATGTGCGTGCTTACAGTACCTTGCTTATAGCAAATTTGTTGTGTCATGTCTAGCAAGGATTAATTAACGGTTTCTTTCAGTTTAGCGCTATGGCTGGGAGAACGTTGAGGAATAGGTCAGCGAGATCCCTGAGGGATAGGCCGAGCTCCATTGTTTGGGGAGTGTCGTGTAAGATCATATATGATGTGATGTATGTATACATCGAAGGGAAGAAATGTTGTATAGAATGTTATGAGTCGTCTAGAGGTAGCTCTTCGTGGATTCGAAGAGGGTGAATGTTGAGTTTGAGTAAGACTCATGTTCAGGAGAGTCCCAGTTCTAGAGATTGCGAAGTAGATCAGTTCGGATGATAAGGAAGGACAGTGTTGAAACCTTGAAAGTATCAATGGAGCCCTGACTTCTTAGTCGAGCTTTTCAATGGCAGGATAAGTGAAATAAGATACCTATAGTGAATTAAAAGCATCTAGAGGTAGAAAGTGAGATAGCTGATCAAAACGAAAATAGTGTGAAATGGTTGAGTACGTGAGATGTGGAACGCATGTGCAGCAAGTTATTGCATGACCGAGAGGACGACCATTGGTCGAAGGAAGAGTGTCAAGGTTAAGTTGCGTGAGTAAAGTGGTTGACCTTGTTAGGGTGAGTAGCCTTCTATTGCAAGTAGAGTTTCATGCATAGCTTTCCTAAATGTAACATGAAAATTTTCACGATTTAAGTTAAATGTGTAAATATCAATTTTGATCGAAAAGGAGTCAGAACATGCAAGCGTATGTTAAAGAAAAGGTGATTTCATTGACATTGCACAATGAAATTTTGAGCTTAACGATTTGCAAAGTATTTCACACTTTTCATGATAAGTTAAATTGTTACAAAAAGGTCGAGAAAACGTTTGTCAGCAAAACTTTTACAATCAAAATGAGTTTTAACCTGTTGATATCATATAAAAGGGTGTGGGAACCGACTGGGTCACTTGGTGTCGGTAATTTCTTTCGGAATTGTGTCGTATGAAAGGATTTTCATTCAACGTATTACTGTCGTAATAACATCGTTCGAAATTGATTAAGATTAAGGTTCACGGAAATATGCATGCAAACGATTCTCGAACCATTGTGCAGGGCGTTGAAGTTATAAGAGTGATGGGGTCATGTAGACCCAAGTGTTTTCCAAACGTTTTTTACATAAAATGATGAAATGTGCGAAAAGATTTATTTACTGTATTGTCGTGCATGAAGGCTATGAACCCACTAGGTCGTAGAGTATTACATTTTAAGCTAAGGAAGAACTCCGAGAGTGGAAAGGTGTTGATTTTAGCAACTCGTTATGAGCAGTGTTGTGAGGCAGAAATGAAAAGCCCACGGTGTGGGATATGAGTTTTGAGGTGAGCTTGTAATATTGATGTTACTTGAGTAAGTTTGAAATAAGGGCGACAGATTATGAAGTTGATTATGATGTGTTGGAAGGAATAGGTTCCGTAAGGAATCCATGTGAAAGAATAGGTTAAGAAAGTAGTTACAAGTTGACTTTTGTTGTTGAAGTCGGCAGCGGTGTAAATTGGCTGAGGCCGAAGACTTGAACCATGAGAGTGAAAGTTGATAGAACGTCTTGTAGAGGTGTTAAGTTAGTGAGAGACTGCTATTTTGGATAAGCGTCCTACTTGCGAGGTATGGAGGGTTCGTAGAAGGATAAAGCATGTAGCACGAACGGAGCGAATGTGTATATTATATCGTTCAGTGAGGGACTGTGCCCTGTTTATGTAAGGGCTCGGATCGTAAAGAGCTAGCTAGAATGTTTGTGTTTGAGCTAATTGAGAACTCGTGAGTTATAGTTCAACCAGTTGGGAAAGGACTAAGTAGCGAGATAGACTCAATTATGTATTCGGGAGGATATGAAGGCAAGTTCTAATTGTGTGAATGATCATGAGAGATTTGGTCTGCAGTGTAATGTTATGGGTGAGGAATGTACGGTCAGGTAGTGGCAATAATTGCCAAGATAAATGTGCCAATTAGTGTTGTAGTAACTTGATGTTAGAAAGATAAAGCATTGGAGGGAAGCCTTTGTCGGGATTTCGGATGAGGTGTGTGATTTGTTAACCAGATTGTTGGAGCACATAGGGTGTAAGTGGACGTTGTGGGATGATTATGTTCGGGATAGATTGACGGAGTGGTGATGGGTGTGATAATCAAAATGTGGTGGAATAGATGTGAAATCCTTAAGGAATGTGAGCTGTTGCTTATGTGTGAAAGAAATGTCTGAGAAAGTAAGGGTTGGAGATTAAAGAATGTGTAGTGACGTCGAACACTGGTGTCGTTTCAAGACGACTTGGTTGAATGCCTTAAGTTAGGATCTTGGTGCAACTTTTTGGTTATGTAAGTATGATAAAGTGATATCAGCATGTGGGAAGGTCGGGAGAGAGGAGCAAGTAATGTTTGGTGGGCAGTGCTCCACGCTAACGTGGGGAGGTGTAGATAGTATGTCAGAATAAGTGAGTAAATTGGAAGTAGTAAGCTTGACAGAAATGTCGAAAGGTGCAGTGTTTTGTAGATTGTCATTGATAAGTGTGCGAACCTTGGAAAGAGTATTGAGGAAGAGAATTGTGTATGATTTTGTGTGGGAAAGAAGTGGATAAGACAACTGAATAAGTTAAGTTGGTGACTTAGTGAGAAATATTTAAACGAATTGGTCGTGCAGTGATTAAGCTAGTGAGAATAGTATGGTGTGACCATGGTTACTCCTCCCAGTGGAGTGAGGGTAACCGGAGTTATGTCTTATATGAATGAACGAATGTGACAATCAGTGAGGAATCGATGTGTTTCAGGACAAGTTTAGTTTGAGTAAGTGAACACTTCAACGATGGGTTTGGAGGTTCCTACTCTTAGTTACGTATAAGTATGGGGTGGTGAAGTAGTGAGGATGTGAGAGATGATTGACGAACTGTGGTCTAGGTGGTCTGAGAAAAGGGAAATGTTATCGACATAGACGATTGTTGGGTGGTGCAAGGTTGTGAGTTGTGATACGATGAAGGAACTCGGGGTTATGAGTTGTCGGGATGTACAGGGTTGGCCTTGTGCCAAGCTGTCAAGTGAGTGATTGTTTCTTAGTAAATGAATCTCGTGTTGTAGCGGGGGATTCCGCCAAGGTCCTCCTTAAAGGAAGTAAAGATGCATGAGAAGCCTTATTTAATCTACTATTGTTAAGACCGATCGAATAGGAACAGTAGCCTACGAGTTAGAGTACCGTAAGAACTGAAGAAAATGCATCCAATGTTCCACGTTTCGAATTTAATGAGGTGGTTGGCTGAGTTAGAAGTGGCATTACCTTGGGGAAGTGTCAGTTGTGGTGTGGGCATGATACCCGCATCTTTTCCAATAAGGAATTCCGGGGACGGAATTCTTTTAAGGGGGGAGTGTTGTAACAACCCAGATTCTAGTAAGTTTTGGAGTTTGGTGGTCCAAAATGAAAGAAATGAAAGTTTGGGCTTAGGGACCAAAGTGTAATTTGTTGATCATATTTAAGTGGACCAAATCCCTAGGTCATTAGATTTGCTACTGTTATTTCATCTTGTTGGCGGCTGAGAAAGGAAACCAAGAGAAAGGGCGACTGAGAGCTTGGCATTTGGGAAGAGACTCTGGCATTTGGTAAGTATTAATATCCTTTAAGTTCCTTCTTCTGCATTAAGCCAATTAGCAATTCTCTTTTCTGGTTCAATCCATCTGTTTTGTTGGGTTAAGGTATAAGAACCCTCTGGAGAAGTTTAAAACTATTCTATTTGATGGCTAAACTATGAAATCAATCGATACTAAGGATGCTGTTAGTAAGAGTTTTGTGCACTAATGTTAAGTAAGGATGTTTTGATAAAACCTCATTAACTGGAATGTTTAGGAAGGATTGAATGTTAGAAAAGTTCTGAAATCGTTACCTGTTCGAAACCTGCAAGTGCGGCCCTTAGAAAAACCCAAGTTGGCGCAAACCCAACTGGTGCAAACCTTGTTTGGCGCAAACCCAACTGGTGCAAACCTTGTTTGGCGCAATCCATACCAAGACCTGGACCAGTTTAGTTGTTAGGCCGAATGGTTTAGCTGGGCCAGAAAATATCTTAAGTCTCTTTTGGGCTTAGGTTTGTTTTGGGTTGGAAGGTTTAAGGCCTAGCATGGAAAAGATAGTCCTAATTACTTATTTTAAGATAGGATTAAGAGGAGGACTTAGAATCAGAAATCGAGTTACATCTAATTAATCTCTAAATTATTAATTAGGTGAACGGAAGGAACGAGTCACGAGGTTAGAAAGGAAATTGCTTTCAGGTGAGTTCCCTAATCCCTTTTTACGGCGCAAAATTTGTTAAATGTTTTCTTACTGATCATGGTACTTAACGAGTATGAAATGTTTGCAAACTAAGGTGCATATTTCTCATGAACGTATTTGTTTATAGCTAAGAGAAAGTTTGACATGATGAAATGTAAGGCATGCCTTGTAAGATTTTATTTTACATGCTTCTATGTAACGTATGTGCATGCTATGTGGTGTCGGTCTGCACTGTGGGATCAGTGAGCCTCGGGATCCGATGATCCCTTGGATATGTATGATGAGCCTATTGGTTGGAATTCGTTTCCCTCCTAGGCGGGTAGAGGGGAGTCTGCTTGGGCCCCGATACCTTCGAGGGCGAAAGGGGAGTCTGCTTGGGCCCCGATCGCGGATGGTTATGTGGTCCATTACACAGTGCAGTACCTTATGTGATGATTTACGATGTTTTAAACGAAATGTTTCCACTTTATTTATACATGTTGTTTTACGGAGGGAATTCACTAGACCTTTTGGTCTAACCCTCGCTTTTCAAAACTAAACCATTTTCAGGTAAGCGAGCTACGGGTTCTTCTAATAAGAACTAGGATATGACGCGTGATGGTTTTGGAGATTAGAGCGACTCCAGATTTTGCCTCTTACCTTTAGATAGAGCTCTCGGATGTGGAATAGAGACTTCCGCTGTCAATTTTGTTTAGCACACTCTTTTGATGATGTAAAAACAAGTTTATTATGAAAATTGAATCTTTTATTTTATGAAATGCATGTTATGAATTTGGGACGTTACAAAAATACACAAATAATTTTCAACCCTATAAACCAAACAAGCATTATAACATCCGTGAATTTTCTATGCAGAACGATTTTTTGACGATCGACTTGACATTAAGGTGTCGCGTTTCGTTCATCGTAGATATGAGTCAGCGCTTCGCCACGCTAGGAGATCGGGTAGCTGGGATTGATGAGATCTTCAGAGGGACACCTTTCGGTCCATTGATGGATCTTACCATGAGCGGTGATAGGTGGGTTTACACCCTCCTTAACTAGCCGCAAGTGTACGGTGTCGTCTCAAGTAATACATACGTAAGTACGAGTATCGAATCCACAGGAACTTGGTGTTAAGTACCGCAATGACTGTAAAAACTATTAACTGAACGATTGGAAATTGAGGGATGGTTGGTTTTAACTAATTAATTGCAAGAAGACAAAGCAAAAACAAGACAGTAAACAGCTTTGGAAACTTCCGATAGAGAAAACAGTTGAGGGTTGGAAATCATTAGGTTTTCACATACGAATATCAGACTTAAACGATTACCAGTTATTCCCCTAATGAATATCCAATCTTTAAAAGTCACCGTTGTTCTCTTTCGAGCAACAACGGGTTTTATTTTGAAAAGGACAAGTTTTATCTTTCGATCTCAACTTATGGATTCCAAAACACATTAAGCGCAAGATTTATTGTGATCATATAGATTTAATCTCTCGATCTCAACCTAAATGGTTCAATTAGGATTAAGGCGTATTCGGTATATCTCTATCACCAAATTCCCGCCTTAGACATGTAATTCCTAGTTCTAGTTAACAGTTAATTCTCTCGAACTCAACTGGAAACAACAAAACAATTGAAAGGTAGCTAAACTCTCAAAAGCATTAAAACCAAATTACACGCATTCATTAAATAGGAAAACTGATAAATGTTCAAGTCATCTGTTCATATGCTTACAAACTAAATGCATTCCAACCCCCAACATGAACAGGTTAGTTCATGTCGGTGGTGGATTCAAATACAAAAGAAAAGAAAAGAACAATGGAAGAGAACATGGCAAACGTGATCGTGGTGAATGGAATGCTGTACTCCCTTCTCTCGTGTTCGTATCTACTTCGTGTGATAAACGTGGCTCCGATTGATCCTCTAACGTGGCTCCGAAAGGTGTAAAAAGTCTCCCAAAATCGCCCCATAAACTTCTCTGGCCGTCGTGTGTCCGTTTTTCTTAAACCTAGATGCAGAAAATAGTTTTATAAAACTGGGCGTCGGGGCCAGCGCCGGCGCGGATGGGCTGGCCCCATGACTGGCGCCAGCTTCTGTTTAAAATGTTGGCGCGGATGGTGGCGCTAGTTGGCTGGCGCCAGCACTGGCGCCATATTCTGTTTCGCGATTTCTCGATTTCTCTCGTTTTCAGCTCTGGAACTCAACTTTGCTGCTTTTTTGGACAAAAATGCTTGTACCTATACTTTCTCAACAAAAACCCATGAAATACTCGTATTTCACTTGAAGACATGCGTAAACCACCTAGTTTGAGATTCAAAATAATGTCGAAAATCGACATTATCAAGCGGTGGCGACCCCATGCTAGTCCAAATGTTTCTACAGCTAGAGGTCGAGGTCTCCAATGCTGATGAGGAGGAGATGTATTTTGATGTGTTCGGGCATCATATGCGGTTTGGCTGTCGCGAGTTCTGTCTTATTACAGGACTACTTTTTGGAGACGAACCCCCCTTCCTCCGTTATCAAACATTACTTGGGTTAGTAGGGTTTGGCCCGATGAAAGACCATCTCGTTTGAGGCTGAGGACAGTCGTGGACACGATGAAAGGCCATCTTTCTGCCCTTAGCGACGAGGATGTTGTCCGTGTATGCTTGGTGGTGACGGTGGAGATGGCCTTCATGGGCCGTGAGTGGAGCCAATATGCTTCCGAGGAGGTCCTTACGGCCGTCGAGGATTGGCATTTGTTTAGCAGGTATCCGTGGGGTAGCCACATCTGGACATATACAGACAGATGCACCGAGCCATCGCCAGACGCGGCGACATACATGGGAAGATGGCTCTTGGTGGATTTACATACGGCTTCATGGTTAGAAAAGTAGTATATAACATAAACAATAATACATACACACTGTTTGGATTTCCTTTTTACGTACTTGCTCTTCTTGTGTAATTACAGATATGGATCTTGGAGATGTTTCCCATCGCCCGTCAAAGTTTCACCACACGCACCGACGTGTTAATTAGGGGAACCCGTTGGCAAAGGATTATTAACCTTACTAGGAACAGTTGCATTGCGTTCTTCAGCCGGTCATGCACCGTAAGTTCTTTCACTATGTTTACAATGTTTCCTACGTTATTCCCTGTTATTAAGTTTTAATGTGTTTTACCATATATTTAGCCGGCGTATGCGCCTCTTGAAAACCTTGTGGCTACGGATACCGAGAGGGACACGGCTTGGTACAGAAACATCGTGACCTTTATCGATAGAGAGTTGGCGCGACATCATAGGTCTAGTTCCTCATCCGACGAAGATGAGGAAAACGACGTGAGGCCCCCTTCCGATCGATATCAGCCGCCCCCTTCTTCCTCCCATCAAGATCCGACACACGTCCACGGGCCATCTCGTGGCAGTCATGAGGAGCTGTGGGACTACGTCCACGGGATCCAAGACACACGTATCCAAGATCTGTAGGCATTCGTCAGAGACTTTCGCGCTGTTCGGGTTAGTGTTTAACTTAATTTGTCGGCCAATTGGTCTTTTAGTTTGTATATTATTATTACGTTCCATATTTGTTTTAGCTGTCGGGTACGACGCCGATCTCTGCTCCATTCGGACAGGGGGCACCGACGCCGTTTGCCACCACATCCCATCCTTCATTCCCGGAGAGTGTAAGTCACACTGAATAACCAATGTAGTTATATATTCGTTCCCAAATTTTTAACTCTTATAATGATCAATGTCACGCAGGTCGGGATGTCGGGGCCAGGGGGTTACACAACCCAAATGCCGCCGTTTGGCACATCCTATGCGACATTCCCGGAGAGTGTAAGTCACACTGAATAACCAATGTAGTTATATATCCGTTCCTAGGTTTGTAATTGTTAAAATGAATGATGTCATGCAGACTGGGATGATGTCGGCAGGGGGTTACACAACCCAAATGCCGTCGTTTGCCACCACATCCTATGCGACATTCCCGGAGAGTGTAAGTCACATTGAATAAGTAATGTAGTTATATATTCGTTCCTAGGTTTGTAACTGTTAAAATGAATGATGTCATGCAGACTGGGATGATGTCGGCAGGGGGTTACACAACCCAAATGCCGTCGTTTGCCACCACATCCTATGCGACATTCCCAGATAGTGTTAGTCACATTGAATAAGTAATTTAGTTATGAAATGCATGTTATGAATTTGGGACGTTACAAAAATACACAAATAATTTTCAACCCTATAAACCAAACAAGCATTATAACATTCGTGAATTTTCTATGCAGAACGATTTTTTGACGATCGACTTGACATTAAGGTGTCGCGTTTCGTTCATCGTAGATATGAGTCAGCGCTTCGCCACGCTAGGAGATCGGGTAGCTGGGATTGATGAGATCTTTAGAGGGACACCTTTCGGTCCATGGATGGATCTTACCATGAGCGGTGATAGGTGGGTTTACACCCTCCTTAACTAGCCGCAAGTGTACGGTGTCGTCTCAAGTAATACGTACGTAAGTACGAGTATCGAATCCACAGGAACTTGGTGTTAAGTACCGCAATGACTGTAAAAACTATTACCTGAACGATTGGAAATTGAGGGATGGTTGGTTTTAACTAATTAATTGCAAGAAGACAAAGCAAAAACAAGACAGTAAACAGCTTTGGAAACTTCCGATAGAGAAAACAGTTGAGGGTTGGAAATCATTAGGTTTTCACATACGAATATCAGACTTAAACGATTACCAGTTATTCCCCTAATGAATATCCAATCTTTAAAAGTCACCGTTGTTCTCTTTCGAGCAACAACGGGTTTTATTTTGAAAAGGACAAGTTTTATCTTTCGATCTCAACTTATGGATTCCAAAACACATTAAGCGCAAGATTTATTGTGATCATATAGATTTAATCTCTCGATCTCAACCTAAATGGTTCAATTAGGATTAAGGTGTATTCGGTATATCTCTATCACCAAATTCCCGCCTTAGACATGTAATTCCTAGTTCTAGTTAACAGTTAATTCTCTCAAACTCAACTGGAAACAACAAAACAATTGAAAGGTAGCTAAACTCTCAAAAGCATTAAAACCAAATTACACGCATTCATTAAATAGGAAAACTGATAAATGTTCAAGTCATCTGTTCATATGCTTACAAACTAAATGCATTCCAACCCCCAACATGAACAGGTTAGTTCATGTCGGTGGTGGATTCAAACACAAAAGAAAAGAAAAGAACAATGGAAGAGAACATGGCAAACGTGATCGTGGTGAATGGAATGATGTACTCCCTTCTCTCGTGTTCGTATCTACTTCGTGTGATAAACGTGGCTCCGATTGATCCTCTAACGTGGCTCCGAAAGGTGTAAAAAGTCTCCCAAAATCGCCCCATAAACTTCTCTGGCCGTCGTGTGTCCGTTTTTCTTAAACCTAGATGCAGAAAATAGTTTTATAAAACTGGGCGTCGGGGCCAGCGCCGGCGTGGATGGGCTGGCCCCATGACTGGCGCCAGCTTCTGTTTAAAATGTTGGCGCGGATGGTGGCGCTAGTTGGTTGGTGCCAGCACTGGCGCCATATTCTGTTTCGCGATTTCTCGATTTCTCTCGTTTTCAGCTCTGGAACTCAACTTTGCTGCTTTTTTGGACAAAAATGCTTGTACCTATACTTTCTCAACAAAAACCCATGAAATACTCGTATTTCACTTGAAGACATGCGTAAACCACCTAGTTTGAGATTCAAAATAATGTCGAAAATCGACATTATCAAGCGGTGGCGACCCCATGCTAGTCCAAATGTTTCTACAGCTAGAGGTCGAGGTCTCCAATGCTGATGAGGAGGAGATGTATTTTGATGTGTTCGGGCATCATATGCGGTTTGGCTGTCGCGAGTTCTGTCTTATTACAGGACTACTTTTTGGAGACGAACCCCCCTTCCTCCGTTATCAAACATTACTTGGGTTAGTAGGGTTTGGCCCGATGAAAGACCATCTCGTTTGAGGCTGAGGACAGTCGTGGACACGATGAAAGGCCATCTTTCTGCCCTTAGCGACGAGGATGTTGTCCGTGTATGCTTGGTGGTGACGGTGGAGATGGCCTTCATGGGCCGTGAGTGGAGCCAATATGCTTCCGAGGAGGTCCTTACGGTCGTCGAGGATTGGCATTTGTTTAGCAGGTATCCGTGGGGTAGCCACATCTGGACATATACAGACAGATGCACCGAGCCATCGCCAGACGCGGCGACATACATGGGAAGATGGCTCTTGGTGGATTTACATACGGCTTCAAGGTTAGAAAAGTAGTATATAACATAAACAATAATACATACACACTGTTTGGATTTCCTTTTTACGTGCTTGCTCTTCTTGTGTAATTACAGATATGGATCTTGGAGATGTTTCCCATCGCCCGTCAAAGTTTCACCACACGCACCGACGTGTTAATTAGGGGAACCCGTTGGCAAAGGATTATTAACCTTACTAGGAACAGTTGCATTGCGTTCTTCAGCCGGTCATGCACCGTAAGTTCTTTCACTATGTTTACAATGTTTCCTACGTTATTCCCTGTTATTAAGTTTTAATGTGTTTTACCATATATTTAGCCGGCGTATGCGCCTCTTGAAAACCTTGTGGCTACGGATACCGAGAGGGACACGGCTTGGTACAGAAACAGCGTGACCTTTATCGATAGAGAGTTGGCGCGACATCATAGGTCTAGTTCCTCATCCGACGAAGATGAGGAAAACGACGTGAGGCCCCCTTCCGATCGATATCAGCCGCCCCCTTCTTCCTCCCATCAAGATCCGACACACGTCCATAGGCCATCTCGTGGCAGTCATGAGGAGCTGTGGGACTACGTCCACGGGATCCAAGACACACGTATCCAAGATCTGTAGGCATTCGTCAGAGACTTTCGCGCTGTTCGGGTTAGTGTTTAACTTAATTTGTCGGCAAATTGGTCTTTTAGTTTGTATATTATTATTACGTTCCATATTTGTTTTAGCTGTCGGGTACGACGCCGATCTCCGCTCCGTTCGGACAGGGGGCACCGACGCCGTTTGCCACCACATCCCATCCATCATTCCCGGAGAGTGTAAGTCACACTGAATAACCAATGTAGTTATATATTCGTTCCCAAATTTTTAACTCTTATAATGATCAATGTCACGCAGGTCGGGATGTCGGGGCCAGGGGGTTACACAACCCAAATGCCGCCGTTTGGCACATCCTATGCGACATTCCCGGAGAGTGTAAGTCACACTGAATAACCAATGTAGTTATATATTCGTTCCTAGGTTTGTAATTGTTAAAATGAATGATGTCATGCAGACTGGGATGATGTCGGCAGGGGGTTACACAACCCAAATGCCGTCGTTTGCCACCACATCCTATGCGACATTCCCGGAGAGTGTAAGTCACATTGAATAAGTAATGTAGTTATATATTCGTTCCTAGGTTTGTAACTGTTAAAATGAATGATGTCATGCAGACTGGGATGATGTCGGCAGGGGGTTACACAACCCAAATGCCGTCGTTTGCCACCACATCCTATGCGACATTCCCAGATAGTGTTAGTCACATTGAATAAGTAATTTAGTTATATATTCGTTCCTAGGTTTGTAACTGTTAAAATGAATGATGTCATGCAGACTGGGATGATGTCGGCAGGGGGTTATACACACCCAACGTCGACGTTCGGCACCTCATCATTCACGGACCTCCTTGGAATACCGCAGACAGACTTTTACAGGCCGGACATGTCGGGGTCGTCGTACGTCACACCGCCACCACATACTATGACTGTAAGTTATTTTGGTAGTTTTGGTTTAATTGTGAACATGATAAAATTGTACTTAAAACATCTAATAAGTTAATTTCCAGTCGATGGGGTCGGGAGAGGACTTACGGTGCTCGGAAATTCTCGGGGGCCACTTCTCGGAGCCGGAATTTGACCCGATGGATGTGGTAGAACCTGCTAGGCCGGTTCAGAATAGGAAAGACTCATCATGGTGGGGTTCCCCACTATTTGGCCGACAAAGATCTACCACATCGCCCCCTGAAAAGAAAGCCAGGGCAAAGGTGACAGGAAAGGGAGCGGGAAAGAAGGCGGGAAAGAAAGCCGGAAAGGGAAAGATAGCTTCACCGGAGCGTCTTCCGGCCGAGGATATATTGAATATGTGCCAGACTGGTAACCTCCCAAGCCTGGTATTCATCCCCTTCCTCAACCTGGACATCACCCCCTCGTTTTTCAAAGTATTGCTGGCAGTTGACCCTTTGGAGTCTGACTTAGAGGATGTGGTTAGTATTGAAGTTTAACTATAGTCATATAATCAAATATATTTATATTACATGTCTAACCATCTATTTTTTGTGTATAGCACATCGATTGTTGGGTCGGCATTCTCCAACGTTCCCGTCTACCAGACACGAGGTGGACCGTCATGCACAATACTTTCTTTACGTTCATGATCCTTCCACATCAAGGTCCCGCCTCCGTGACTAACTCATACAATGGCATGGAAGGGGTGAATTGGCGGTTTCTCGATACTGTATGTAAATCGTTTTACTCTTATTTTATTTAAGTTGTTTGGTTGCTAACTAAGTTGTCTAATATTGTAATATTTCAGGTGTACACCCCTATATGCATTCATTCTAAACATTGGTTGCTCGGAGTGTTTGATCTTCCGCATATGGTGATGACCATATATGACAGCGACGCTGCCAATCTCTTCAAAGACGCTTTGGATGAGCGTCTTCGGCAATTTAAAGCTGTGATGACGGAGTTCTTTAGCCGGATCGGGGATCTGGACCGTCGCGAAAGGTCATGGCACTTCCGTCACAGGTTAGCCAACAATGCACCACAGCAGCAAGGGATGAATGCGGATTGCGGTGTCTGGGTATGCCGTAATGCCAGCATCTTGATTAATAACGATGTGGTAGATTTACACCCTTCCCGCACCGAAGATGAGGCCAAGGAATTTCGCGTACATATGGCGGAGTCCATTTATGCGCATTGTCAAACACAGCAACATTAGGTTGTTTATGTAACATTAAATAATTGTTATTTTTAGTGTTAACTTATTTTGTTAAAGTATTGTGATTGAAGTTATAATTTTGTTTATTATTTTGTTAAAGTATTTAACTTAGAGCCTAAAAAGTGTGACAAAAACAGTAAAAACATGCAACAACACTTTACTCTCTCTTCCTATGTGGGACACATTCCCACACCCATTTGGTTTTTGCTAATTTCATCCAATTACTCAACTTTGAGTATCGATATCTCATTCACACATACTCCGTTTTGGACGCATTATATATCGTTTCGAAGCTCTCATATAGGAGAACATAAACCTACTAAGAGTTAGTTATATAACACACACACACACACACATATATATATATATATATATATATATATATATTTAAATGTGTCCAAATGTAACGCCCCAAAATCCGGGCTAATTTGAACCTTAAATTTCAACAAGTTATGATAAAATAAACTTCCATTTTCATATATATATCAAGTGAATTAACCACTAGGAGTATATTTACAAGTACGGAATTCTCCAAATAACCTATTAATCTAATTATGCCACTATAATCAGATTAACTAAGTTATCTAAGTAATCCTTCAAAAACTCCTTCTGTTAATTGACTTTTCTGCTAATCCAAAATGCTCGTCCCACATCCCTTTTTCCTTCCCGAGCTAGTACCTGGTAAGAAAACATCATTTGAAACGATTAGGCCAACGCCTAGTGAGAACATTCGTTTCCATAATAATATTTGCAAAATCAATGTAACAAGTTATATCAAACCTGATTACCCTTTTTCTTGCCATACGTGTAACTCTATTCCGTTAACACAATCTTCATCCAATCCCATGAATATGACTGACACACATTCCATCATCATATCATGTCTTAGAGCCACACTACGGATCTTCACTGATTCTAGATTAATACTCTTATTCCAGAAATCGCAATAAACACATGCCCATTTCCATTCATATCCTATTCCAGAACCACACTACGAATCTTTCTCAGATTCTATTAGTACTACACACATCACTGGAATAACGATTATTACCACACGCCTATTCCATGTGATTACCAAACACTAGTGCCTATGGATCCATTACAATTTACTAACGTATATGCATAACAACATATTACAGCTCATATCATATTCTCAAATCTAAGAATACTAGATAACCTATCGTATCTTCATCCTCAAATGCCCCCCTTCGGCGACTTACCACGGGGGTTCCGCTACCCGGTTATCGGATGGGGTCAAGGGGCAACGCCCTTGCGGGGTCTGGGGGCAGCGCCCCGAGAAATTTTTTAGAAACTTAACCAGACAAAACATCTAGGAACTGCATTTAGCCATCAGAACCTAACATTCTCAATTTCTCAAAAGTGTCCGGACAACAGGGGTTTCCGGATACCTTATACTATCCGGACAACAAGGGTTTCCGGATACCTTATACTATCTGGACAACTATACTTTTCGGATAGCTACAACTCACCGGGTAACCAAACATTCCGGATACCACTACTTTCCGGGTAATTCCTACTTTCTGGATACTTATCTAATCCGAACAACACCCGGAGACTAAAAATAATCCGGATACTACATTCATCCGGAAACTTACAAGAAAGCAATACTTACTGGATACTTTGCTGTGTCCGGAAACATTCAACACAGAGGTGTCCGGATACGTGGTTTCGTCCGGAAACCTCGACCTGCAGCCCATTAATTCGATTCCAACCTATGTCTGTTCTATTCAGCTCATTCCAAACCATTCCATACAGTCCACAAACAGTTTATACAGCTATTACAAGGTTTAATTTAACATATAAACACTGATTTATGCAAACAACAAATGAACTCACCTTTTTGTTGCAAAACCCACTTCCTGCACAAATCTGAAGCCCAAATCTGCTGTTTATGATTCTGAAAATCAGTCCAATACACAGATTCGTTTACAACTAAGCATCAACAACAAGTTCTATTCGAATTTATGATGAATTCCTTACCAAAATGAAGACAACCCTTGCTTTTTCCTTTTCTCTATCTCTCTATTTCTTCTCTCTTCTTTTGCCGACTCAAACCACAGGAATGAGATATTATCTCATTCCTTCAGCCTCTTATCCATACACACTTTTTCTAACTAACCCAAACACACCTCCAAGTTTCATTATTTCCACAATTGACACCAAACCTTAATCCCTTGTATTTTAACCTTATTGAATTATAAAATTACAACATAATTCAAGGTTTAATCCAAAATACAATTAGATCCTAATTCTCATTAAAATAATATTATTGAAAATTCAGGATGTTACACCAAAGTTTAGTAAAAACCATATTTTTACTACTGAGTGAACTCAATGAACTGGCGAAGGGGTTTTTGTTAAATGGAAGTCTTATTGTCGAAGCCGAGTTTTCTTTGGTTGGAATGCTTAAAAATTTCATCTGAAAATTGGTGTCTTCCTTGTGTGATCTAAAGAACTTTATATTTTAGGTATAACAGAATTTTGTAACTAGTACTGTATTGGTTCTTGTAGTCTGGAAGTGATTCATATGATGCAAAAATTGATATTATGTAATGTAGAACAGTATCTATATTATAGAAACTTGCATTTGACAGTGCCATATAAATCTGCTCTAAATTCTCATTAATTAGTTATGTTTAGCTTCAATTCAAAAAAGTTGGAAAATAAAATGTTGAGTAGGTGATGAAACAAATTATGGATGCATGGAGGCTGTGCAAGGACTGCTTAGCTCTGATCAGAAGAGATCAACAACTCCTTCAAGCAATGGCATCATCAAGAAATTGCATTTTTTTCATTGTGATGAAAAATGCTTCGCTTCCAAATATTATGTGTGCAAGTATCACTTGACGTAGCTGCTTGTAATATTATATTGGGACTTGTATGGCGTTTACAAATAATTTTCAGCCTAATGAAAGACCTTTATTCAAGAGCAGGCTTCCTTTTGCAGACGAATCTTGCAGTCACTTTTTCAGTCGAATCTTACAGGCTCTTTTGCAGACGAATCTTGCAGTTACTTTTTCAGTCGAATCTTACAGGCTCTTTTCAGACGAATCTTGCAGTGAACTATTCAGACGAATCATGCAGGCAACTTTTCAGACGAAATCTTTGACCATATCCACATCCCTGATGAAGAACATACATTTTCACGGCTATAAGTAGATGGCATGATGAAGTAGTAATTCACAACTTGCTATCTATCTTTTATACATTCTTTTACACCGTTTACAAACATTCTCTCGCTTTTCTTAACACTATGGCTGGAGGTTCAAGATCAAGGGGGAACAGGTCGGCGAATGGGGCTGGAACTTCACGTTCGGCAGCCTACCAACCACTGAACGATGGAGCTCGCCGGAGTACCTGGAAGTTACCGAAAACAGATGAGGAGTGGAGAAACTATGGGCGAACTGCGGCCGATTATCCATTCACGGTTGAGGAGGAACAAGACTGGGAGATGGCATGCGAGAATTACCACTTCGATAATGACGGAGAAAATCCACCAACGTATCATTGTACCCAGCCACCACAAAGTCAACGAATTACTCCTTTAGTCCAAAAATCCATTGATGAGGCGAACGCCGGTATCGAAAGGGTAAAAGGTATGTGGAACCATAACAGGGGGATTCAGCAGGGGAAAATGAAGTATCTAGAGGAGAAGAAACGAGAATTGGCCATGACTAGGGCTCACGTTCGGGAGCTGCAACGACAGATTAAGGAAGTAGAAGAGGAACTACAAGAAATCGAAGATGACTACACGGGAATGGAGGACGTCATCAAGGAAAAGGTTAACTTCATCACCGGAATCCAGGACGCATTCCAGTCATAGATTTCTTTGTTTACCTGCACTGTATCTGTTTCGTTTGGGAAGATGATTTGCAATAACTGATCTTTTAATTAATTTCCTTATTAAATAACTTAAAATGGGGAAAACATTTTATTTAATTAATTTCTATATTAAATACATTAAAATAAAAAGGAAACAATACATTAAAAACCTCAACTACATAAAATGATAACCTAAAAAAACTATAGGGACCATTTATGCTTTTTTTAATTTGCCCCAAACTAGAGGGGCCAAAACTGCAGATTTCGAAAAATCGCGGGACTACCGTGGGACACAATCGCGGGACAGGGGCCAAAACTGGTCCCACGGACAAAGTTGAGGGGGAAAAATGGTAGTCGCGGGGTATCTTGAGGGGGAATAGCGGGATAAATGGCCAAACCTGGTGCCACGTCGTGCCACGTGGTTGTGGGTCCCGCGATCGCGGGATTTTTCGCGGGAAAAATGGGCATTTCGGCAAATTAAACGAGAAAATGGGTATTTTGACAAGTCAAAGTCAAACTTTGGGTATTTTAATTAATTTCCCTTGTTTTTAATCAAGTGATAACTATTATAATGATATAATATAACTATTGTGTTTTAAATGAAAATGGTATAATAATAAAAGAATAAATTGCAATTTTGGTCATTGGGAGGTTTTAACGGAGCAACCTAACGGTGTTACTCTTCAGGGACCAAATTCAAGCACTTTTGCATACCACAGGGTTTTTCTTGTAATAAAAATTTTGTAGGAAACAAAAGTGAGAAAAACAACAAACCACGGGGACCAAAATTGCAATTTACTCTATGTATAATTAAGTGAATAACTAATAGTATTAATTACAATTTATTTATCTTTTTTATGACTTTTGTTTAGATTTTAGAGTTTTTTTTTCTCTTCTATACTCTTCTTAAGCTTTAAATTGTACTATTAATTATAACTATTATAAAATTAATAACTTTTATGTACAAGATATGAAAATAATAATATGTATATTTTTATTTAAATACAATAAAAAACTGATTATAATTAATAAAAATAAGAATAAAATTAATTACATCACATTAGTATACATATATAAACTACTTATAACAATTTAATATAATATAACTTATCATTAATTATTGTTTACAGTACTTTTAACCTTTGAATTTAATTACTATTAGTAAATTACGTTTTTCATCCCTGTGGTTTGTTAAAATTAGCAGATTTTGTCCCTATGGTTTCAAATTTTCGGTTTTCGTCTCTATGTTTTACAATTCATTTTTATTTTCGTCCATGGGGCCAAAACACTACTTTTAAGTATGAAGGACTAAAATAGAAATGAATTGTAAACCATAGGGATGAAAAAAGCAATATAATTTAAATCATAAGGACGGAAAAAGTAATGAATTATAAACCATAAGGATGAACATTGTAATTTCAAAACCATAAGAACGAAACTAAAAAATTTCAACAAACCACAGGGACTAAAAACATAATTTACTCATTACTATTTATATAGCATCCACTATATATTTTAATATCAATAAATTATTTCGATTTACTTTTAATATACAATGAATAACTAAACCTTTCATCTTCCTATTTTCTTTTTAATTTCGTTTTCATTGTTTAATAAATGAAGTTCGGATACAACGGTTGATACACTTCTCTCACACTTCTCACGTTAACTCAATTTCTCATTGGAACCCAACCGTATATATATTAAAGCTACAATTTTTATGATCACATACGCAAATACAAAACACGATACAAGCCAGGAAAGAACCAACGGATATTGAGGTGGCAACACAAGATTCTAGATAACATAATGAGAATTGAGTATTTATGTATTGATAAATTGTGGTTGAAAACATCCCACCTGGTAAGATGTTAAAACATTGCAATAAAGAGCGGATGTATAAGAAAAACATGATGTGATGTCATTGTGTCAACTCATAGGTTTTGACTCATAAGGTTGTTAGGACTAAAAGTCCTATAAAATAGAAAGTGATATAAAGAAAAATAATTGTTTTCTTTATTTGTTTGTAAAAGCCTTTTTATGCTTAATGGGCTTAGATTAGAGGTTATGGGCCATGGGCTTTAGGGACTAAGCCCTTGGTATTTAATGTATTGTTTAGAGGAAATTAGAGTGGCCGTATTAGACTAATCAGATTGAGCTTCGTTGTTTTAGAGAGAGAGCATTTCATTCCAATATTGTAACCTCTCCAAATTCATTCAATAAACGATTATTGTTCGATTCATTGTTACTTGATTGTCAAACTGGGATCTACATGTGGTATCAGAGCAGAGGAACAAAAGTATCGATACAAAAGGTATTAATTTTTTCATCTGTGTTCATCGATATCTGGAAAAAAATGGCGCTGTGTTATTAGGGTATTTTTGATTTTGTTGATTTTTGTGATTAAAGTGAAATCAGTGTTTTCCAATCCATTCTACACATTGTTAAACTGATTTCTGCAAACTTTCTGGGTTGAATTCGAAGTTTTTGGTAATCAATTGCTTAAAATCGACTCTTAAGTTTTTGAGTCCCTGTTCTTCAAAATTTTCAAGTTTTTCAAGCAATAGGAAGTGTTTGGTAGCAAAATCTATCAATATTTTGTGTTTTTCGTGTTTTGGTTGTGCTAACAATATTCAGGAACAAAAACTTTAAGAAAAACATCAATCCCAGATCCGTGTTCATCGCAATCAAAGTTTCTAGGTACGTTGTTCTTTGTTTCCTGCGTCTTTTCCCGATTCCGGATCTCACCAGATCCCGGACTCAACACCGGTTCCCAAACTCAATACCGGGTCCTCCCTTTAATCTCGGTCTCATACCGGGTCCGTGCGGCTATACCGAAACTCCTTACCGGTCCCGGACTAATACCGGTTCCGGAGAGTCCCGGTTCCGGCTTGTATCGGATCTCTACTACTTCTGGTTCCGGAGTTTACCGGTTCCGGATTAATACCGGTTCCGGTTCTAAACCCGGATCCGGTCCCGTTCCGACCTTGACACCGGATTTCGTCTGATCGGGATCTCCTTGATTCCGGGTCCGGATTCTCTCGTACCGGATCTTTGCACTCCGGATCTCCCAGTTCCGGATCTCTGTTCCGGATTCTTTACCGAACTTCCATGTCCCGGACTTAGATAATTCCCGGATTGTCTATCTGGGAAACCTCACCCGGATCACAAATCCGGGAGTGTTCTGACCCTTCAGTTTTAAAAAAAATTCTCGGAGCGCTGCCCCAGGCCCCACAAGGGCGTTGCCCCTTGACCCCACCCGCTAACCGGGTAGCGGGACCCCCGTGCTAAGTCGCCGAAGGGGGACATTTGTGTATTCTTTGATACACTGTTTGATTATGTTTGGATCGATATCTTGAATTGTCTCACGGTCATATTCTTTCAAGTAACAATGTCTTATCCAACTTACTCTGAGCTCAAAGAGAAAGTTTCTCATTTAGAAGTGCAAATCTCTAAGCTAGAAGCCGATGCTAAAATAAAATATGATGCCATAAGCAAACTAGCTATTGAAAAGGCTGAGGATAAATGTGTGATAGAAAATTATCAATCTGAAGCCATTTCAAAAAGAGCCGAATCCCTAGAAACCCAATTATCTGAAATCACCGAAAAGCTCAATAAGTCTCAGGAAGAGAATAATAAGATTGTCAATCTTCGCTTAACCGTTCAAAAAGAAAATGATAATTTGACTAACAAGCTTAAGGATCTTGAATCCAAACTTTACAAACGAGGTCAAACAGACCAAACGATTCATTTGAACAAACCGAAGGAATTCAAGTATTATAACGTCCTTGGGGACTCGGATATGATAATCCGTGTTACCTTAAGAAAATCTTATCTAGGGTTCCCACCCTTTATGAATTCAACTTTTTGGGCCTAGATAGGCATTATCCTGAGTATAAGATCGAGTGGACCAAACTGTCTCAGAAAGATGAGGAAAAAGAAGACCTTAAAAGAAAAACAGAAATTCCTCTACCAAAAGTAGGGGAAAAGCCTGCAAATGATAAACCTGATTCGGAAGATGAGTCACCTAAGAAAAACATTAATGTATAAGTTCCTTTCGTGTATGAAACTCTTAATGCTTCATATCTGAAAAACAAAACACCGCATCTCTCGAATGATTATTTTGACATCCGTTCCGTTGCCAAAACTATGGAAACTTCGGTTCCGGTTCAAGCAACACCAAATGATGATTCTCATGCCAACTCAGAGTTCAAACGTTATGTTCCACCTCTGATTTTGGAAAACATAGTTTTTAAACTTGAAGAATCAATTTTGAGAGATAAGGTTATTTTTGAAACCGAAAGAACTGTACTCTTATCTACCATCAATGAGCTCAAAACAGAAAAAAACCAAGTCATTATTCCAAATCTGAAAGGACGAGTTATAGGACCGAGATTGCAAAATTAAACTCTAAACTGTCGGCTCTGTCGATAGAACTTTTAATAGCAAAGATGGCTAAGGGAAGTCCTAAGGATACCCCGATGAAGCCTATCTATCCGGACGCCATCTCGGTTGACCGTCACCTACTGGTTCGGATAACTCCTCGTGTAAAGCTTTTCTAGGTGTGTCCCTTGACACAGATAACAAACCTTTGTTTTCACCAAATAAAGGAAAAGCGGCTCAATCCGAATCAGTTCAAATGAATCTTTTCCCTGATTTCAACAATCCCTTTGCGGATGATTCCTTTAACAGTTCCTCATCCAACTCAGACAGTCCAAATCCACTTGACTCTGCTCAACGATATTCTGAGTTCATGAATTCCTCAGCTTGTCAAGATGATGATATTTCTAAGATCGACTTTGCTCCAAAGCTTGTGAGTCATGTTCAATTTATTAACAAAATGCCTTCACCGGTTAACTTTCAAAGAGGGGAGTGTTCCACTTCTTCCCCCAAAAACGTTTCTCAACCAAAATCGTCAAAATCTAGGTTGAAAATACGGTCAAAGAAACGCTCGAAAACCGGTAATTCTCACAAAAGACAATCATACTACTCTAGTTCCTCTGACATTGAGCTTAATGATTCTTCAGATAATCATGTTTTTAGAAGAGTAAAAATGGTTTGGAGAAAGAAATCAACTACAGAAGACTGTAATGGAAACACGTCTCATGATTCTCCTGTAGTTGATACAAAGTCATTTGTTTCCAAGATTGGTTCACCTGCTCATGTTTACCCTATAGCTAAACTGATTAGCTTAAACCGAGCAAAGCCCTGCTGCACTTATTGTGGAAAGAGTGACTTTGTGCATCCAAGGTATGTCAATAACTGGTATGGTACTTATAGTATCCCCAATCCCCATTTTAAAGCCAAGGCATCTAACCATCAAGGATCCATCAAAGCATGGATACCAAAATCTTTTTGATTTGTTTTTGCAGGAATGCCATGTGTGATCTAATTCAAATTACTCATGTCAGATGACTAAAAATTCAAGGTTATGCCACTTTTGAGGGGGAGTACCAAGTTTTTTATGGAACATACATGATTTTTTTGTGAATTCAAAGAACCGTGGTAACTTATTCTGAAAAACTTACTTGTGTTTGTTTTTCTCCGACCTTACACTCCCGAATTACCACGTGTTATACTTTCTTGATTTAGTTATCTCCATGTCTCATATACTTGTGGATTTCTCGATGGAAATACACTCGCTCGAATTCCAATTTTGTTTCAATAGTTCGTCGTTTCATCTTAATGGTTCAATTCTTATCTGACTCATTAATTGTGACTTTTTCTTCACAATCAAACTTTCTGATCAATTGTTTCATTTGTTTCAAACATTGTGCTTACCGAGTCATTCTGTTTTGCGCTTGATCTTGTTCTTTAGACTTCTATTGTTTTAATGATGACTTATGATACCTCAGATCAGAACTCAGACTTCATTTTAATGACTTCTGAATAATTTAGTTCAGAACTTGTTCTTAAAAGTTTTGACTTCTAAACATTTCAGTTTAGAACTCGTACTTCATTGTGTGCTTAAACTGTTTTATTTGGTAAACGAAATGGAGTGTTAGGACTTATACTATTTCTATGGTCCATCCAGAACCGGAAGGACCTACCCAAGAAACACATCCAATTATAGACATCAGTGAGGGGTCTAGAAGCATAGATGAGTTTGGAAAAAAAATGGTGAGGATGTGACAGGACTTAAAAGAATTATTGGTCCTTACCAAACCGAGTCAGTTATCCGAGTAACCACATAATCTATTCATTCTCGTTCTTTGGAGATAAATATTGAAATAGACATGGACCCAGTGTCGATAACTCGCGTCACCTCACCCAGCCACTCAAGCATCTCACAAAAGATGTTTGTTTCATAAATTCATGGAGGTTTGGCACATACTATATCTATTCCTCACTCCGAGGTCTTAGATATTGAAAAAAGAAGACACCAGCTCCGGTCTCCGAACTTCATATTCTACTCACTGTGTCTATTGATTTTTAACTTGAGTCCCAAGTTAAATCAATTTTTGAGCCAAACAGATATAATTTATTTCTTTCACACATGCACGAGTCTTTGTGATTCCCACTCGTATCTTTGTGATATTGTCGGAACAATTTGAGAAGTAATTTTAAAATTTTACTTCAGTGATAATTGGAAGTCCTATCAGAGATACCCCGATGCCAACTCTGAATATAGGCCACACAATTATTTTAATTGATGTGATAACAATTACTATGTGTTTCTGTGTTAGTTGATTACCCCATTTTGGTTACTTAACGCTTATCTGGTATTTTTGCTACTCCTGGTATTTTTGCTACTCATCAGTGTTGTCTTTGAAGTTACATGATGCTCAGGATGCTCCTAATCATCATGAGGGGGAGAACTGATACACACATTCAAAGACACAAATCATCATCATGAGGGGAGTAACGTTATAAAAGTTCAAAGACCGAGATTGTCATGTTGAGGGGGAGTAAGCAAAAGCTGAGGGGGAGTAACTGTTATGATCCGTGCAGAAAAGATTACAAAGTGCATGGTTCTTCTATCCCTTTCCAAAAAGTGTTCGCAACAAGTTGATTCCTCTTTGGAGCATATTGGTTCAACAAGTTCTGAAGTTTTTCAAAGCCAATTTAACTCATGGTTCAACTCGTGATACTATGAAGACTAAGAGCATAATTCAAGGGGGAGTGTGAAAGACATGAAGACCTACAACACTAAAGTGCTTCAAAGATTTAAGATGAAGAGAATATCAAGACCTGAAGATTCCAAGATCTTAATTTTTCTTTATATAACTTTAGGGGGGGTTGTTAGGACTAAAAGTCCTATAAAATAGAAAGTTATATAAAGAAAAATAATTGTGTTCTTTATTTGTTTGTAAAAGCCTTTTTATGCTTAATGGGCTTAGATTAGAGGTTATGGGCCATGGGCTTTAGGGACTAAGCCCTTGGTATTTAATGTTTTGTTTAGAGGAAATTAGAGTAGCCGTATTAGACTAATCAGATTGAGTTTCATTGTTAGAGAGAGAGAGCATTCCATTCCAATATTGTAACCTCTCCAAATTCATTCAATAAACGATTATTGTTCGATTCATTGTTACTTGATCGTCAAATTGGGATCTACAAAGGTTATCTTATTTGGATGACCTTATTTTTGCAAAACAAAACTTATTATTTAGATATCCCGCATTTGTGAGACTATTATAAAGTGACATTACAAGATTTGAGAATACTTAAATCTTGAAATGTAGTGTGTTTTGTTTATACCAATCGATGCAAAGATGGTAGCTTGGGAAAGAAAATATGAATATACAAAATGTGGAATGATATCTTTGAAATTATAACCATGGATAGAAATATAGAATCAAACCCAATTCCAACCAACGATAATAACTATAGTCATGAAAAATACGGTTGAAATTAATCAAAGCCTACCAAATGGTAAAACTTATATATGCTATATCTATTATATAGTACAGTAAGAACTAGACAATGGTTAAATAAGAAGCTTTCAGACGTCTTTATCTTTTTTCTTCTTATTCTGATTTATTTTTAGAACCAATACAATAGTTACTAAACCTTTTATTTTCTTGCATTTTCAATTTTAGTTTTCTTAAAAATGAAATTAGAATGCATATATACATAAAACTACATATATTGTTATTTATTATGATAAAACACATTCTAAATTACTTTTTCGTTAATTAGAACACATAACATTTAAACGATAAAAACATTAATATTTTTATGAATGCTTTAGTTTATTTGTAGTGATATAATAAATATAAATAAATTAGCAGATGTACCATTCTCTTTCAACTTAAAAAAGAAAAAAAACTCCATACAATGTCATCACGTATCTAAACAATGCATAATATGAGTCCAATCTACCATTAATTGGAAAACCCTATTATGTATGTATGTATGTATGTATTAAGATTCCACTAATTAAGTTCTAATGATTTCTACAAATAATTTATATACTATTTATTGATTATCATATTTAACAATTAACATGTATCATATGGACAATCTTCATATCACTACCCAAGTTATTCACGCTACCGCGCAACGCGCGGTTTCAACACTAGTTTTTATATTAAGAAACCACCACCGCCAATGATGTGGCACCATGAGAATTGAGTGTTCCTCAATTCTTGAATTTTGATGTTATTTAGTTATCCCACATCGGTGGAAAGACGCTAGCTTGGAAAAGAGTGTTGAGTATATAAAAGAAGGATGTGTTGGCTTAAAAGTTTAGAGGAGTTTGTAACAACATATGGGTTGAATTTTTTTTTACCGACTTATTTTTGCAATAAATCATTTTAATTCTGTAACGTCCCAGAAACATAACATGCATTCATCCAGAAATAAGCATTCAGATTACATGGTTAAACTTGTCCATAGGCATTCATTCTTCTATACTACACAAAAATTGACAGCGGAAGTCTCTAAATCCACAGCCGAGTTCTATCTATAGTCATCCGTCAAAATCTTGGAGTCACTAAGAGCTCCAAATCCTCCTTGCCTCCTCCTAGTTCTTACGAGAAGAACCCACGGTACGCTTACCTGAAAATGGTTTAGTTTTTGAAAAGCGAGGGTTAGACCAAAAGGTCTAGCGAATTCCCTCCATAAAACATTTATCACAGTATAAAATCATTTCGTTGAAAATACATTCACATCTTTCTCATAAACATCATCCAAGGTTCAACACAGGGTTCAGGGATCGCATAAGCTACTCCGATCGGGGCCTAACGGACACCCTCTCGTCTACACCGGAATCCAAGTGGACCCCCTGTTCCTTCATGTAGGAGGAAACAAATTCCAACCTATAAGCTAACCTCCATATGCCCAAGGGATTAGAAATCCCAAGGTACCCTGACCCCACTGTGCAACCGACTCCACATAGCATACACATACATTTGTAATCATATTCATGAAAACCTTGAATATCATTTCATTTGCAAATAAACATGCAAAACATGGAAACCTGCAAAACATGGAAACATGCATAACTTTTATAAATCAGTTCATGCTAAAAAAGGGAACCATATTCAGCAAAACATAGTACGTCATAAAAAGGTTGAGAGAACTCACCTTGATAACGCTGAATGCACTCTTTAACTACCTCCAAGCTAATCCAGTCGAACACCTAGGGCATTAAATTCGGATCAGATTAAACGGTTCAAACCCACTGACCAGCAAACACTTTCCGGGTACCAACCTGTCCGGACACCATGACTTCCCGGATACCCACACTATCCGGACACCAGGACTTCCCGGACACACCTTCTTTCCGAATACTACACCCGGTAACTCAACCTATCCGGAGAGGACACCCACCCGGACACTATCACACAACTTTACCCGGGAACAAACAATCTTATCCGGAAACTACTATAATATGATAGTATCCGGATACGACGGCTGTTCGTCAAAAACCTCTAAAAGTGATTATTAACACGCTTTCAGCCATAAGGTTGATTAGATAAACGTAAGGGTTCATCCCCCAATCCTAAACACCCATTTAATCCATATTCTTACCCTTAAAATCGATTAATAAAGGCTAAAACTCTCCAAAACCCACTTTCAAGGAAAAAGTGATTGGAACTCAATGAATCTCCACATTCAGACTTGGAAATCCAGATTAACTAAGAAAGGAATACTACAACAACAAGGAAAACGGATTTAGAAAGAATTACCTTATTGATTTCTTCACTGATTCTTCTATTCCTTGATTTCTTCCCAAAAACTCTCTTCTCCTTCTTTCTCTTTGCCTTAGCCGCCACCCAACAAGAAACCCACACAAAATACTGATTTCCAAACAATAAGCTGGCCTAGGGGATTGTGCCCTATTCACCTTTCACCATATTACCAATAAGACCCTCCACTTTAACTTTTAATTATTACACAAAGACCACAAAACTTCCAAAATTACAAAAAGAAAACCCGGTTGTTACAACACTCCCCCCTTAAAAGAATTCCGTCCCTGGAATTCCTTATTGGAAAAGACGCGGGTATCATGCCCACACCACAACCGATACTTCCCCAAGGTAATGCCACTTCTGACTCAGTCAACCACCTCATTAAATTCGAAACATGGAACATTGGATGCATTCCCTTCAGTTCTTACGGTACTCTAACTCGCAGACTACCGTTCCTATTCGATCGGTCTCAACAATAGAAGATTACTAAGGCTTCTCATGCATCTATACTTCCTTTAGAGAGAAACTTGGCAGAATCCCCCGCTACAACACGAGATTCACTTACTAAGACTCAATCACTCACTTGACAGCTTGGCACAAGGCCAACCCTGTACATCCCGGCAACTCACAATCCCGAGTTCCTTCATCGTATCACAGCTCACAACCTTGCACCACCCAAAACTCGTCTATGCAGACAACATTTCCCTTTTCTCGGACCACCTAGACCACAGTTCGTCACTCATCCCTCACATTCTCACTACTTCACCACCCCATACTTATACGTAACTAAGAGTAGGAACCTCCAAACCCATCGTTGGATTGTTCACCTACTTAAATTAAATTTATCCTGAAACACATCAATTCCTCCCGGATCGCCACGTTCGTACATTCTTATAAAACGTAACTCCGGTTATCCTCACTCCACTGGGAGGAGTAACCATGGTCACACCATACTATTCTCACTAGCTTAATCACTGCACGACCAATTCGTTTAAACATTTCACAAAGTCACTAACTTAACTCATTCGACTGTCTTATCCACTCCCTTTTTTGTTGCACAACCTCGTACCCAATTCCCCTCCTCAATACTCTTTCCAATGGTTCGCACACTTATCAATGACAATCTACACAACACTGCACCTTTCGGCGTTACTGAAAAGTTTACTACTTCCAATTTACTCACTTATTCCGACATGCTATCTTCACCTCCCCACGTTAGCGTGGAGCATTGCCCACCGAACATTACTTTCCCCTCTCTCCCGACCTTTCCACATGCTGGTATCGCTTTCTCATTACTCACATAACCAAACATTTGCACCAAGATCTTATCTTAAGGCATTCAACCAAGTCGTCTTGAAACAAGACCAGTATTCGACGTCACTACACATTCTTTAATCTCCAACTTTTACCTTCTCAGACATTTCTTTCACACATAAACAACAATTCACATTCTTTAAGGATTTCACATCTATCCCACCACATTTTGACTAACACAACTCTCATCCTCTTTAAACTTCCAATGACCCCAAAGTGTGTTTCTTAGTAACGTCCCCTATTCACTCTAATAATCCACCCCCCCTGGATTCCCTATTACAAACGGATCTATTAACTCAGGAACACCCCGAAACTCGGGTTCCACAATTCTTTCGATTAACCACCATGATCATAAAATCAGACAGATATATATATACCGTCATCCCGGCTTTCTTACTTAGATTTACCTTAAATAATTCTTTAACAATCAGTGTGTTAATCTCAATAACACTTCCCCAAGAATTGTAACACATCCTGTAATAACAAATGAACGTCATTACTTAACAAATCTATAAAGTTTTAATCAACCAACCAAAGGCTTATACTTCTATCATGACATTTCAAATCAACTAATGATCATACTACCACTCCGACCCACAATCATCATCATGTCATTCCTTAAACATAACCAAAATTTCCAACTATTTCCTTCTAGGATCATTCCTTCACGCATAAGGAACAATTTTCATTCTTTAACGATTTCTCATCTACTATACTACAACTTGACTAATCTATTCATCATCTTCTTTAAACTTACTCTGCCTTCAAGAATATACTTAACAACATACATAACCACAAAGCTTGGTCTCACAGCTGGGCAATCACTCAATTCTGCCCCGACAATCCATTCCGATAACAGTCAAAATAAACACCAACTTACAAACCACGTACTTCAACAACTAGGATTGCAAAACGTACACTCTACCCGAAATCCCAAAAGGACTACCTTCTAATCCCTCATCTTTCTAACATCGCCTTACTACATCACCGGCTGACACAGATATATTGGCAATTGAAGCTACTATTCGTTCGTACATCCACCACTCCTATCATCACACTACCGACCAAGTCTCTCATGGTCATTCGTACGCAATTTAAACCCGCCTTCAAAATTACCCGCATAAAATCGAGCCTATCTCGCTGCTTAGTCCTTTCTCAACTTGCTGAACTATAACTCACGAGTTCTCAATTAGCTCAGACACAGACATTCTAGCTAGCTCTTTACGATCCGAGCTCTTATGTAAGCTGGACACAGTCCCTCACTAAACGATAAAGTCTACACACTCGCTTTGCTTGTGCTACTTACCTCATCATTCTACGAACCCTCCATACTTCGTAAATAGAACGCTTATTCAAAACAATAACTTCTCATCCTCTTAACACCCCTACAAGGTGTTCTATCTACTCCCAACCTTCTGGTTCAAGACTTCGGCCTCGGCCACCTTACACAACTGTCGACTTCTACAACTACCGATAACTTGTAACTACTTTCTTAACTTATTTTTTTACAAGGGTTCCTTACGGAACCTAATCCCACCAACGTATCATAATCACTTCATAAAACGTCTCCCTCTTTTCTGAACTTACTCCTGTAACACCAATCTTACAAGCTCACCTCAAAACTCATATCCAACACCGTGGACATTTCGCTTCTGCCTCTCAACACTACTCAACGAGTTGCTAATACCAACACCTCGATGACTTCTACTTCTTCCCTTGGGCCCAATCCGTCCCTCAACAACCGTACTTCCAGTTACCGAACAAGGGTGCAAACCCTCATACAACCGATACTATAATCCACTTCTGACTCTACCGCTGTTCACCTTTCCTCTTGGACACAAATACCAAAGCTACAACATTCTTTCCTGATTGGTCCGACATTTCCCACTCTTGGAGTCCTTCCTTAGTTTAACATGTAATATCTTACGACCTAGTGAGTTCATAGCCTTCATGCATGACCATACAGTAAATAAATCTTTTCGCACATTTCATCATTTTAAATAAACAACGTTTGGAAAACACTTGGGTACACATGACCCCGTCACTCTTATGACTTTAACGCCCTGCACAACGATTCGAGAATCGTTTGCATGCATTTTTCCGTGAACCTTAATCTTACTTAATTCCGATCGATGTTAATAGTAATACATTGAATGAAAATCCTTTCATACGACACGATTCCGAAAGAAATTGCCGACGCCAAGTAAACCAGTCGGTTCTCAACCCTGTTATATGATATCAACCGGTTAAAATTCATTTGATTGTAAAAGTTTTGCTGGCACACGTCTTCTCGACCTTTTTGTAATAATTTAACTTATCATGAAAAGCGTGAAATACTTTGCAAATTGTTAGGCTCAAAATTTCATTGAATGAAATCACTTTTTCTTTAAACATACGCTTGCACATTCTGACTCCTTTTTTTTATCAAAATTGATATTTACACATTTAACTTAAATCGTGAAAATTTTCATGTTACATTTAAGAAAGCTATGCATGAAACTCTACTTGCAATTGAAGGCTACTCACCCTAGCAAGGTCAACCGCTTTAGCCACACAACTTATCCTTGACACTCTTCCTTCGACCAATGGTCGCCCTCTCGGTCATGCAATAACTTGTTGTACATGCGTTCCACATCTCACTTACTCGACCATTTCACCCTATTTTCGTTTTGATCAACTATCTCACTTTCTACTTCTACATACTTTCAATTCACTATAGGTATCTTATTTCATTTATCCTGTCATTGAAAAGCTCGACTAATAAGTCGGGGCTCCATTGACACTTTCAAGATTTCGACACAGTCCTTCCTTACCATCCCAACTGATCTACCCCATGATTTCCATAACTAGGACTCTCCCGAAACTGGAGTCTTACTCAAACTCAAACATTCATCCTCCCCGAATCCACGAAGAGCTACCTCTAGACGACTCATAACATTCTTTACAACATTTCTTCTTTGCGATGTATACATACATCCCATCATAATGACTCTTACACGACACTTCCCCAAGCAATGGAGCTCGGTCTATCCCTCAGGGATCTTGCTGACCTATTCCTCAACGTCCTCCCAGCCATAGCGCTAAACTGAAAGAAACTGATAGTTAATCCTTGCTAGACGTGACACAACAAATTTGCTATAAGTAAGGTATTGTAAGCACGCACATGTACCTGTAAGTTCGTAGTTACACTGGCCAGGTGTAATCCCAAACTTACCTTACACGTTTGTCCTTGGCACCTTATTCCTAAGCACATTTATAGTGATCGTTACTAGAGGCAATCCTATGTCTCGGCTGTGTTCCTCATCTTACAGTTTAAGTTTAGGCCCGAATGGTCACCTAAATCCCTTAAACTAAGGCTCTGATACCATTTGTAACGTCCCAGAAACATAACATGCATTCATCCAGAAATAAGCATTCAGATTACATGGTTAAACTTGTCCATAGGCATTCATTCTTCTATACTACACAAAAATTGACAGCGGAAGTCTCTAAATCCACAGCCGAGTTCTATCTATAGTCATCCGTCAAAATCTTGGAGTCACTAAGAGCTCCAAATCCTCCTTGCCTCCTCCTAGTTCTTACTAGAAGAACCCACGGTACGCTTACCTGAAAATGGTTTAGTTTTTGAAAAACGAGGGTTAGACCAAAAGGTCTAGCGAATTCCCTCCATAAAACATTTATCACAGTATAAAATCATTTCGTTGAAAATACATTCACATCTTTCTCATAAACATCATCCAAGGTTCAACACAGGGTTCAGGGATCGCATAAGCTACTCCGATCGGGGCCTAACGGACACCCTCTCGTCTACACCGGAATCCAAGTGGACCCCCTGTTCCTTCATGTAGGAGGAAACGAATTCCAGCCTACAAGCTAACCTCCATATGCCCAAGGGATTAGAAATCCCAAGGTACCCTGACCCCACTGTGCAACCGACTCCACATAGCATACACGTACATTTGTAATCATATTCATGAAAACCTTGAATATCATTTCATTTGCAAATAAACATGCAAAACATGGAAACATGCAAAACATGGAAACATGCATAACTTTTATAAATCAGTTCATGCTCAAAAAGGGAACCATATTCAGCAAAACATAGTACGTCATAAAAAGGTTGAGAGAACACACCTTGATAACGCTGAATGCACTATTTAACTACCTCCAAGCTAATCCAGTCGAACACCTAGGGCATTAGATTCGGATCAGATTAAACGGTTCAAACCTACTGACCAGCAAACACTTTCCGGGTACCAACCTGTCCGGACACCATGACTTCCCGGATACCCACACTATCCGGACACCAGGACTTCCCGGACACACCTTCTTTCCGGATACTACACCTGGTAACTCAACCTATCCGGAGAGGACACCCACCCGGACACTATCATAAACCTTTACCCGGGAACAAACAATCTTATCCGGAAACTACTATAATATGATAGTATCCGGATACGACGGTTGTTCGTCAAAAACCTCTAAAAGTGATTATTAACACGCTTTCAGCCATAAGGTTGATTAGATAAACGTAAGGGTTCATCCCCCAATCCTAAACACCCATTTAATCCATATTCTTACCCTTAAAATCGATTAATAAAGGCTAAAACTCTCCAAAACCCACTTTCAAGGAAAAAGTGATTGGAACTCAATGAATCTCCACATTCAGACTTGGAAATCCAGATTAACTAAGAAAGGAATACTACAACAACAAGGAAAACGGATTTAGAAAGGATTACCTTATTGATTTCTTCACTGATTCTTCTATTCCTTGATTTCTTCCCAAAAACTCTCTTCTCCTTCTTTCTCTTTGCCTTAGCCGCCACCCAACAAGAAACCCACACAAAATACTGATTTCCAAACAATAAGCTGACCTAGGGGATTGTTCCCTATTCACCTTTCACCATATTACCAATAAGACCCTCCACTTTAACTTTTAATTATTACACAAAGACCACAAAACTTCCAAAATTACAAAAAGAAAACCCGGTTGTTACAATATCTTTATTTTTCCTTTACAATTATAAAATGTACAACCATAACCAATTATGTTATACTAAATCTTTGATTCAAGCATTTCCGCCTTAGTATGCTTGCAACCGAAACAATCTTGAAAATTGCCATTATATATTTTTTAAATGCAACCTCCCCTTATTTTTTTATATTATTGTTTATTTGATTGTTATAGTAAATCTTTGATTCCGTCTTAGTGTGCTTGCAACCGAAACAATCTTTGGTGTGTGTGGTTTTTAGGATTTAGAATCTTTAGTGTGTTTGGTTTGTAGGATTTGGAATGGAATTGAATTCCATTATTTAAAAAAAAATGATTAAAAATTATAAAAATCATTAAATCACCTTTTAACTTATTATTAGAAAAGAAATGTTTTTAACATATTTTAAACGTTATTATACACTAATCCTACAAAATCTCTTGAAATCTTAGCTAGCCCCTTGGGATTTCAAAACCCTTGGGGTTTGTTTGGTTTTAAGAATTCAAAAGAATTTGATAGAATTAGAATGACAAATTCATTAACCAAACTCCTTAGTGGAGTTTGGTTCACGGAATGAATTGATCGGATTCCACCAAATTCCACGATTGAGGGATTTGATCATTCCTTAGCATATGTGAAGGATTTGAATTCCATTTCGTGACAAATGTAACATATTTATAAATTTGTATTAAAAAGACAAAAATAACTTCCGCGTCCAATTTAACCACCCTCACCCCACCCCTGTCAACCCCCTCATGCCGCCACCCCCCACTTAGTCGTGCCCCTGCCCCTTACCCCACCCCTACCCCCAACGTGCCCTTGCATTCCAATCTCATGTTTGGTTTGCAGGACTGTCTGAATTTGAAATCCTATGATTTCTTTGAAATCCCTCAAACACGAGATTTTGAAATCCCATTGTAGGGTCTGTTTATAATAATGTTTAAATATATCCGATGAATAACATCCATCGGATGTAGCTCAAACAAACCATCATCCGAACACTTAGAATAAAAAGAAAAACAAACAAAGTCATTGGATATGACTCATCAAATCGACGAGTGAGAATATCATAGTGATCAACTTTAGTCTTGATCTCTGTGTTATTCTGTATGAAACTCGATAAAGAGAAAAGTGTTTCTCTCAATCAACAGATTCATAAATCCTCATTTTTTATTCTAAGCCATTGGTATCTGATAAAGCCTTACTTCATAATTGTCTATAGTTGGAAACTGTTGTATTTTGGAATAGACAAAGATAGAATTCTACTTGTAAAAGTCTTGTAATTATTTGTATTGATTCAAATTCTAAAAATCCTTCAACCAAATCGAAGACTAGTTGAAGAGAGGTCAAGATAGTCACCAAATCGGATTTGTCTATCATCTTGCCGAAAGAAGATCAATACAAGTATAGTCAACTAGTAGTCTGACAAATACTACTACTAGCAAGCCGAATTTTGGAGTGCAAACTTGTCCAATAAGTTTGGCTCACCAACTCTCCCTAAGTCTCATCCTTATATGGAAACATACAAAGCATGTCACCTAAAGTAAGTTAAACATACAAAGCATGTCACCTAAAGTAAGTTCTAAACACTATTTGATTAGTGTCATACTTCCTTTAATGTTCCTATGAATATGAAAGGATAGAATAGGTTAACAAGTGTTCGCATCAACTTCAAAGGCCGAAGTGAAAAGTACAAGCATGCATGAATCAACATATCACATGAAGACACGTGTTAAAGTTGAAGGATTCATTTAATACAATGGAGGCTATAAAATGATTCCCTTGTCATTGTTTGCAAACCACCCATTTTAAAAGAACTTCTCTATAAAAGCTTCGTAGTAAATTCGACGTCAAGCTTTGAAGACTATCTTAGCTCTTCAAATCTGAAAGAGATTATTCATGCTCGGCTAGAGAAATAGTAGGCTCGGCTTCGAATCAAGGTTCTAAATGGCGTGAGGCATGGCGTAACGACGAGACCAAGCCTCAAGCCTTAGGAGCCATGGCGTTTTCATGGCGTGACTTATGGCGTCAAATTTCTAATACATATATAATATTATATATAAAAACATTTGTTTTGTAGTGTTACTCAATAAGTCAATAGTAATACGCAAGTTAAATTAGGTTATATGTTAAAAACTTGCAATTAAGACATTAAAAACGTAAAGAAAAATAAAATATTGCGTTACGAAAACTACGCATTAGGCCATGGCGTGTCATGGGCTTAACGTGGCGTGAGACACAAGCCTTGGTGCCATAGCGCGCCATGGCAGTTGTGCGGCGAGTTTTTTAGAACATTGCTTCGAATAACTTTTTAAAAATAATGTTCGAACTCGAGCTCAAATATTTTTGCAATGTTCAAGCTCAATGCTCGTTTAACAAAATGATCACCATGTATCGTATTTGTTTGATACGTCACAATTACGTATGGATATAGATACATTTTGTCGTGTTTTAAATTAGGCACAAGATAAATACAGAAATGGGTATTCTAAGTTACAATTCTTATGGAGTAATCCATGTTTTTCGTTTCTATGGTTTGTTAAAAACTGCGAATTTCGTCCTTGTGTCTTTGAAATTACGGTTTTAGTCCTTGTGGTTAGCCGTTCATTGTTTTTCGTCCCTAAGGCAAACTCCGTCAATGGTTACTGTCAAGTATGAGAGGCGAAAGCATCAACGGATAGTAAACCATGGGGATGAATACAACAACGAATAGTAATTCACATGGAGGAAAACCATAATCTTCGAAAAGACGGGACGAAAAACGTAATTTACTCATTCTAATGGGAAGTTTCCTGTTTAGAGATGCTTGAGGCTCACAAGTTCAATGTCAAATATGAGAATCCCCAAAGTAGAGCCTTCTCCATTTGCAAGGCGTGTAGGATTGAATATGGTAGTAAACAGCCTTTGCCTATCAAAGAACTGTCAAAAACAGAATAAGAGTTTGGTTAGAGGTGTTAAGCAGTAAAGACAAGAAAATTTTATCCAACATTTTGACCTAGTGGGGTATGTTGTAAAAGGAGAATCAAGTACCAACATTTTGATGAGCTACTCGAGCCTAATAATCCTCGTGCTAGAGTCGATCTCGAACACAAAATAAAGTTCGTTTAACTTAACGGTTGAGCTCCATAACACTTATGTTCGACTCGACTCGTTCGAAAGCTCGATTAAACTTTACGAATCGAGCATACACTTTTTCAAGCAAATATATTTATATGTTTACAAATTATATAATCAAAATATAAAAAATCATCGAGCTAGAGTAAATAAACAAGTTAATCGAGCTCGAATAACCTGCTACTCGACTCGACTCGACTCAGCTCGTTTACACCCCTATATGTGATTGCAGATCTTAGTTACTTGACATAAGATGACTTTTTTAGGGATAATCTTATGAGGCCCTAAAGTTAACAGCCCGCTTGAACGGAGGAGCAAAGCCCGAGGGGACTTGATTTGGGGAGCAACCTCAAAGTATTACGAGTTGAGCGCTACTTGATTAAATATTAGGGAATTAAGATGAAGGAAAATGGTATAAATGTCATTTGATACTTTTAAGAGCTTATTACTTACATTTGGTGGAATGGGCTCTTGAGACGTGTTTTGGTATCCTTGAGATGGCGGGATGATGACTCGACGAATACCTCCAACTTTCATCGTTCTAACTGCTGCTGCGATCCCTGGTATGACCTGGACTAGATGAACAAATAAAACCCAAACAAATCATAAACTGTTTTTGCAATCTGTAATCAATCTAAAGATGCTTAGATTTGGGATTACTTTATCCAAGCAAATATACAAGCAATCAAATAGAAAGGATATTGATACTCTTAGATGGTTTTGAAGGATTTGGGATTGGAGGGATATGGATTAGGAATGAATTGGAATCTTTTGGCGTGTTTGGTTTGTAGGATTTGGGATAGAACTTAATTCAATTCTTTATAAATAATTTATAAAAAACATTATAATTAATTATAAAAATAATTAAACTATCGTTTTATTAATTGATTATCACAAAAAAAAATGTTTTTAACATATTTTAAAACATTACTCCCTTCATCCCCAAAATAAGTGTCTACATTACTATTTTAGTTTGGCCGAAAAGAAGTGTTAACTTTCGAAAGTAAATGTCCACTTTCCCATTTTACCCTTAATTATGAGGTGGAGAAAACTTGTTTCTCCCAATCAAGGGTAAAAGTAAAACTATCCGTTTGTTAATTAAAAAGTGTACTAACTACACATTTCTAAAACCGTGTGTCATTTTTCATTATGGACATTTATTTTGGGACATAGAAAGTATTACATACAAATCCTACGAAACCCCATTAAATAAATTAATACCAACCACCCTCGTGAGATTTCAAAATCCTATGTTTGTGCCATTTCAACTCCATGATATCCTTCAAACCAAACATGAGATCGGAAAGAATTCAACTCCAAATCCCTCCCTATCTAATCCAATCCTACAAACCAAACTAAGGCCTTATGATTTTTCAATGGATAGAGGAGTAAAATGATCATTTTTGTGATTCATACCATTTCTTCAACACAAAAATCAAACAACAATTTATCTAATTCCATACAGACATAAAAACTGAATAATGGAAAAAAGAACAAACAGCCCCTTACTTTTCCGGAACCAACGGTGAAGCTAAACGGAACTGGTTCACCAGTTTCATCTTTGTGATCATATGTTGAATCAAACCGCCATCCCTGCTTAGCAGCTAATCGTCCATAGTAATGAATCGCAACCTGTAAGCAGAAATGCAGATTAACTCCACTGTCTCCACTGTTGGAACCTTAATAATGATATAACATATTTATTATGGTAGTTATGATAGTTACCAGATCAGAACCAAAACAGTTAGTAATTCGGTTATTATATTAGTTAGTTATATGGTAGTTACTATTGAAGGGGTGTGATTGTTCATGAAACAACACAACCTTTGTGAACCATTGTGATGGTTCAAAGGCACCTCTTCAGTTTCTATAAATATGTAAGATCATGTACATTTCAAAGTGTGGAACCAGATTATATTATATCAGATTCAAAGGGTTTCACCCACTTCATCTTGTTCTTTCTTTATCCTTATTTTAATGTTGTTGTATACATGATGCGTGATCACCAAGAAGGCCAGAAGGAGATCGAGATCCTGGGAGGAATAATGGGCAACCATAAAACCTGTGAACACGAACCTGATATGTCCAGATAGGCCTATCAGATTCGCAACAGTGGTATCAGAGCCAAATGAAGGATACAGAGAAAAGAAGAGACATGGAGACGAAGCAGTCATAGAAAGAAAGAAAGAATCAACGGCTGTTCGGTTTGTACAAAGGAATAAGAACACAAAGTGTGTTCATGTGAAGTCGAAAAAGAAGTAGAATAGAGAACATTGAGACCCCGGTTCATTGAAGAACCATGAAAGTAGTACCAACCAAGAGGGTTGATGAAGGCAAGGTGCGTACCAAAAGCAAAGACCCACACGAGGCTGCTGGGAAACTAGAGAAAAATGGAGACAAGAGTTTGAGAAAATCAGAGAAGAGAGAGAGAGAGAAGAAATTGATCGGGATTAGATCAATAAGAAAAAATCGATTAAGAGAAGAACCGATCGGGATTAGATCGTTCTTCAAAAAGGGTTAGAGAAACCCTAGTTCGATAATTGATCGGGATTAGATCAATAGAAAAAAAATCGATTAAGAGAAGAACCGATCGGGATTAGATCGTTCTTCAGAAAGGGTTAGAGAAACCCTAGTTCGATTCAAAAAAATCGAATAGAGAGAGAGACACGATTCGATTAAGTGAAAATCGAATCAAAGAAAGTAAAAGGGGGATAAATAAACATACCGGTTGTGCGAAGGAGAAACCGCCGCTGTATAGTTGCCGGAGAAGAAGAGAGACACCACCACCACCGCCGTCGCTTGAAAAGAAACCGTCGATCAAAAGGAGGAAGACAACCGGAAGAGAAAAACCGGCAAAGGCACACAGTTGAGAGAACCGTCAACGGATGAAGATCATTGATTGAAAGACCAAAGACGATTAGGAGAATCGTCGTTTGAAGAACAAAAGACCCGAGAAAAGACGAAGAAAAGAAGTATAGAAGGATCATGTGATATGATCAAAATAGGTTCGTGAAGTTTTAAAGAAGATGTACGAGAAGTTTTGTGTTACCCGCAACAGTGAAGAACAAGACCACCGGAGATTAACCGGAGAAGACGACCGGAATTACCGAAGGTGGAAGAACGAAGAATTACTGATTATATCATTAGGGGGGAGATTGTTGGAACCTTAATAATGATATAACATATTTATTATGGTAGTTATGATAGTTACCAGATCAGAACCAAAACAGTTAGTAATTCGGTTATTATATTAGTTAGTTATATGGTAGTTACTATTGAAGGGGTGTGATTGTTCATGAAACAACACAACCTTTGTGAACCATTGTGATGGTTCAAAGGCACCTCTTCAGTTTCTATAAATATGTAAGATCATGTACATTTCAAAGTGTGGAACCAGATTATATTATATCAGATTCAAAGGGTTTCACCCACTTCATCTTGTTCTTTCTTTATCCTTATTTTAATGTTGTTGTATACATGATGCGTGATCACCAAGAAGGCCAGAAGGAGATTGAGATCCTGGGAGGAATAATGGGCAACCATAAAACTTGTGAACACGAACCTGATATGTCCAGATAGGCCTATCAGATTCGCAACATCCACCACCATTACAAAATTTCATAATCTCACGCACTATTAAGACAATTAGAACAGATTCATAGATGAAACCTAGTTTGGTATCACTCGAAACCATGGTTCTAAATAACTTGTTATGGCGGCAAGGCTTGGGTCTGCCGCCACGTTAACCCCTATCGCTCCACTCTAAGGCTTGGCTTGCATTGTAACGCGTTATTTTGTTAAGATGTAATATTATTTTTAGTATATAACTTGAAGAATAAATGCACAAAACCTAATAACTAAATACACATAAAAAGAAAATTTAAAAACTAAAAACCCTAAATTGGTAATACTTACTCTCATTCTCGTACACGAACAGTCGAACGTGAATTCTTTGAGAATTAAAGAAAGTAGTGAGTAAAGATCAAGAGATTTCCTCCCGATTTTGCAAACTTGATGTCATTTTCTACTAGCTCTATATATTTGGTATCAATGGTCTTTTTTTGTTTTATTATTTTACATGAATTTATTTTGTTCTACGGTATTATTCAATACTCTAACACACAACTGTATATTTGTGTGTATATATATAGGGGTAGTTTCATTTGCAAACCACCTTAATTTTGCAAACCGTGCAAACCATCGATTTCATTGGTTAAATGATTGAAATTGTTTCATTAAAATGTTTAGTTTGACGAAATTGTTTCATATAATTCTTTTTTTTGATAAAATTGTCTCATATATTTGTATTTTTATGTAAAACTGAAAAGGTTTCATTTGAGAAAAACATGAAACAATTTCATTGGAATGAGAAAAATACATGAAACTAAATAAAAAACACAAATATATGAAACAATTTCATCAAGAAATGAATTATATGAAACAATTTCATCAAATTAAATAACTTCATGAACCATTTTCATTAACTTAACCAATGAAAAATTAAGGTGGTTTGCATTTGATCGATAGCATATATATATATATATATATATATACACCACTTTAGGGCACGGCTTAAAAAAACATCATGGTCACGCCGTAAGTCGTAACACGCCACACCTCACGCTATTTAGAATATTGCTCGAAACAAATTATGGAGAATCAGGTATTCATACTTTGATCTAGCCTTTTTTTTTTTAAATAATTGATCTAGCCTTTTTATCCTGTTAGATTTTGCACTCTTGTTTACAAATTTATGTCCGATTTTGAGAATTTCAAAAACCAGAAAGAGAGAGAGAGATGAAAACCTTATCGCCATTGACGGGAGAATCTCCATCACCAATTCGAAGATCCAACGCCTTCACACCTCCAGATTCAGCTAGTTCGGAAAATTCAGGAGTATCAATGGCGGTGGCGGAAGCTTCTGAAGTGTCGCAAAACAATATTGGGACTGAAGATGCTGTTGCGGTGGTTGCCGTCGCCATTGCGAGCAGAGATAAAGCTCGCCTTGTGACCACCGACTCCGATTCACCATTTTTAGCGGTCGGATGATGAGGGTTGTTGTAACAGACGGTTATGATGTGAGGAACACGGTAAGATGACGTAGACACGCCGTAGCTTAACATCATCCTTCTCTTTCCGGTTGCCACGCCCCTGGCGTGTGTGGTTGGTTCTTCCGTTTTTTATGTTTGACTACTACACCAGATGGTTATTTACCAATTAACCCTTCAACAATTTTAATGTTGTCTCTTAGACCCTCTTAGTTTGGTATTGGGACCAAAATTGGACCGGTTGAGAGAGTTTGATTTGACGGAGTTGTTTTGAGGGATTTGGATTTCATGATATGGAATTGGTGGGATTCGGATTTGATAAGATTTGAGATTTTTGATGTGTTTGATTTGTAGGATTTGGAATGAAATTGATTCGCAGTCTTTAAAAATAATTTATAAAAACAACTTAAATAAAATTATTAAAAAATATTTATTAATTTGTTATATAAAACTTTGTTTTTAACATATTTTAAAACATTATTATATACAAATTCAACTAAATCACACGAAATAGCAACAACCCCATGGTATTTCTAAATCATTCAAATCCAATAATCCTTCAAACCAAAAAAATGGTATTGAAATGGAACGGAATTCCAAAGTCCTCCAAATTCTATCCAATCCTACAAACCAAAAAGGACCTTAGGGACAGTTTGGTTTGCAGGATTTTGACGGAATCTGCAGAAATTGAATTGATCAATCTTGTTGATCAAATTTCATCCGGCGTTTGGTTTACCTGTGGAATGAAATTAAATTCTACATATTTCACTATTCATGTATTTGTTCATTCCATCACAATTGAGAAGAAATTCAATTCGATTCCATCCTTTTCTAAAAAAGACAAAAGTATTCCATCTTCCCTACTTGATTTACCCATACATGAACCTCATTCGACCACCACTAATCTGAACCACCACCGTTTTGAAACACGGGTGATTCACTACGGTTTTGAACCACCACTGATCTGAACCACTGCCAACCACCACCATTTTGAACCACCACCGACCACTACCCTTCTGAATCATTGCCGACCACCACCGATCTAGTTGAACCACTGTCGACCGTCGTCCACCACCGATTTGAACAACCGTCAACCACCACCGATCTGAACAACCGTCGACCACCACCGTTCCAAAGCTACATTATGTGAACCAAACAGACAGATTCTAATTTCTTTAACAGGTTTTATTCCAATCTGTAACATCCCAGGCCAACCGTACCAGATATTGTCAACTTTGTCCACACCTAGACTCACGGTTTTAAAACGCGTCTGATAGGGGAGGTATCAAGTCCCTCTTATAAGGCAACCTTAGTTCTCCTCCCCAACCAATGTGGGATCTTACAATCCACCCCCCTTGGGAGCCCAGCGTCCTCGCTGGCACACCAGTCCGGTTCCCGGCTCTGATACCATCTGTAACATCCCAGGCCAACCGTACCAGATATTGTCCGCTTTGTCTACACCTAGACTCACGGTTTTAAAACGCGTCTGATAGGGGAGGTATCAAGTCCCTCTTATAAGGCAACCTTAGTTCTCCTCCCCAACCAATGTGGGATCTTACAATTGTTGTAACAACCCAAATTCAAGTGAGTTTTAGAGTTTGGTGGTCAAAGTGAAATAAATGGAAGTTAGCATGAGGGCCTAGATTGTCAATTGGTGAGAGTGGTGTAGGGCACAAATCCCTAGGGCAGCTTTCACTTCACAAAATCAGTATTGTGTCTTGGTGTTGGCGGCTAAGGAAGAAAGAAAGAGAGAAAGAAAGGTTTGAAGAGAAATCAAGAGAAAGGAAGAATGAAGCTCAAATCTGCAAAGGTATTGCATCCGAATTCGTTCATCTGATTAGGATAATGTTTTTCCTTCTTATTGTTATGAATCCTTAGGTCTGATGTTGATGATTTCTTGAGTTTCACCATTTTCCTTGAAAATGAAGTTTTATGGGTTTTGTCTTAATGAATCGATTTTAGGGGATTAAAGTTGGATTAATTGGGTATTTGGGGTTAGTGAATGAACCCTTGAGGTTATCTAATCAACCTAGTGGCAAAAATCGGGTTAATGATTACTTTTAATAAATCTGGGTTCGAACAGCCGTATTTTCCGGACACCAGTTTTAGGTGGTGTCCGGATAGGTTGCAGGTGTCCGGGTAGGTGCCCCATGAGGGTGTCCGGGTGTTACTTAGTATCTGGGTAGCTGAAGTCTCCGGATAAGCCTAGTGTCTGGGTAGTTTTGTCCGAATAAGTCTAGCGTCCGGACAATGCGGTGTCCGGAAAAGGGATGTGTCCGAAAAAGGGATGTGTCCGGAAAAGGGATGTGTCCGGAAAAGTGATGTGTCAGGAAAAGTGATGTGTCCGGAAAGGGGTATACGGACAGTAGGTCTGAGTTGTTTATCTGATGTGGATCTATTGCCTTAGGTGTTCGTTTGGGTTAGCTTGGAAGTATTTAAGAAGTGCGTTGTACGTCAAGCAAGGTGAGTTCCCTAAACCCTTTACGACTTAAAGTGTTAAATGATTTGACTGATTATGGTTTCATTTACGAGCATGAAATGTTATAACCGTTACGCATGTTTTCCATGAAATACCTATTTTACTTGAGAAAACGTATTGTACATGATGAACTGAGAATGATGATTTACTAAGGTTTTAAAGGTGCATGTTTTACGAAATCAATTACGTGCTATGTGGAGTCGGTCTACACTGTAGGATCAGAGATAGATCATCGGGGTCTGATGATCCCTTGGATGTTTATGACAGACTGGTAGGTTGGAATTTGTTTCCTCCTATTTCGAGTAGAAAGGGGGGTCTGCGTAAGCTCCGGGAAGGGGAGTTTGCGTAGGCTCCAGTTGAGGGCGAGAGGGTAGTCCTTTGGATCCCGATCGCGAAATGTTTATGTGATCCTATATACAGTGTAGTACCATGCTTGATGTATGTTAAGTGTTACGATGATATTTTCATAAATGCTTTTATACTGGTTATATGTTGTTTTCGGAGGGAATTCACTAGACCTTTTGGTCTAACCCTCGCTTTTCAAAACTAAACCATTTTTAGGTAAGCGTGCTATGGGTTCTTCAAGTAAGGACTAGGTGGCGATAGAAAGGACTTGGAGCTTAGGGCGTCTCCAAGATTTTGTCTATGATATTTATAGAATAGTTCTCGGCTGTGGATTTTAAAGACTTCCGCTGTCAATTTTGCTTAGCATGAATTATTGTTGATGTAAAGACAAGGTTTTATGTAATTCGAATGCTTAATCTATGCTAATGCTTAATGTTGAAATTGGGACGTTACAAATGGTATCAGAGCCTTAGTTTAAGGGATTTAGGTGACCAATAGGGCCTAAACTTAAACTGTAAGATGAGAAACACAGCCGAGACATAGGATTGCCTCTAGGAACGATCACTATAAATGCGCTAGGAAATAAGGTGCCAAGGACAAACGTGTAAGGTAAGTTTGGAACTACACCTGGCCAGTGTAATCACGAACTTACAGGTACACGTGCGTGCTTAAACTTACCTTATATAGCAAAATTGTTGTGTCATATCTAGCAAAGGTTAATTGTTGTTTTCTTTCAGCTTTAGTGAAATGGTTGGGAGAACTTTGAGGATTAGGTCGGCACCTGCTGTGCCAAGGAACCAAGACGAAGAGGTACTAGAGAATGGAACAGTGGAACCGACGAGGGCAACTGTTACCCGTGGAAGGGGAAGAGGTAGGGGTCGTGGAAGAGGTCGGGGAAGAACACCCCGTCGGGCCGCCACCCAAGTGGCCGGGGATGGAGGAAACCCGAACCTGAGAACGACTCGTGCAACTAGAAGAACGAGGAGTGTGGAAGCCCCTATTCATCAAGACGACTCTCTTCAGGAGAGTTCAGCTTCTGCAAGGAGGGTAACTCAGCCAAGGGGACGGGGTCGAGGTCGCGGATCTACGTTTGTCAACCTAGCTACTGAATTGGGTAAGATCCAAGAGACCTTGCAGGCTCTCCTCACTAAGCAGAACGAGTCAGCTTCAGGAAGCAAAGAAGCAAGTGAGAACCGAGAAAGCGTGGAGCTGTCTAGTCCACTAGTGACCGGTACTGGGAGTCACTTGAATTCAAACCCTCAAGTGATGAATGAGTTAGCAGCTAAGGGATGCAATTTCAAGGCCTTTGCCTCATGCAAGCCCCCTACTTTTAAGGGCGAGTATGACCCTATCTTGGCAATGAAATGGGTGAAGGAAATGGAACTGGTCTTCGATACATGCAAGTGTGCTGATGGGGACAGAGTAATGTTTGCTTTGTCCATGTTGAAATCTGATGCAGTTTACTGGTGGGAGGCTGAGACTGGGGGAAAGGGTTCGGCAATGGCTAAGGGGATGCTGTGGGAAGCGTTTGTAGACAGGTTTAAGGCTCAGTTCTGCCCGCTCGCGGCAGTAAAAAGATTGGAAGAAGAATTCTTGGGGCTGGATCAGGGAGCTATGACAGTGCGAGAGTATACTACAAAGTTTATTGAGAAGTCTCGCTTTGTTGATTTGTATGTGCCGACGGAAGAGCGTCGGGTAGAACGATTCATTCATGGGTTGAAGAGCAGTATTCAGGAATTAGTTCTGACTAGAAACCCCACTACTTTTCAGGCGGCCATCAATACGGCCGAGCTGATTGAGAAAGAAAAGAACCGTCAAACAACTGAGAAGGGTGGAGAGAAGCGCAAATGGGATGGTCCGGGTAATGACCCAAGAAGAGGGAAAATGTTCCGACCAGGCAACCGTGCTAGCAAGGATGTCACTGGGCAAAAGTGTTCGAAGTGTAACAAGGTGCACAGGGGGGAATGCATGGCAGGTTCAAACTCATGCTACCGGTGCTGCTTGCCCGGTCATTTATCAAGGGATTGCCCCGGGATTGGAAAAACTTGTTACCAATGTGGGGCTACTGGCCACATGCGTAATGACTGTCCTCAGCTGAAGAGAGGGGGACCAGCCCAGTTTGGGGAACGACAAGGGAACGGAAGAAATGACAAGGGGGCAGAACCGGCGCGTTCGAAGGGACGTGCGTTCCGCATAACTGCGGAGGAGGCGGAGGAAACTCATGATGTTGTGACAGGTACTTTCCTAGTGAACTATCTGTGTGCCAAGGTGTTATTTGATTCAGGAGAGAATCGCTCTTTTGTATCACATGCTTTTATGAAATGTTTGGGGGTGAGGCCTAGACGTTTGAAGAGGGCACTAGAGGTGGAAACCGCTAATGATAGTTTGGTGTACGTTAAGGAGGTGGTAGAAGGGTGTGTCATAGAGATAGAAGGGAGGTTAATGCCTAAGAAGTTATATCCCATGGCAATGGGAGAGTTTGATGTGGTGTTGGGAATGGACTGGTTAGCCGCGAATGATGCGAATATCGTTTGCAACAAAAAGTTGATCAGGATTCAATCACCGGATGGGAATCCCATAGTGATTTATGGAGACCGCCGTAATAGAAAGAATAGTCTTATCTCCATGATTAGGGCTACTAAGTGTTTGAGAAAGGGGTGCCAAGGGTTCTTGGCGTACGTGTTGGACGCCAAGAAAGAGAAACGTGGGGTGGGTGAGGTGCGAATAGTAAACGAGTACCCGGAAGTATTTCCGGATGACTTAACAAGTCTACCTCCGGATCGTCAAATCGAATTCAGAATTGATCTGATGCCTGGAGCTGCACCAATTTCCCGCGCGCCATATAGGCTAGCACCGTCCGAAATGAAGGAAATGATGACTCAGTTGCAGGAGTTGTTAGATAAAGGATTCGTTAGACCGAGTACGTCTCCGTGGGGAGCACCTGTGCTCTTCGTGAAGAAGAAGGACGGTACTATGCGAATGTGCATAGATTACCGAGAACTCAACAAGGTCACGATCAAGAATAAGTATCCGATTCCGAGAATCGATGACCTGTTTGATCAGTTACAAGGGGCCAGTTACTTCTCCAAGATTGATCTGAGGTCAGGATATCATCAACTCAAGGTGAGGAAGGAGGATGTGCCGAAGACTGCATTTCAGACCAGGTATGGACACTACGAATTCCTGGTGATGCCGTTCGGGCTAACCAACGCCCCGGCAGCATTCATGGACTTAATGAATAGGGTATGCCAGCCTTATTTGGATCAGTTCGTGATAGTGTTCATAGATGACATCCTGATATTTTCTAGATCGGAAGGGGAGCACGAAAGCCACCTTCGTACAATTCTCGAGCTATTGAAGCAAGAGAAGTTGTATGCGAAGTTTTCCAAGTGCGAGTTTTGGCTGAGGGAAGTGCAGTTCCTCGGGCACATGGTGTCTGAGACGGGGATCATGGTTGATCCGGCTAAGATTGAAGCCATTCGAGATTGGGAGCAACCTCGGAATCCGTCAGAAGTTCGGAGTTTCCTCGGGCTGGCGGGGTACTACCGAAAGTTCATCAAGGACTTTTCGCGAATCGCCACGCCACTAACGGCTTTAACCAAGAAGAATGCCAAGTTCATTTGGTCGGAGAAGCAAGAGGAAGCATTTCAAAGGCTTAAGGATATGTTGAGCAGCGCTCCGGTGTTGTCACTACCGGATGGTTCAGACGATTTTTTGGTTTTCAGCGATGCCTCGAAGCTTGGTTTGGGTTGCGTACTCATGCAACGAGGTAATGTGATCGCTTATGCCTCCCGGCAGTTAAAGGATCATGAGGCTCGTTATCCTACGCATGATTTAGAACTGGCGACAGTGGTTTTTGCCCTGAAAATTTGACGACATTACATGTATGGGACGAAGTGCCAGATCTTCACAGACCACAAGAGTTTATGTCATCTCTTCGATCAAAAAGAATTGAATATGCGCCAAAGGAGATGGATTGAATTGTTGACCGACTACGACTGTAAGATCGATTATCATCCGGGGAAGGCAAACGTGGTGGCGGACGCTTTGAGCCGTAAGGAACGAAGTGAAACCCCCAGGATTGTGGCCATGAGGGCCGAGGTCACATTCAATCTGTTAGCTGAAATAAAGAGATGTCAGGTTGAAGCGCTCGAAACCAAAAATCTTAAGAAGGAGAGAATGGTGGGGCAAGCGTCCATGTTAGTGGAAGATAGTCGAGGGGTGAAATGTCTGAATGAGAGAATCTGGGTTCCGAAACTCGGAGAACTCCGAAGGCTGATTCTCGAAGAAGCTCACAAATCGAAGTACACGATCCACCCCGGAACTAACAAGATGTACGGAGATCTACGTTGAGACTATTGGTGGTCGGGAATGAAAAAGGACATAGCTCATTTTGTAGAGACCTGTATGACTTGTTCGCGAGTAAAGATTGAGCATCAACGACCGTATGGGAAGCTCCAGTCGTTAGAGATTCCTATGTGGAAGTGGGACCAGATTACGATGGACTTCGTAACCCACTTTCCTAAGACTCCAAAAGGTTTTGACGCTATATGGGTGATTGTGGATTATCTCACAAAGTCGACACACTTCCTACCTATACGAGAGTCTTACTCGTTGGAGCGGTTAGCAAAGTTGTACATCGACGAGATCGTAACCCGTCATGGTGTGCCCTCGTCGATTGTATCTGACCGAGATAGCAGGTTTACCTCCATGTTTTGGAGGAGCTTCCAGAGAGAAATGGGATCGCAGATTAAGATGAGTACCGCTTATCATCCTCAGACCGACGGTCAGAGTGAGAGGACGATCCAAACGTTGGAAGACATGTTAAGAGCTTGTGCCTTAGATTTCCAAGGCTCTTGGGAAAGGCATCTACCTTTGATCGAGTTCGCTTACAATAACAGCTATCACTCGAGCATCAAGGCAGCGCCGTTTGAGGCGCTTTACGGTAGAAAATGTCGGACACCGTTGTGTTGGAACGAAGTCGGAGAGAGACAGTTAGCGGGGCCAGAAATTTTACAACTAACTTCGGATAAGATAATCCAAGTGCGTGAAAGACTGAAGGTCGCCCGCGACCGACAGAAAAGCTATGCGGATAAGAGGAGGAAGGACATTGAATTCCAAGTCGGGGATCATGTTCTGCTAAAGGTGTCTCCGTGGAAGGGAGTGGTACGATTTGGAAAACGTGGGAAGTTAAGCCCATGTTACGTCGGACCGTTTGAGATTACTGAACGGATTGGAGAAGTGGCATATAGGTTGAACCTACCGGAAGAATTGAGTAGTATTCATAATGCGTTTCATGTGTCTAATCTAAGGAAATGTCTAGCCGACGTGACTAAAGTTGTGCCGTTGAATGGCATTAAAGTGGACGAGAGGTTGAACTTTGTAGAGGAACCTGAAGCAATCACGGATGTTAAGGTAAGGAAGTCGCGGAGCAAGGAGACTAAGCTAGTTAAAGTGCAATGGCGACACCACAAAGGTCCGGAAGCGACCTGGGAGTTAGAGTCAGAGATGAAGGCTAGATACCCGCATCTTTTCCAATGAGGAATTCCGGGGACGGAATTCTTTTAAGGGGGGAGTGTTGTAACAACCCAAATTCAAGTGAGTTTTAGAGTTTGGTGGTCAAAGTGAAATAAATGGAAGTTAGCATGAGGGCCTAGATTGTCAATTGGTGAGAGTGGTGTAGGGCACAAATCCCTAGGGCAGCTTTCACTTCACAAAATCAGTATTGTGTCTTGGTGTTGGCGGCTAAGGAAGAAAGAAAGAGAGAAAGAAAGGTTTGATGAGAAATCAAGACAAAGGAAGAATCAAGCTCAAATCTGCAAAGGTATTGCATCCGAATTCGTTCATCTGATTAGGATAATGTTTTTCCTTCTTATTGTTATGAATCCTTAGGTCTGATGTTGATGATTTCTTGAGTTTCACCATTTTCCTTGAAAATGAAGTTTTATGGGTTTTGTCTTAATGAATCGATTTTAGGGGATTAAAGTTGGATTAATTGGGTATTTGGGGTTAGTGAATGAACCCTTGAGGTTATCTAATCAACCTAATGGCAAAAATCGGGTTAATGATTACTTTTAATAAATCTGGGTTCGAACAGCCGTATTTTCCGGACACCAGTTTTAGGTGGTGTCCGGATAGGTTGCAGGTGTTCGGGTAGGTGCCCCATGAGGGTGTCCGGGTGTTACTTAGTATCCGGGTATCTGAAGTCTCCGGATAAGCCTAGTGTCCGGGTAGTTTTGCCCGGATAAGTCTAGCGTCCGGACAATGCGGTGTCCGGAAAAGGGATGTGTCCGGAAAAGTGATGTGTCCGGAAAAGTGATGTGTCCGGAAAGGGGTATCCGGAAAGTAAGTCTGAGTTGTTTATCTGATGTGGATCTATTGCCTTAGGTGTTCGTTTGGGTTAGCTTGGAAGTATTTAAGAAGTGCGTTGTACGTCAAGCAAGGTGAGTTCCCTAAACCCTTTACGACTTAAAGTGTTAAATGATTTGACTGATTATGGTTTCATTTACGAGCATGAAATGTTATAACCGTTACGCATGTTTTCCATGAAATACCTATTTTACTTGAGAAAACGTATTGTACATGATGAACTGAGAATGATGATTTACTAAGGTTTTAAAGGTGCATGTTTTACGAAATGAATTACGTGCTATGTGGAGTCGGTCTACACTGTAGGATCAGAGATAGATCCTCGGGGTCTGATGATCCCTTGGATGTTTATGACAGACTGGTAGGTTGGAATTTGTTTCCTCCTATTTCGAGTAGAAAGGGGGGTCTGCGTAAGCTCCGGGAAGGGGAGTTTGCATAGGCTCCAGTTGAGGGCGAGAGGGTAGTCCTTTGGATCCCGATCGCGGAATGTTTATGTGATCCTATATACAGTGTAGTACCATGCTTGATGTATGTTAAGTGTTACGATGATATTTTCATAAATGCTTTTATACTGGTTATATGTTGTTTTCGGAGGGAATTCACTAGACATTTTGGTCTAACCCTCGCTTTTCAAAACTAAACCATTTTCAGGTAAGCGTGCTATGGGTTCTTCAAGTAAGGACTAGGTGGCGATAGAAAGGACTTGGAGCTTAGGGCGTCTCCAAGATTTTGTCTATGATATTTATAGAATAGTTCTCGGCTGTGGATTTTAAAGACTTCCGCTGTCAATTTTGCTTAGCATGAATTATTGTTGATGTAAAGACAAGGTTTTATGTAATTCGAATGCTTAATCTATGTTAATGCTTAATGTTGAAATTGGGACGTTACACAATCTATGTCAACGAAACATGTGGCCAAACCTGGTAACATTCCATTTCAATTCGTTCAAAATCAAATTCTTTTGACATATTTCATTTCATCAAAAAAAACATTATGCAAACCAAACGCCCCTTTAGGGTTGCGAATGTGACATAGTTTAAGAGCATCTCCAACAGATTCTCCAAATAAAAGATTTTGGAAAGTTTTGCTCCAACATATTCTCTAAGAGCATCTCCAAGAGCTATGCTAAAATAGAAATTTTGGTGGTTTTAGAGATTTTTTTCTCTAACAGCTATGTAGGTTAAAATAGAGAAAAGAAAAGAAGATAAAAATATTCGAATTTGGAGAAATCTCTAAAATCCACTATTTAATAAAAAGAAATAATATTTTACTATTTCCACTAATAAGAGGCATTGAAGTAAAATGTTTAAAAAAGAGAAATTATAATTTATTAATGTATGATTATTTATATAATACAATAAATATTGCATTCTCTAAAATAGAATAGTTGTTAGAGTTGAAATTTATTTTTGTTTTAGAGATTTTGACTTTTGAAACTCTATCTTGAAAAAAATAGCATAACTGTTGGAGATGCTCTAAAACCTTCTCCAAAATTGAGAAAGTCGGAAAGAGATGATGAAAATCTCCAAATTTGGAGAACTCTCTAAAATTGATTATTTAGGAAAAGAAAATGAACGTCTATTATTCCTACCAATGAGAATTGTTTAGGAAGGAGAAATAATATTTATGATTGTATTAAATATTTTAATAATATAAATAATATCGAAATCTCCAGAATGGAAAGCTGTTTGAGATGAACCTAAATTTTTATTAGAGATTATGACTTTTCATTTGACACTCCATTTTGAAGAATGTGTTGGAGATGATAACAATTTACCTAGTTTATGAAATACTATGCCGTATTAATAAGACTCAAGCACTTAAAACGTATTTAGAGAGTATTAAGTTGTAAAAATGAATTTTAAGGGTGGCGTTTGGTTCGCAAAATGAAATTTGCTTGAATTGGAATCTATCGAAGAAATTTGACTTTGAATGAATTGAAATGGAATTTGGTGAAATCTGACCACGCATTTGGTTGGTAGGAATTTAATTTCCTCAATTAAGTCAAGGAATGATGAATTCCTTAAATTGTAGAATTTAAATGATTCCATCATTTCCGTAAATCAAACATAGGATTTGAAATTTGATCAAATGAATTATACATTACAATTCCTTCAAAATCCATGTCCAAACACCCCCTTAGGAATTATGCATTGATAAGATTTGTTTTTAAATTACCAAATGTTTTATTATGCATTTTAAATCCAACATATCTCACACAGAGGTAGGATCTAGATGATTAGGATGTATACAGACGTTTCCTCTTTTCCAAAAGATAGAGTTGTTTTTGTAAACACCCTCAACTTGCAAAACAAAACAAACAAAAGAATGTGGAGCATTTAGATCTTATGGTAATTTGTTAGAAATGGACCAACTAGAAACAAATCCAACCATGGTCTCGTACAAATCTTATATAGAACACAATTTATAAAGCCAAAAAACAATGATCATGGATGATCCCCGACCAGACCAAAATATCCCACGCGGATGTGGGTAAGGGGAGGGGGATGTACGTAAATTTGACATCTACCCTCAAAGAACATAGTGGTTTTTTCCGTGAAGACCCTAAGACATCTCCAACGCGACTACTAAAAACACTAAAAATGGTGGCTCTATTGAACACTAAAAAAATCAACCCCAACCACACACTAAAAAAACACTAAAAACCATCTTTAATAATAATAATAAACATCTTAATATTTAAACTTTTAATCAATATATAGGTATATACTTACAAAAACATAATATTATATTAATATATATTTTTAGATGCTTACTTTATTGGCCTCCAAATATAGATGTCTACTTTATTGTCCTTCATTTTTTTCGTGTTTTAGTGTGTTGGAGATGTAAATGTCACAATTTTTTTTAGTGTTGGGTTGGAGATGATCTAAAAGTAAGATGACCCCCCTACGAGACTAAACCAAACGAGTCTGGTATTTCCCATTTATGTAACACCCCATATTTTATCTTCTTGTAGTTGTTGTGAATAAATAAGAGTTTGGGGGCCTTTGTGTGAAACTTGAAAACTTATGTGTCAAGAGGGTGAATAGAAGAAGTGTTAAGATGAAAACCCTCATTTCATTCATTTGTTCATAGTGTCGGCTGAGAAGTGTGGAGAAGGAAAGGGGTCCCAAGAGGTCACAATTGAAGATTAGAGAAGGAAGTTTTCAGCAAGAGATTGAAGGAATTTCTGTCAAGGTATACCATCTTCTTTGTTTCTTTGTTTTGTTGCTAGAATAGAGGTTTTAGATGCATTTTCCTTAATGCATTCTTTTCTTAGAAATATTTTGTGGAGAAACCACTTGGAAGGGTGGGATTGATGAATCTCTTGGGGAAATTGTGGAATCTTGATGAGATTTCACTCTTCCAATGGAGGTTTCTAGGTTTTGTTCATTATTGGGAGTGTTTTGTTGAAAAGAGATAGCTCTTGGGTTAAATTGGTTGTGTAATTGAATGTTTTAGAGTGGGAAATGATTCCTTAGTGTATGTATAGCGTTAATCTTCGCCTGTGGAAGTTATCAAGCATTTGGGAGCATCTTTAGGGGTATTGAGTTGATTTTTCGGACTGAACCGATTGTGCAGATGTGGAAGTCTCGAACATGGACTTATGCGGTTTCCCACGCGGTTTGGAAGCCGCGGGGAAAGTCGCGTAAGTCGCTGTTGTGTGCACCCTCCGTTTTGCTTCGTTTTCTTTCAGGCCTAGAATCGAGGCGTTGTGTAGGGGCTTACCTTAGGAGTTTATAGAGGAAGTTTTGGGGCATAATTAGGGAGTTTAATACCACCTTATTTAACCCCAATTCAGGTATTCGGTTGAGCTAAAGTGTGTTCCGGAGCGTGTGTCGATGTGCTAAGGCTAAGGTGAGTTCCCTTACCTTCTTTGTGTGAATGAAATGTTTTGCGAAAGGTTTTCATAACTGATTATGGTGACGAGCATGATGACATGATTAAACTTTTTGAAAGGTTTTATTGTACATGACATGGAAATGTTTAAACTTGCATGCAAGTTATTTATACGTTCATTTATACGTAAATGTTGATTGCATATGCTTGTGATGATGTTGTTATGTGGAGAGTCGGGTTGCACAGTGGGAAACTATTATTGATGCACGAGTGTCGTGCCTGGCTTTGTAAGGTGAATGTCGTGCCTGGCTTTGTAAGGTGAATGTCGTGCCTGGCTTTGTAAGGTGAATGTCGTGCCTGGCTTTATAAGGTGGTGAAAGTTGTGACCACTATGCTATTCCCTTACGTGGAGTCAAGTATTTAAACTGGATTTCCGAGTATTTTTATAACGGTTAAATGTTTTATACTGCTATTGTGTGGAACTGTTTTAAAGAGGGAATTCACTAGACCTCATGGTCTAACCCTCGCTTTTCAAAAACTAAAACCATTTTCAGGTGATAGTCGTGTTTGGGATTTCATCTGGCGATGATGGAAGGGTGTGGCGTTGTAGAAGAGCTAGAGGTTAGTGAAGACTTGTAGATTTCGTCGGGCTTCCTGTAGCATCTCAGTTGTGGATGTGATATCCGCTGCGGACTTAGAGTATAAGTAGCAATTGATTGTATACTTTGGGACCAATTTTGGTTGTATTGTTACGAGTTTTATTTTATTGAAATTGGGTTGTTACAATTTAGATGTGGGGATGGAGGGTATAATGTATGCAGACCTGACCTAGACTCACCTAAAAAGTAGAACGGTTGTTTCCGTATGGACCCTAAGGGAGAATTGTGTTGGCATCTTGAAAACCTTCAATTCAAGATCGAGTGAGGGAATCTAGTCTTGGATTCCTTAGTCAAACGGTTTAGTGGCAAGGTTAATGAATGAAGGATATCAGTGTTGTTTTGAGGTATGCATAAGAGTAGGAAGTGAGATAACTGGTTAGTTCGATAAACCATGTTGAGCGGTCGATCAAGTGGGTTGTGGAGAACTTGTACTACAAGTTGTAGCATAAGTAAAAAAGCGGTTGTTGGTCTTAGTGAGGTATCAGTGAAGAGTTGAAGTGAGTGCAACGGTTGACTTGGTTAGAGTGAATAGCCTTCAATTGCATATTAAATTTCATGCATTATGTCATTAAACTTATTACACGAGTTCTTTCATGTTAAAAGCATGTACGTGCATGACAGGTTTTCTTGTTTTGGGAAATAAGTTGACGCGTGCGAGCGTGTGTTTCTTTAAAATAAAAGACAAACTTGTTTTCATTATACGATAAAGTTTTGAACGTAGTGATCTACGAATTATTTCACGCTTTTAATTGTGGAAGAGAGCCTTCGTTATGAAAATATTGAAAACGTTGTATTGCGAGGTTTTGTTTATAAACAAAATGAGTATTGACTCGTTATTATTATATGAACGAGTGTTGGAGTTGACAGACCCACTTTGGGTAAGTGATTCCGTTCGAAAAATTTTCAGCCACATGTAAAAGGGTCTCATTGGAGACAACCGTAGTGTCGGCATCGATTTGGATGGACAAGGTTACGATTTATCGTAAGAGTAACTGTGAGCGATCCTTGCGGTTGTTGTGTTTTACTATTCATCTTGAGTGGTGTTGATTCATGCATATACGAGCTTGTTTTATGATTTTGTATCTATTGCATTTTTTAAAGAGTGCAAAATGATTTCAATCGTTGTGTTATTGTGCATGAAGGCTATGAACTCGATAGGTCGGGAAGGGTATTACGATTGAGGTTGAGGAAAGGTGTTGAGAGTAGAGTTGTCAGTTGAGTAAGATGTGGTCGAGTTAGGACCTTAGTGTTTCCGTTAGAGGAAGTGGATGAATACCGGGAGTCTTGGGCAGTGTATACGGAATGATGGTATGATTGTAGTTTGTACTATTGCTTAGCTATGTAAGAATGGTTTTATTGTGGTAAGATTTGAAATGGTCGAAGTGATTCTGTTGGTAGAATGGTAATAAGTAGCGTTACGTTACTTGATGTAATGCTATCGGCTTTGAGTCGGAGTACTGAGTTGGGTTGGTAATTTGATTTTGCACTAAGAAAGATCTTGTGTTGTTTTCTCTCAAGTGAGAACGGTGGGGTATAGGTTGGTTTTGATGCGTTGGACGAAGGGGGGTTCTGTCAGAAATCCTAGATTGTCAGGAAGGAATGGAAATTATCGTCATGTAGTCCTTTGGTATAGAAGTTTGCGACTGTTTAACATGTCTCAAGTTAGGGGTGATGTCAGGAGATTAAAGTGTGAGAGTGAACCCGTTGGATGTGAACGGATGAGGTCGTTCGAATTGTGTAAATGGTATGGTATAGGAACACCTAGCGAGGGCATTGGGAGAACGGAAGATCACCAATGTGGTTGTGATGTCCATTGAGGTTTTGGATGATTCGCATATGCGTCAGGTGTTTAGCAGTGGAGATAGATCGCAAGGAGTTGGGGAGAAACGAGAATTGTTCGAGGAGTTAGGAGAAGTAGGTCCTTACGGGAACCCTTGTCTGTCATGAGGTGACTGGACAATTGTATGTCAATTGGCAATGTGGAAATCAGTGACCGTTCGGTTGGACGGTTGTCAGGAGACTGGTATTGGAGAAGTAACTATAGTGTGATTATCTTGTTGAGTTTTCTTGCAAAGATGTAAGAAGTTGTTTGGAGAAAGGTATGTATCTGGCATAACGCTGGACCACCTTGTGTAAGTGTTGCAAAAGTGAAAGATCGTGGTAGCATAAGTGATTTCTTATGGGGTTTGATGATCCAGATAAGAACGAAAGGTTAGGGTAATCGAAGCGGGTGTACTTTGAATAGTTGACCTTGACATGTGGTGCGTCTAGACCAGGGAAGGGCAAAGTCGAGCAACGTCTTTGGCTTCGTCTGAAATTGTGTTATGGGTGGCATGAAGGAAGTAACATCTTCTGCGTATGTAAAGGCATCATGTTAGCTTGTTGCAATGTAGTCGCGGGGTGCGATAGTGGCGTGAGGAGGTGGTAGCATTTGGTACCGAAGAAACGTGTAAGTCTTAGATGTAATGACGAATTACCGTAATAATGGAATAGTCAAGGGTAGTGAGTATGCTTGGTTGAAGTGTGTGGTTTTGCGGGCGGTATACGTTAATACTAGATTGAGATCAAGAGATTGAGTTACGGTTGGTAACGGGATGAAAGGAGAACCCTTGTTCTTCTCGATCCCATTGAATTTTGGGTGAGTTTTCATACTTCACTTGATTGTCGATCAGGATAATGTACCCGTTAAGCTGTAGTGCTTCGTCGTGAAGTTTAGTCAGGAGCGTTGGAGTATTCCGTGGATGTAATGAAATACAATGAGCGGGTCGGCAGTGTTAGAGAGTTAGGAACTCTTGGTAGTTCTTGGTGTTAAGTACCTTATGAGAACTTGGCTAAAGGTCTTGACTGATAATTTTGGAGAAGCCATTCTTTTAGACTGTAGCGGTGTGTGATGGGAAGTCTGTGTAAGCATGAGAGAAGATGATGACGGCATGACAGATCAAGTATAGACAGACTCGCGATAAGAAGATGTCGTGAGACACTGAATAGGCGGACTATAATTAAAGAACTGTTATTTGAAGGGCGTAAGAAAATAAATCATTGTGTATGTCATGGTTAAAGAGTTGAGAAAGCTAAGTTCGTGCGACCGGTCTAAAAGCTGGCTCATGTTGGCGAGTCATTCTTTTGAGGCATCTTTAATGTATCAAGTTAGGATGGAAACAAGTGGTCAAATGTGGTGCCCTGGTTGAGGGACCTTGGGATTAGATTCGGTATTGTCGGGGAGAATGTTTCGCGTGAGCGTGTCGTTCAACATTCAATTAATTGGTTTAGTTTGAGTAAGCCTAGTCACTCCTCCTTGTGGGAGGGCAAGCAAATTGTGGTGGTAGTTCCTAGTTAGTGGAACCATTCGGTGGATTTGGTGAAGGATATAATTGTGTATAGAATTGAATTATGGCTTAGGGATTGTTGTGAGTTTGGACCGTTGATTTGTAACTGTTGGGGCACGTGTGATCGGTGATGACTCTGGTGGGGTAGCTTTCTTTTAAAGATAGTAATTCGGTGTGAGTAGTGTGATTGATCAAAGAGATTGCAAGTGTGTACGGTTCGAGACGTTACCGACCTGAGGATGTGGTAGTTGACCGAGGAGCATTGTCTAATAATGTTGTGCATTGTCGGTTATGATCAGAAAGGGATGGCTAAGTGAATGGGACTAGAACGATTGGATTGAAAGCTATGAGTAATTGCAGTCTCAAGTCGGGGAAAACATTCCCAGGGAATTGGAGTAGTGTGCTTCAAGAAGAATGTGAGTTGGGTCACATGGTGACGAAGTAATAGTAGATATAGAAAGAATTGGAGAGTTAATGAATGAATTAAAGGTACTCGGGAAGTATGGAACATTCTTGGTGTGACTTGATCCTTGTTTAGGGAGTGCTGGTCGGAAGGCAATATGTTGTATCTTCGCAATCAATGCGAATAATAGAGGAGTAGGATTTTGTGGTATTGCTAGAAAACACTCTTTGGGGCTGGATGGTTGAGAATTTGAAAGGCATCGAGACTGGTCTTGTAGAGAGGTGATTGCAACTCCTTAAGAAATTGTTGGGTAATATGAGTATTGGAAATCAGAAGTTAACTCCAACTTTCAGCATGTGTCCGGCAATGGAATTCCGAGGACGGAGGTCTAATAAGGGGGAGGTGATGTAACACCCCATATTTTATCTTCTTGTAGTTGTTGTGAATAAATAAGAGTTTGGGGGCCTTTGTGTGAAACTTGAAAACTTATGTGTCAAGAGGGTGAATAGAAGAAGTGTTAAGATGAAAACCCTCATTTTCATTCATTTGTTCATAGTGTCGGCTGAGAAGTGTGGAGAAGGAAAGGGGTCCCAAGAGGTCACAATTGAAGATTAGAGAAGGAAGTTTTCAGCAAGAGATTGAAGGAATTTCTGTCAAGGTATACCATCTTCTTTGTCTCTTTGTTTTGTTGCTAGAATAGAGGTTTTAGATGCATTTTTCTTAATGCATTCTTTTCTTAGAAGTATTTTGTGGAGAAACCACTTGGAAGGGTGGGATTGATGAATCTCTTGGGAAATTGTGGAATCTTGATGAGATTTCACTCTTCCAATGGAGGTTTCTAGGTTTTGTTCATTATTGGGAGTGTTTTGTTGAAAAGAGATAGCTCTTGGGTTAAGTTGGTTGTGTAACTGAATGTTTTAGAGTGGGAAATGATTCCTTAGTGTATGTATAGCGTTAATCTTCGTTTGTGGAAGTTATCAAGCATTTGGGAGCATCTTTAGGGGTATTGAGTTGATTTTTCGGACTGAACCGAGTGTGCAGATGTGGGAGACTCGAACAGGGACTTACGCAGTTTCCCACGCGGTTTGGAAGCCGCGGGGAAAGTCGCGTAAGTCACTGTTGTGTGCACCCTCCGTTTTGCTTCGTTTTCTTTCAGGCCTGGAATCGAGGCGTTGTGTAGGGGCTTACCTTAGGAGTTTATAGAGGATGTTTTGGGGCATAATTAGGGAGTTTAATACCACCTTATTTAACCCCAATTCAGGTGTTCGGTTGAGCTAAAGTGTGTTTCGGAGCGTGTGTCGATGTGCTAAGGCTAAGGTGAGTTCCCTTACCTTCTTTGTGTGAATGAAATGTTTTGCGAAAGGTTTTCATAACTGATTATGGTGACGAGCATGATGACATGATTAAACTTTTTGAAAGGTTTTATTGTACATGACATGGAAATGTTTACAGTTGCATGCAAGTTATTTATATGTCCATTTATACGTAAATGTTGATTGCATATGCTTGTGATGATGTTGTTATGTGGAGAGTCGGGTTGCACAGTGGGAAACTATTATTGATGCCCGAGTGCCGTGCCTGGCTTTGTAAGGTGAATGTCGTGCCTGGCTTTGTAAGGTGAATGCCGTACCTGGCTTTGTAAGTAATTTACTATCTTCAAAATATTGTTTTTATACCGTCTATATATTTTAGTTAATAATGTAATTTCTTAGATGTTAATAATATATATGAATAAAACTTACAAAATAATAATTGTAAACTAAATAAAATTTTTATTTTAGTGTAATTTTAATTGTTTTGATGAAAACTTTATAATGATGTATTTTATTATAAAAAGATATTTATTTTATTGTGATTTAATAAATTTAATAAATTCATCAACATATATAAACAATTCATTAAGGGTAAATTGGTCATTTTATGATAGAGACCGATTCAAGATGGTCAATCTCCAAGAAAAGCTAAAGCGTTAGAGAAGAAGTTTAGAACAATTTTTTGCTTAATCAATATATATATATATATATATATATATATATATATATATATATATATATATATATATATATATATATATATAAGGAGAATGTAGGGGTGAGGGTTAAGCATAGGCCTCCATGGCCATTTATTTTTTTTTCTAAATTTTTGATTTATTTTAAATAAAAGTCACATATTAAATGTCCTCATTAATTACTAAAACTTTTCATTTTTCATTTTATAATTACTTCTTTTAATAGTTTTTTTTTATCTTTTAGTAGGCTAACAATGCTTATAAATAAATAATATTTTTTTTCTAGATTTTTGATTTATTTTAAATAAAAGTCACATATTAAATGTCCTCATTAATTACTAAAACTTTTCATTTTTTATTTTATAATTACTTCCTTTAATTGTTTTTTTTTATCTTTTAGTAGGCTAATAGTAATTATATATATAAAGGAGAATGTAGGGGTGAGGGCTAAGCATAGGCCTCCATGGCCATTTATCTTTTTTTCTAGATTTTTGATTTATTTTAAATAAAAGTCACATATCAAATGTCCTCATTAATTACTAAAACTTTTCATTTTTCATTTTATAATTACTTCTTTTAATAGTTTTTTTTATCTTTTAGTAGGCTAACAATGCTTATAAATAAATAATATTTTTTTTCTAGATTTTTGATTTATTTTAAATAAAAGTCACATATTAAATGTCCTCATTAATTACTAAAACTTTTCATTTTTTATTTTATAATTACTTCCTTTAATAGTTTTTTTTATCTTTTAGTAGGCTAACAATAATCTATATCTATATATATTATAAAGCAGAATCATGGCAAGATGACGTGTCTCTCTAAAATTTGTTTAAAGTTGTCGTGTCAACTCAACATCGTTTCTCTTCATAACCACAATTTGTTATATGTGTGCTTTTAATTGATAGAGGATTAGGGTTTATAGAATTTCAATCGACAATAGGTGCTTTGATTCACCGTGCACATAAAATTTGGAGGTTAGAGATTTTGAATTTCAATCGATTATAAAACATGGAATCATCCCAACCAGAGGCAGTGCACTCTGATGCCATACACCGACGTCTCTCATGCTCATCCTAGATTGCAGCTTTGAAGCTTTTATATTCTGGTATGTCACTCATTTCACCCGCTAAATCACAACCAATTCCTTCTCCAATTTCAAGTTTTCAAAAATGGCGAAACCAGTTTCCATTGAAGTATGGAACCCTAATGGGAAATACAGAGTTGTCAGCACAAAATCCATGCCGGGTACACGCTGGATTAATTTGTTGGTCCAACAAGATTGTCGCGTTGAAGTAAGTAGTTTAAGTAATTTGTACAGTTTTGATCAATTTCATTGAGGATTTTGTATATTTAGGATTGATTTGTGAGGAAACTTTGACGTTTTGTTAGACTAATGCTTAAGAAGCATATGAAGAATATAATAAGAAACATATTTTGGGCATGAAGAAGTTTTTTGTTTCAGTAATCATATATGTATATGAAGAATTTTATCCAAGCTATATTTGAAGAAATATGGAGTTATGAGGCGGCAAGGTAAATATCTCAGGGCTGATTTCAATCCTATTTAGGGTTAGGATGTGTAGAGTTTCACTAATCATTTTTTATACTATTATTTGATTTATTCATCTTTAGATACATAAATCTTTTTTACCACTAACATTATAGATGCAAGATTTGTAAGCTCTTCGGCTACAAAGTCATTGGTTTCGATGGCTTCTTCAAGAGCAATCCGTAAGTTGGAAATTATCAGTTATTTAGGATTTTATAGATGCAGGATCTGTAAGCTCTTCGGTTACAAAGTCATGGTTTCGATGGCTTCTTCAAGAGCAATCCGTAAGTTGGAAATTATCAGTTATTTAGGATTTTATAGATGCAGGATCTGTAAGCTCTTCGGCTACAAAGTCAAGGTCTCGATGGCTCCTTCAAGAGCAATCCGTAATTTGGGAATTTTCCAGTTATTTAGGATTTTCGTGTGATTTTCTGAGTTTGTTTCTTTTTTTTTCTTCTTTTAGTTAGGTCTGTTTATAGTGAATATATTAACAATGGATTTCATTTACCCTCATTACATGCCAGCTAGAAGAGAAAAATGGAAGTTGATGCAAAAGGTGGATACGCAGCTATCAACAGGTACTTATATATGGTGAGGATGATTTGATTACTTTGATTTAAATGTATGCTTCTTTCATCTCTGTTAATTAATTTGACCTATTCAAAGTATGTGAATACATGTGTTTATATTGTAATGCTTTTTTGTGGAGTTTACAAAGTTGGGCTTAAACTTTGTGATTCTAATGACATCTTCCAAATGATATAGAAATATAACATACTAAGGGGTCGTTTACCCAATGCTTTAATAAGCGCTTACTCGGTAAGAGTCAACACTTTCACTTAATTCATTAGTTCATTAAAACGGCATCGTATGCAACATTTTTGTCCGGTCGTCACTTGGTCCATGTCCTTGCTCTTACCGGGTAAGAGTCTCAATCCTTGTAATGTCCATTCGATAAGGTAAAGTGTAATGATTTTTCCTTATCAAGTAAGTGTTTAGTAATGAAATATGTTCATCGTTCTTCCTCCACATGTTTTTCAAGCATAATCAAGCTTGCACTTCAATTTGCTTGAAATTGTGTTCCAGTTTTTAGTTAAAAGTATTGTTTCTAAGAAATAGCAAGGTGGAGTTTTGAACCACATGCCCAAGACAAAAAAAACAGTTGATATTTTGATATTTTCTGACAACAATTTGTGTGCTATTTCATACCCTACTGAGCATGGTTGTATTATGTTTAATGTCAATATTAGGTTGTACGTCAAACAATCTTGCTCGAGTTATTCAGCTTGAGAAACTTATTATCAAGCAAAATGGATAGAGTACATAATCAAAGAAACCAACATGTTTACTGCAAAAACAAAATCAACAGGTGGATAATACCTACTTTTGATATTTTCTCTTGCTAAATATCACCAAAATTATTCTACATATCACAATTTTTTCTCAAAGAGATGGCCTTTGCACTACTGTAACATCCCAAAAGTACCATAGAACAAACATAGCATTTAAGCATAAAATTTACAAATCTGGGTCCCAAAATTTCTTACATAGGTCTCCAAAATCTAGGTTGGCGGAAACAACCTATACACAACTGAGAATAGTCTAACTTCTATAAGAGGTACTGGTACAGTCTCTAGCTGCGTCTGCACCCTATCTTGCTCTTGCTCACTTACCTGAGCCTTCCACTAAAAGCTTACCTGAAAATGGTTTAGTTTTGAAAAGAGAGGGTTAGACCAAAAGGTCTAGTGAATTCCCTCCGTAAAAGAACATGTATAAACAATATGAAATCCTTTCGTTAAAACGCATCATAAATCATCACATATGGTACTGCAGTGTGTAATGGATCCCTAAACCATTCGCGATCGGGGCCCAAGCAGACTCCCCTTTCGCCCTCTCGTATCGGGGCCCAAGCAGACTCCCCGATACCCGCCTAGGAGGAAACGAATTCCAACCTACCGTCTCGTCAAACATATCCAAGGGATCATCAGATCCCGAGGCTCATTGATCCCACAGTACAGACCGACATCACATAGCATGCACATACGTTTCATAAAAGCATTTGACTCTTTATAAATCATGCGCATCATTTCAACATATCAAACATTCCTTTTCCTTCCATGCATATCATTTCATAAATATTTCATGCTTGTTAAAAACCATAATCAGTAAAAGAATCATTTAACATTTACGTCGTAAAAGAGGTTTAGGGAACTCACCTTGATTGTCGTACAATGCACTTCCTAAACACCTTCAAGCTACACCCACCGAACACCTAAGGCAAAAGATCCACATCAGGTAAATAGCTCAGCCCCCACTGTCCGGATACCCTTTTCCGGATACTATACTTATCCGGACGCTACACTTTTCCGGACACTACACTTATCCGGACACTACACTTATCCGGACACAACCCTTTTCCGGACGCTAGACTTATCCGGACACAACACTTTTCCGGACGCTAGACTTATCCGGAGACTTCAGCTACCCAGATACTAAGAAACACCCGGACACCCTCACGGGGCCCTTACCCGGACACCTGCAACCTATCCGGACACCACCGAAAGCTGGTGTACGGAAAACACGGCTGTTTGAACTTAGGATTCTTAAAAGTGATTTACAACTCGATTTAAGCCACTAGTTCGATTAGATAACCACAAGGGTTCATCCACCAACCCCAAATACTCATTTAATACACTTGCTTACCCCTAAATCGGTACATACTAAGCAAAATCCTCAAAACCCACTTTTAAGGAAAAAGTGGTTGAAAACTCCTTGAATCTTTGATTTCAGACTTAGGAATCTCGACTAATAAAGCTAGGAACACGAGAATTAACAGGGATTAAGGGTTACCTTACTGATTTCTTCTTTGAATTTCCACTCCTTTGATTTCTTCCCAAGAAACTCCTTTCTTCCCCCTTTTCTCTCTTAGCCGCCGAACCATAAGCCAAAATACTGATTTCTCAACTATGAGTTGCCCTAGGGTATTGAGCCCTTATGTACTTTCATAAATGACAAAACAGCCCCTTAACTTATCTTTCAATTCCTGCACAAAGGCCACTAAACTTTCATATTTACAAAAGAAAACCCGGTTGTTACAACACTCCCTCCTTAAAAGAATTTCGTCCCCGGAATTCCTTATTGGAAAAGATGCGGGTGTCTTGTCCATACCAAAACTGATACTTCCCCAAGGTAATGCCACTTCTGGCTCAGTTCATTACCTCATAAATTTCGAAACATGGAACCTTGGGTGCATTTCCTTCAGTTCTTACGGTACTCTAACTCGTAGGCTACTGTTCCTACTCAGTCGATCTTGACTACAGAAGATTTACTAAGGCTTCTCGTGCATCAACATTTCCTTGAAGGAGGAACTTGGATAAATCCTCTGCCACCACACGAGATTCATTTACCAAGAGACAGACCCACACTTGACCGCTTGACACAAATCCAAACCTGAACGTCCCGACAACTCACAACCCAGAGTTCCTTCATCGAAACACAAGCAATCCTAGATCACTTCTCCCAATCCAACAATCGCCTATGCCGGAAACATTTCCCTTTTCCGACCACCTCGACCACAGCTCATCAACCATTTCTTACATCCTCACCACTTCATCACTCCATCCTTGTACGTAACCAAGGGTAGGAACCTTCAAACCTAACGTTGAAGTGTTCGCCTACTCGCATTAAACTTATCCTGAAACACATCAAACCCTTGCTGATTACCACGTTCGTTCGGTTATAAAACATAGCTCCGGTTACCCTCACTCAACTGGGAGGAATAACCATGGTCACGCCATACTATTCTCACTAGCTTAAACACTGCACGACCAAATCGTTTAAACATTTCTCACAAAGTTACTAGCTTAACTCATTTAGTTGTCTCATCCACTTCTTCCCAGCACAAAACGTACACAATCTCCTTCCTCAATATTCGTTCCAATGGTTCGCATACTTATCAATGGCAATCTACACCACACTGCACCTTTCGGCATTACTGTCAAGTTTGCTACTTACAATTTACTCGTTTAATCCGGCATACTATCTTCATCTCCCACTTTAGCGTGGAGCACTGTCCACCTAACATTACTTGCCCTTCTCTCCCGGCCTTTCCACATGCCGATAACACTTTCCCAAAACTTACATAACTAAACAGTTGCATCAAGATCTTATCTTAAGGCATTCAACCAAGCCGTCTTGAAACAAGACCAGAGTTCGACGTCACTACACATTCTTTAATATCCAACTTCTACCTTCTCAGACATTTCTTTCACACATAAGCAACAATTCACATTCTTTGAGGATTTCACATCTATCCCACCACATCTTGACTAACACAACCCTCGTCCTCTTTAAACTTCCAATGACCCCAAAGTATGTTTCTAGTAACGTCCCCTATTCACTCTAATAATCCACCCCCCTTGGAATCCCTATTATAAACGGATCTATTAACTCAGGAACACCCCGAAACTCGGGTTCCACAATTCTTTCGATTTGCCACCATGATCATAAAATCAGACAGATATATATACTGTCATCCCGGCTTTCTTACTTAGATTTACCTTAAATAATTCTTTAACAATCAGTGCGTTAATCTCAATAACACTTCCCCAAGAATTCTAACACATCCTGTAATAACAATGAACGTTATTACCTAACAGATCTATAAAATTTTAATCAACCAACCAAAGGCTTATACCTCTATCATGACATTTCAAATCAACTTATGATCATACTACCATTCCGTCCCATAATCATCATCATGTCATTCCTTAAACATAACCAACATTTCCAACTATTTCCTTCTAGGATCATTCCCTCACGCATAAGGAACAATTTTCATTCTTTACCAGTTTCTCATCGACTATACTACAGCTCGACTAATCTATTCATCATCTTCTTTAAACGTACTCTGCCCTCAAGAACATACTTAACAACATACATAACCAAAAAGCTTGGTCTCACAACTGGGCAATCACCCAATTCTACCCCGACATTCCATTCCGATAACAGTCAAAATAAACACCAACTTACAAACCACGTACTTCAACAACTGGGGTTGCAAAATGTACACTCCACCCGAAATCCCAACCGGACTTCCTTCTAATCCTTCATCTCTCTAACATCACCTTACTACATCACCGGCTGACACAGAATTCTTGGCAATTGAAGCTACTATTAGTTCGTACATCCACCACTCTTATCATCACACTACCGACCAAGCCTCTCATGGTCATTCGTACATCATTTGAACTTGCCTTCACATATTCTCTCATACACGGTCGAGTCTATCTCGCTACTTTGTCCTTTCTCACTCTAGCTGAACTATAACTCCCTAGTTCCCAATTAGCTCAAATGTAATCGTTCTTGCTCGCTCTTTACGATCTGAGGCCTTACATAAGCTGGACACAGTCCCTCACTGGACGATAGAATCTACACACTTGCTTTGCTCGTGTTACATACCTCATCATTCTACGACCATCCATGCTTCGTAAATAGAACGCTTAATCAAAACAATAATTTCTCATCCTCTTAGCACCCCTACAAGGTGTTCTATCAACTTTCAACCTTCTGGTTCAAGTCTTCGGCCTCAACCGTCTTACACAACCGTCGACTTCTACATCAACTGACAACCTGTAACTACCTTCTTAACTTATTCTATGACAGGGGTTCCTTACGGAACCTAATCCTTCCACATACCAAAATCAACTTCATGATCTGCCTCCCTATTTTCGAAACCTGCTCATGTAACATCAACATTACGAGCTCACCTCGAAACTCATACTCCCACGCTATAGACATTTCATTCTTCCTCATTACACTACTCATAACGAGTTGCAGAAACCATCACCTTGAAAGCTTCGAGTCCTTCCTCCGGACACAACCGTCCCTTGACAATTGTACTTCCATTTATCGAACAAGGGTGCAAACCCTCATACAACCGACACTATATCCGATTCTACTCCTGTTCACCTTTCCTCTTGAACACAAATACTAAGGTTACAACATTCTTTCCTGATTTGTCCGACACTTCTCCACTCTTGAGGTTCTTCCTTAGCTTAACATGTAATATCCTACGACCTAGTGAGTTCATAGTCTTCATGCATGACGACGCAATAGATAAATCATTTCGTACATTTTATCATTTTAAGTAAACAACATTTAGAAACAACTCGGGTACCCGTGACCCCATCACTCTTATAACTTCAAAACCCTGCACAACGATTCGAGAACCGTTGGCATGCATCTTCCCGTGAACCTCAATCTTGCTCAATCCGAACAATGTTATTACGAGAGTAATGTATTGCATGAAAATCTTTTCGTATGAGACAATTCTGAAAGAATTACCGACACAAAGTAAACCAGTCGGTTCTCGCACTCAATTGTATGATATCAAAAGGTCAATACGCATTTTGGTTATAAGTGAATTACAGGTAACCATTTTTGTAACAATTTAACTTATCATTAAAAGTGTGGAATACTTTGCAAATCGTTTACCTCAAAAGTTCAATGTGTGACGTACTGAAATCGCTTTTTCTTTAAACATGCACTCGTACAAGCCAACTCATTTTGTTCAAAGTTGACATTTACATTCTCATTTTAAATCGTGAAAATTTCATGTTACATAAAAGAACGCCATGCATGAGACTCTATTTGCAATTGAAGGCTACTCACTCTAACAAGGTCAACTGCTTTGCTTACACGACTTATCCTTGACACTCCACCTACGACTAATGGTCGTCCTTTCGGTCACGCAACAACTTGCTGAACACACTTTCCACATCTCACTTACTCAACCCTTTCATACTATTTTGCTTTGACCAACTATCTCACTTTCCACTTCTATATGCTTTCATTTCACTATAGGTATCTTATTTCATTTACTCTGTCCTTGAAAAGCTCGAATAAGAATTCAAAGCTCCATTGACACTTTCAAGATTTCGACATCGACCTTTCTTACCATCCCGACCGATCTATCCCATGATTTCTAGGACTGGGATTCTCCCGAAACAGGAGTCTTACTCAAACTCAACATCCATCCTCTTCGAATCCACGAAGAGTTACCTCTAGCCGACTCATAACGTTATATACAACATTTCTTCTCTTCGATGTATACATACATCACCTCATATACGACTTCTCATGAACCTTCCCAACAAGGGTTTCAATCTACCTCTCGGGGACCTTGCTGACATTCTAACGTGCTGGAACACGACATAACACTAGGCAGGTTAATAAGGTAGGTTAAGCACATACATGTACCTGTAAGTTCGCAATTACACTGGCCATGTGAAATCTCAAACTTACCTTACATGACAGTCCTCAGTACCCTATTAGTCCTATCTCTATAATAGTGTCCTCCTAACGCATTTCCTATGTCTACATTAGTGCCCTCTTAACGCATTTCCTGATTCTCAGTTGTGATTTTCTACTCCCAAGTTTAAGTTTAGGCCTGTCCGGTCACCTAAATCCCTTAAACTATGGCTCTGATACCATTTGTAACATCCCAAAAGTACCATAGAACAAACATAGCATTTAAGCATAAAATTTACAAATCTGGGTCCCAAAATTTCTTACATAGGTCTCCAAAATCTAGGTTGGCGGAAACAACCTATACACAACTGAGAATAGTCTAACTTCTATAAGAGGTACTGGTACAGTCTCTAGCTGCGTCTGCACCCTATATTGCTCTTGCTCACTTACCTGAGCCTTCCACTAAAAGCTTACCTGAAAATGGTTTAGTTTTGAAAAGAGAGGGTTAGACCAAAAGGTCTAGTGAATTCCCTCCGTAAAAGAACATGTATAAACAATATGAAATCCTTTCGTTAAAACGCATCATAAATCATCACATATGGTACTGCAGTGTGTAATGGATCCCTAAACCATTCGCGATCGGGGCCCAAGTAGACTCCCCTTTCGCCCTCTCGTATCGGGGCCCAAGCAGACTCCCCGATACCCGCCTAGGAGGAAACGAATTCCAACCTACCGTCTCGTCAAACATATCCAAGGGATCATCAGATCCCGAGGCTCATTGATCCCACAGTACAGACCGACATCACATAGCATGCACATACGTTTCATAAAAGCATTTGACTCTTTATAAATCATGCGCATCATTTCAACATATCAAACATTCCTTTTCCTTCCATGCATATCATTTCATAAATATTTCATGCTTGTTAAAAACCATAATCAGTAAAAGAATCATTTAACATTTACGTCGTAAAAGAGGTTTAGGGAACTCACCTTGATTGTCGTACAATGCACTTCCTAAACACCTTCAAGCTACACCCACCGAACACCTAAGGCAAAAGATCCACATCAGGTAAATAGCTCAGCCCCCACTGTCCGGATACCCTTTTTCGGATACTATACTTATCCGGACGCTACACTTTTCCGGACACTACACTTATCCGGACACTACACTTATCCGGACACAACCCTTTTCCGGACGCTAGACTTATCCGGACACAACACTTTTCCGGACGCTAGACTTATCCGGAGACTTCAGCTACCCGGATACTAAGAAACACCCGGACACCCTCATGATAACGCCACTTTTTGGAGTTATTTTCGGTTCTCAAACCAATGAGATTGGCTTGTATTCAAGTAAAAAGGCGTGTATTTTACGGTTTATCTAGTGATTTATACAGGTTAGCTAAAAGGCGGCATTCCTCGAGAAAAGAAGCTAAAAAGAACCCCAAAAGAGCCAAAACGAAGCCCAACGAAAGCCCGAGATCCAAGTCCAAAACCGCGGCACACAGTCCAAAACCGCGGCACACAGTTTTCCCAAACCGCGGCGCGCGGTTTGCAAACCGCGGCACAAGCCGCGGCACACACTGTTCCACGCCGCCGCGCGGTTTGGCGCGCAGTTTGCAAACCGCGGCACGCAGAAATAAAACTCGTTTTTTTGGAGATTTTAGGTCATTCTTCGCGCAACTTTTCGCAGAAGATCCAGAGCAGTTCCGGGGCGATTTTGGGCGACTTTTCGGAGTCCTCGAGGTCACGATACAGAGCCGATCACGAATGCATTCAAGACGGAACGTAGAGACGGACACGAGAGGGAGTTTTCATCACTTGTTATCACGATTTCATCTTTTCACTTTTGATCATGTTTACATTCACTCTTGAATCCTTTTCTCTTATGTTTGAATCCACCGCCGACATGAACTAACCGGTTCGTGTTGGGGGTTGGAATGAATCCGGTTTTTAAGCATGTAACGAATTGATTTGAACGTTTATCAGTTTTCCTTATTAAATGAAGCATGTGATTTTGTTCTTAATGCTTTTGTGAATTTGGCCAGTTTACAATTGATTTGTTGAGTAGTAATTAAGTTCGCGAGAATTAACTGCTATATAGAATTAGGAATTGCATGCCTAAAGCCCAAAACGGTGATAGAGATATACCAAGTAAGCTTTAGTCCCATTTAAACCGTTAGGTTGATATCGAGAGATAAAATCTAGCCAATTTAACAGAAATCGAGTACTTAATGTGTTTTGGAATCCATAGGTGAGATCGAGAGATTAAACTTATCCTTTTCAGAATAAAACCCGTTGTGGCTTGAAAGAGAACAACGGTGACTTTAAAAGATTTGGGAATCATTAAGGGGATAAACTGGTAATTGTTTGAGTTGTTTGTGTGCATGTGTAGAACCGGAGGATTTCCAACCCTCAACTTTTCTCTCTATCGAAGTTCCTAATTTGTTCTTTGATTTGTTTACGTTTAAGTTGTGATTTGCTAGAATTTAGTTTAAAACCAACCATCTCTAAATTCGACAGTCCAGTTAATAGAGTCTATAGTAATTGTGATACTTAGTTCCTAGTTCCCCGTGATTCGATACTCGTACTTTCCAAGTACTATTACTTGACTTCGACCCGTACACTTGCGGTAAGATTCGCGGGGTGTCAAAACCCCGTGTCAAGTTTTTGGCGCCGTTGCCGGGGAACTAGTTGTAATTAATAGCACTACCATCTATAGGAGCTATTAGATTGGGCATTTTCTTTTCTTGTTATTTTCCACCACTTTCAGTTTTAGATTATTGATTTTATTTTCTTTCTTTTCAGGTACCACTTGGTTTATGCCAAGGACAACTCGAGGGAAAGAGGTTGAAGACTTTGATCCGGAAATTGAAAGAACTGCTCGTCGCCTACGCCAAGAATTGAAAGATAGAAAACAATTAAAAATGGGTGACGAGAGACCACCTTCACTTCGCAACAATCCACCACCACCCCCAGAAAGGGTGCCTATGCGGTCGTTTGCCGACCCGAATGTGGCAGCGGCCCGCATAGGTATTCAGCCGCCTACCACTGCGGCCAACTATTTCGAAATAAAGCCGAGCACCATTGTAATGGTGCAGCAAAATCAGTTTGGAGGAGCACCGACCGAAGATCCTCATGCACATCTCCGTGCATTCGAGAGGATTTGCAGCACCTTCAAGATCAACGGGATGGAGGAGAACGCAATCAAACTGAGGCTGTTCAGTTTTTCATTAAAAGGTCGAGCTGAAATATGGATCGAAGGCCTTCCATCCGATCTTATCACCACTTGGGCACAACTGAAGGCAGCGTTCCTCCAGAAATTCTTCCCACCGGGAAGAACCGCGCAGTTAATGGCCGACATTACGCACTTCGCGCAATGGGATCAGGAAACGTTATACGAAGCTTGGGAGCGCTATAAGGACATGTTGAAGAAGTGTCCACATCACGGTCTTCATGGGTGGGTCATAATCCAAACGTTCTTTGGAGGCCTTCACCCACAATTCAAGAACGATATTACGGCTGCAGCGGGGGGAGCTCTCATGAACAAAACTTATGAAGAAGCAGTCGAGCTGATTGAGAACCTTGCCGAACACAGCTACTCCACTCCACGATAATCCATTGCACGAGTGGCGAGTGTTCGGGAATCAGATGAGCTTAAGGAGATTAAGACCCAATTAGCAGCGATTACGAGCCATCTGCAAGCAAGCAGTATTCAAGAACCTGATCAAGTCCATTTTGTGGCAAATCGGAACCAACCGAGAAACGATCCTTTCTCGAACACGTACAACGAGGGGTGGAAAAAGCATCCCAATCTTTCATGGAATCAGCCGGGTCAACCACAACCAGGTAATTTTTCTAACTCTTCCAATTCATTTAATACTAACAGTGTGTACCGCCCTCCAGGTTTTCAGCAAAGGAACGAGGGACCATCCGGGGAGAAGAAGCCAGGATTAGAAGATATGATGATGAAGTTTATGGCGAAAATGGATAACACGGTCGGAGAATTGGCGAGCACGATCAACATAGTCAAAGCAGCCACTGATCAAAATACGGCTGCAATAAAGATTCTCGAAAGGCAAGTGGGGCAGATTTCCGAGGCCCTACAAACCCGACCTTCCGGTACTTTCCCAAGTCAACCCGAAAAGACTAACCGGGAACATTGCAATGCCATCTATCTTAGAAATGGCAATGAACTGAATGGGGAGCCAGCAAAGGAAGCCGAGAATGATGTGGAGATCATTGACATGGATGCATTGGAGGCTGATGAAGAGCGTAGGAGGAAAGAGAAGCTGAAGGAGACAGAGCAACCCACCATGCTCAAGCAACCATCGGTCAAGCCGGTGGTACCGACAGTGCCTTACCCGAGCAGGCTGAAAGCAAATAAGGATCAGGTCAATTTTTCTAAATTTATTGAAGTGTTTAAAAAGCTAACGATCAATATCCCTTTTGCAGACGCTCTCACCCAAATGCCCTCTTACATGAAATTCATGAAAGAGATCCTTTCCAAAAAGAGGGCGATCGATCATCAATCCACAGTTACACTCACTGAAGAGTGTAGTGCCATCTTCCAGAATAAGCTTCCCCAGAAGCTCAATGATCCAGGGAGTTTTTCTATCCCTATCCAAATCGGGAAGGTTAATTTTAATAAGGTTTTATGTGATTTAGGGGCAAGTATTAATCTGATGCCTCTTTCTGTTTTCAGGAAACTCGGATTGGGAGAGGTGAGCCCAACATATATGACACTCAAGCTCGCGGACAGATCAATAAGGTATCCATACGGGGTAATCGAAGACGTGCTGATCAAAGTTAGGAAGTTCTACTTCCCAGTGGACTTCGTGGTGATCGATATAGACGAAGATGAAGAAGTCCCACTCATTTTGGGAAGATCATTCCTAGCCACTAGTCGAGCGTTGATTGATGCGGAGGAAGGAGAGGTGACCTTTAGAGTCGGCGGCGAGAGAGTGATCTTTAAGATGTTTGAAAAGGCGAGAGGTCAAGGTGAAGAAGAATCTGGAGCTGGTCATGGAAGGTCAAATGAGAGAGAGTCCGCGAAGAACCGCAAGTGTGGGCGGTTCGAGTCTGCGGATACTGAGCCGAGCTGAAACCGCACAGTCGTGCCACGACTTTAAATAAGGCGCTGGGTGGGAGGCAACCCACCAAGGTTAGTTTCCGTTCTTTATTTTTAGTTGTACGCGTGTTTTTATTTCCGAAAAACCATAAAAATCGAAAAAACCAAAAAATCAAAAATAGCTGGAACAGGGACATACGCGACTTGCCACGCGGTTTGCATACCGCGTGGTAAGCCGCGGGACCCTCTGTTTGTTTTATGAAACAGTGGGTCACGCGGGATGTTACGTGACTTGCAAGCCGCGCAGCAAACCGCGGGTGTCCCCTGTTCATTTTTTTCGTGCAGTTTTTGTTTCCTTTCTTGCTTTGTGTGTTTCCTTTTTCTGTTTTTTTGTCTTGTGCTTTGTCTGCCTTTGTTTTGTTTGGCATGTTCTCCCTAACTCCTCCGATTGATGCGCAACCTTTCAAGAATCCTCCGGCCGGGCAAAACAGGTATGTTCTAAATCTTTATGTCGATGAGTGGTGTATGATGTTTGTTTCAGTATTAGTTAAACGAGATGCAACAAACCTAAGTTTCACGTAGGTTTGGGGTGCCCCATTTTTCAACATCTTTACACACTCACCTTTTGACCTGTGCAAACCTCGGTCTTACCGAGGTTTGGGGTTGGCGTTTGTTTGACAAACCTAGGCCACGGCCTAGGTTTGGGGTGCCCATATTAGAAGCTTTGGGAGTTCTTTTTGCTTGCTATGTAATGCTTTGCCCGTCCTTTTGATAACTGTAATAACTGCACAATGATTGAGTCGCATCACCTACGACTTTGCGTGCACATTGGGGACAAAGTGTGGGTAAGGTTTGGGGTTGCCCAATCGGGCCCAAGATCATGCACGTAGATTTCCTACATTTCTGAGTATCTAGATCACATAGCTAAAATTTTTGTTTTGAATGATCGAGACCGACCATTGTGGGAAAAATCTTATGATAGTGACGTGACCGTTAGGGAAGGACCGGGAAAGGACATGACTAGGGACATTAGTGGAGACCACCCGATAGTGAGATTTTGAGCCTAAAAGACGTTTTTCATTTCGAGGGATTCATACACTTAATTCTTATACACTTTTCGAATTCCTTGTCGTGAATGTAGAATGATCTCGCTACATTATTGCATTGAGTAGCAAAGACGAACATCGGGATATTAGATAAGGGTAAAGTAGGCTATATCATGTGGACCTTCAGATATGATTCCAGGCATCTAGTTTTTGTTAAACCATTTTTATCTATCGTCCCCTTCACCCTTTTGTGTGTATCCATAGCCATTTTGCAGCCAAACACTCACTTTACTTCTTTCTAAACCCATCATTTACCCTTTAGCCAAAAGCCTTAGCCAACCCTTATCCGAAAGTGTGTCAATCGGAAGCAGTAATGAACTACTAGAGATAGAGCAGAAAAGAAAGAATTCCGGCCAGTCATGAGAATAAAACGGGTCAATGTAACCCAAGAAATAGAAAAGAGGACCAATGAAGTCCCAACTTAAAAAAAACAACAGTTATTTAGATAATAGTTAGAGCTGCAAAATAAGAGAGTCAAAGCGACTCCAATAGTGACGAAAAGAGCCAAGTAAGCGAATGTAAAGAAACGAGAGTTCAGGAATTGCCAATGATTGACACACCGAGGATTGTTGATCCTTTTTACCCGTCGTTTCTTAACCTTAACCTTAGCCCCGTTACAACCCGTGTAAAGACCTGGATGATCTTCTGGAAAACGTGATTAGAGTCTATGAATACCTTTACTGATATTCCCTGTCTTGCTACTTGATTCCATTCTGAGATCAAATTTTTGGACATTTGTGCGTCTTTCTTTAGAGTTGTCATGTAATTATTGCGTATTCTTATACATAACTTCCTTAAACATGACAACACGAGCGATAACCTAGGTTCGAGCGAAACGAGAGTATCCCGTGAGGTAGGGTCGAGGCGAAATGTTTTCCCTAGTATGTTTGGACCTAGTCTAATCCTAATGTAATCGGAACTGTCACGAGTTCAACTCCCAATAGAAGGTCATAGATCGGACAAATTAAAGAATGAGGCGAAAGTGAGATAGATATTCACGGGTATGGGAAATCACCGATGCATCACTTGGTACCGATTGGAATTGTGCAGTTGTTATTCTTTCACAGATATATGCTTTTATTCTGTTTTTATCGCTAATTTGCTTGGGGACAAGCAACGCTCGGTTTGGGGTTGTTGATAACGCCACTTTTTGGCGTTATTTTCGGTTCTCAAACCAATGAGATTGGCTTGTATTCAAGTAAAAAGGCGTGTATTTCACGGTTTATCTAGTGATTTATACAGGTTAGCTAAAAGGCGGCATTCCTCGAGAAAAGAAGCTAAAAAGAACCCCAAAAGAGCCAAAACGAAGCCCAACGAAAGCCCGAGATCCAAGTCCAAAACCGCGGCACACAGTCCAAAACCGCGGCACACAGTTTTCCCAAACCGCGGCGCGCGGTTTGCAAACCGCGGCACACACTGTTCCACGTCGCCGCGCGGTTTGGCGTGCGGTTTGCAAACCGCGGCACAAACCGCGGCACGCAGAAATAAAACTCGTTTTTTTGGAGATTTTAGGTCATTCTTCGCGCAACTTTTCGCAGACGATCCAGAGCAGTTCCGGGGCTATTTTGGGCGACTTTTCGGAGTCCTCGAGGTCACGATACAGAGCCGATCACGAGTGCATTCAAGACGGAACGTAGAGACGGACACGAGAGGGAGTTTTCATCACTTGTTATCACGATTTCATCTTTTCACTTTTGATCATGTTTACATTCACTCTTGAATCCTTTTCTCTTATGTTTGAATCCACCGCCGACATGAACTAACCGGTTCGAGTTGGGGGTTGGAATGAATCCGATTTTTAAGCATGTAATGAATTGATTTGAACGTTTATCAGTTTTCCTTATTAAATGAAGCATGTGATTTTGTTCTTAATGCTTTTGTGAATTTGGCCAGTTTACAATTGATTTGTTGAGTAGTAATTAAGTTCGCGAGAATTAACTGCTATATAGAATTAGGAATTGCATGCCTAAAGCCCAAAACGGTGATAGAGATATACCAAGTAAGCTTTAGTCCCATTTAAACCGTTAGGTTGATATCGAGAGATAAAATCTAGCCAATTTAACAAAAATCGAGTACTTAATGTGTTTTGGAATCCATAGGTGAGATCGAGAGATTAAACTTATCCTTTTCAGAATAAAACCCGTTGTGGCTTGAAAGAGAACAACGGTGACTTTAAAAGATTTGGGAATCATTAAGGGGATAAACTGGTAATTGTTTGAGTTGTTTGTGTGCATGTGTAGAACCGGAGGATTTCCATCCCTCAACTCTTCTCTCTATCGAAGTTCCTAATTTGTTCTTTGATTTGTTTACGTTTAAGTTGTGATTTGCTAGAATTTAGTTTAAAACCAACCATCTCTAAATTCGACAGTCCAGTTAATAGAGTCTATAGTAATTGTGATACTTAGTTCCTAGTTCCCCGTGATTCGATACTCGTACTTTCCAAGTACTATTACTTGACTTCGACCCGTACACTTGCGGTAAGATTCGCGGGGTGTCAAAACCCCGTGTCACCTCACGGGGCCCTTACCCGGACACCTGCAACCTATCCGGACACCACCGAAAGCTGGTGTCCGGAAAACACGGCTGTTCGAACTTAGGATTCTTAAAAGTGATTTACAACTCGATTTAAGCCACTAGTTCGATTAGATAACCACAAGGGTTCATCCACCAACCCCAAATACTCATTTAATACACTTGCTTACCCCTAAATCGGTACATACTAAGCAAAATCCTCAAAACCCACTTTTAAGGAAAAAGTGGTTGAAAACTCCTTGAATCTTTGATTTCAGACTTAGGAATCTCGACTAATAAATCTAGGAACACGAGAATTAACAGGGATTAAGGGTTACCTTACTGATTTCTTCTTTGAATTTCCACTCCTTTGATTTCTTCCCAAGAAACTCCTTTCTTCCCCCTTTTCTCTCTTAGCCGCCGAACCACAAGCCAAAATACTGATTTCTCAACTATGAGTTGCCCTAGGGTATTGAGCCCTTATGTACTTTCATAAATAACAAAACAGCCCCTTAACTTATCTTTCAATTCCTGCACAAAGGCCACTAAACTTTCATATTTACAAAAGAAAACCCGGTTGTTACAACTACGGTACCAGATATCAGATAAGAATCTCACTTATAATCTCTGCACTTTGGGTTTGTGAAGTAATGTTACTATTATCTTCATTTTAAACAGGGGTTGTATTGTCTTATTGAGTACAAACTGTATAATTAGTACCAAACGTAAGACTCTTATAGGACCTATACGCACAATTCTATTTTCTTTTAATCAAGCATTCATTACTTTGAAATCCATTCTTTCCATTTCTCTTGAATTGTGGGTTCTTATTTTTAATGTCTTTCTGAATTTGAACAATCATTTTTCCTTAACACACTTGCAGACATATTATTTGCAGTAAAGTACATTTCTTAAAACCTGCGAAGGCCTGTAAATACATACATTCCTCAGGTGACATCTACATTATTTATTTGTTAGGTTCAAATTTTTGTCTAGATCTCAAATCCTCAAATTGGTCTCAATCTTATCTCAATTTATACCAATTTCCATCCAGTTTTATCACTGTTAATGTTGAGCCCTAAATTATGTATGTATACTAATAATTTCCTTGTGATGTTTTCTGCGAGCGAATAATCTAAGAGCGAAAATAATTCTCTTCAACAATTGGTTCCTGATTTAATGTTTGACTAAACTTTAAACAGTCTCTTTTGATATTCGTGTAGGTTGTAGCCTTTTCGTCAAAGATTTCTCAAGAGACTTAGACGAAAGGATTTTTCAGCTTCTGTGTAAGTAACCACAACTACAATTAATGGTAAAACATATAGTATCCATGTCTCCTACAAATAATTGTTTAATAACATTTTGCTATTAGTTGCACTATTTTATTTATGGAATTCAACCATCATTTTATATTAATGGAGTTACTTTTCTAAAAAATCTAACAATACCTTGATTATAAGAATAAGGATTTGTAGGATGTAGGAGTCTTTGAACATTGGAAGAAAAAAAAGAATTAGTCGGTACCAATGTTATTTTTATCGACAAAGATGCAAGTAAAACATAATTTTATTTTGTTTTACAAAGGTACACTTCCATCTTATTTCTTCTCTTAATGCCAATCCGATTCAGATCAAATACTATTGCTCCAAAACTTAAGTGGTTGTTGCATAAGTCTTCTATATGAAATAAAAGTTTCAAAGTTGTTTGGGATGGGAATCTCAATCGTAACATAATGCAAAAATTATTATTTTTGTTTTAATTATTTCCTCGAAAATTGAGTTGGCTCTGGGATTTTGACAGTTTCACATTCACTCGATAATTTGCCAAACAAAATTTTCTTATTTATATATTATAGCCCTATTTTCACAAGCAATGCATTGCAGTTCTATTTGTTCTTACAATTAGGCAACCAAAAGCAACGAATGGGGACTCATCTACTGAATGGAATTTCAACTATAAAAATTTATTGGTATATTTGTAATAGAAGTTCATCTTCGGATTACCTCTCCCAATAATTACCCAAATTGACACCTACAACATAAACTTAACATTTTTTTTCTTTTTACACATTTATAGTTCTATTTTTCACAAGCCATGTTTTACAACTCTCTTTATTCTTACAATAATAATAACTATTCACAAATAAAATTTTCTCATAATTTATTGTTACACCTAAACTTGAAACAAATCTTTTTGATGATTCTTTCATCAATTCAATTAGTTTAACTATCGCGCGAAACGCGATAAAATTACCTAGTTATATATATAAAGAAGAATGTAGATGTGAGGGTTAAGCATAGACCTCCATGGCCATTTATCTTTTTTCTAGATTTTTGATTTATTTTAAATAAAAGTCACATATTAAATGTCCTCATTAATTACTAAAACTTTTCATTTTTCATTTTATAATTACTTCTTTTAATAGTTTTTTTTTATCTTTTAGTAGGCTAACAATGCTTATAAATAAATAATATTTTTTTTCTAGATTTTTGATTTATTTTAAATAAAAGTCACATATTAAATGTCCTAATTAATTACTAAAACTTTTCATTTTTATTATATAATTACTTCCTTTAATAGTTTTTTTTATCTTTTAGTAGACTAACAATCAATATATATATATATATATATATATATATATATAAAGGAGAATGTAGGGATGAGGGTTAAGCATAGGCCTCCATGGCCATTTATCTGTTTTTCTAGATTTTTGATTTATTTTAAATAAAAGTCACATATTAAATGTCCTCATTAATTACTAAAACTTTTCATTTTTCATTTTATAATTACTTCTTTTAATAGTTTTTTTTTTATCTTTTAAGTAGGCTAACAATCATCAATATATATATATATAAAGGAAAATGTAGGGGTGAGGGTTAAGCATAGGCCTCCATGGCCATTTATCCTTTTTTCTAGATTTTTGATTTATTTTAAATAAAAGTCACATATTAAATGTTCTCATTAATTACTAAAACTTTTCATTTTTCATTTTATAATTACTTCTTTTAATAGTTTTTTTTATCTTTTAGTAGTCGAACAATGCTTATAAATAAATAATATTTTTTTTCTAGATTTTTGATTTATTTTAAATAAAAGTCACATATTAAATTTCCTCATTAATTACTAAAACTTTTCATTTTTTATTTTATAATTACTTCCTTTAATAGTTTTTTTATCTTTTAGTAGGCTAACAATAATTATCAATATATATATATATATATATATATATATATAAAGAAGAATGTAGGGGTGAGGGTTAAACATAGGCCTCCATGGCCATTTATCTTTTTTTCTAGATTTTTAATTTATTTTAAATAAAAGTCACATATTAAATGTCCTCATTAATTACTAAAACTTTTCATTTTTCATTTTATAATTACTTATTTTAATAGTTTTTTTTATCTTTTAGCAGGCTAACAATGCTTATAAATAAATAATATTTTTTATCTAGATTTTTGATTTATTTTAAATAAAAGTCACATATTAAATGTCCTAATTAATTACTAAAAATTTTCATTTTTTATTTTATAATTACTTCCTTTAATAGTTTTTTTTAAATTTTAGTAGGCTAACAATCAATATATATATATATATATATATAAAGAAGAATGTAGGGGTGAGGGTTAAGCATAGGCCTCCATGGCCATTTATCTTTTTTCTAGATTTTTGATTTATTTTAAATAAAAGTCACATATTAAATGTCCTCATTAATTACTAAAACTTTTCATTTTTCATTTTATAATTACTTCTTTTAATAGTTTTTTTATCTTTTAGTAGGCTAACAATGCTTATAAATAAATAATATTTTTTTTTCTAGATTTTTGATTTATTTTAAATAAAAGTCACATATTAAATGTCCTAATTAATTACTAAAACTTTTCATTTTTATTATATAATTACTTCCTTTAATAGTTTTTTTTATCTTTTAGTAGACTAACAATCAATATATATATATATATAAAGGAGAATGTAGGGATGAGGGTTAAGCATAGGCCTCCATGGTCATTTATCTTTTTTTCTAGATTTTTGATTTATTTTAAATAAAAGTCACATATTAAATGTTTTCATTAATTACTAAAACTTTTCATTTTTCATTTTATAATTACTTCTTTTAATAGTTTTTTTTATTATTTAGTAAGCTAACAATCAATATATGTATATAAAGGAGAATGTAGGGGTGAGGGTTAAGCATAGGCCTCCACGACCATTTATCTTTTTTTCTAGATTTTTGATTTATTTTAAATAAAAGTCACATATTAAATGTCCTCATTAATTACTAAAACTATTTATTTTTCATTTTATAATTACTTCTTTTAATAGTTTTTTTATCTTTTAGTAGGCTAACAATCAATATATATATATATATATATATATATATATATATATATATAAGAGAATGTAGGGGTGAGGGTTAAGCATAGGCCTCCATGGCCATTTATCTTTTTTCCTAGATTTTTGATTTATTTTAAATAAAAGTCACATCTTAAATGTCCTCATTAATTACTAAAACTTTTCATTTTTCATTTTATAATTACTTCTTTTAATAGTTTTTTTATCTTTTAGTAGGCTAACAATGCTTATAAATAAATAATATTTTTTTTTCTAGATTTTTGATTTATTTTAAATAAAAGTCACATATTAAATGTCCTCATTAATTACTAAAACTTTTTATTTTTTATTTTATAATTTCTTCCTTTAATAGTTTTTTTTATCTTTTAGTAGGCTAACAATAATCTATATATATAAAAGTAAGATCCAATGATAATGATGTGGCACTCTAAGATGTGAGTATTCTATATTTCTTGGATGGAGAATGGTTTTTGTCTATCCCACATTGATGGAGAGATGGAAAATTGACAATTGATGTTAGGTATATGAAAGGAGGTTGAGATGTCTATGTTTCAACTCTTGGGTTGGGACCTCTTGGCTAATCCTCTAAAGCTTATGTTGTTGGTTCATGTTGGCTAACTCTCCAAATCATGGGGTTGGTTTATTTTTGTCAACCCTCTTTTTGAAAAAAAGTTAATCTATAAAGAAAAATATAAATATTTATATTAAAAGAAAAACCAATCAATATATATATATATATAAAGGAGAATGTAAGAGAGAGAGAGAGTTAAGGAGAGGGCTTATTTCATATTTATCTTTTTTCTCATAATTTTGAATTATTTTTAAATCATTTCAACACATTAAATGCTAAAGCTTTTCATTTTCTATTTTTAATTTAAATTACACATCATTTGTACTTTCATGTAATACCCCGGATAAGTTCGTTAGTTAAATGTTAGTTCCGTTAAGTAAAGTTGACTTTAAAGTTGATGTTTATGGTAAGTTTGGGTAAATTTATAAGTTAAGGGTGTTTGGGTCATTGTTGAATAGTGTAAGGGCTGGAATGTAAAATGGGTGTGATATTACCCCTTTAGGAGTTCAGATATGTCACAACTCAGAAATATCTAAACTAAGGTATGTGTGTGTGTGTTCTTGGAGCTAAGAAGAAGAAAGAAAGAGCTTTGTGGTTAAGAAATCAATTGGTGAGCTTTGGAAGTGAATTAAGGTATGTTCATTTGTATTTTGTGTTTGTAATTGCTTTTAGAAGGGTTCTATCGGAGTAGAAACATCATTTACACATCTGGTAATAATTCTGTCGAATTCTGGGTGAATTGGAGATGAACAATCAGTAGTTTCCAGATAGATTGAATGTGTCCGGATACTTTTGTTGGTAGTGTCCGGGTAGCTTTATTGATGGTGTCCGGACGAGTCCTTTATCTGGGTAAGTCTCTCTTTTCTATAGTTTCCGGATGAGTTAAGATACCGGATGGTGTCCGGATTACTTTGGTGTCCGGATGACGTCCGGATTGTATAGGTTGTCCGGAAAAGTCATGTTGTCCGGAAAAGTCATGCTGTCCGGAAAAGTAGTGTTGTCCGGGTAACTTGTGGTATCCGGATACTTTAGCTGTTTGGTTATTTTTAACTAGTTATATATATAAAGGAGAATGTAGGGGTGAGGGTTAAGCATTGGCCTCCATGGCCATTTATCTTTTTTTCTAGATTTTTAACTTATTTTAAATAAAAGTCACATATTAAATGTCCTCATTAATTACTAAAACTTTTCATTTTTCATTTTATAATTACTTCTTTTAATAGTTTTTTTATCTTTTAGTAGGCTAACAATCTGTAACAACCCATATTCTAATAGGTTGGAAGTTAAGTGTCAAGAATGAGAAGATGGAAAGTTAGCTAAAGGACCTTTTTGCAATTAGAGAAAAATTTATATAAAGGGGCCGGAAACCTAGGTATTGTATGTTGTTCATTCCTTTTGTTGGCGGCTGAGAAAGAAATCGAGAGAAGAAGAAGAAGCGATCAAGAATTGGGCAAGCAAATCACGAAGGGACTCTTTGTGGTAAGTGTAATGCTCCTATTATGATATCCTTCTATCTTCAGAGTTCTCTATTAAATCAAAGTTATGTTCAGAATCCATGTTTTAAGTTGTGATTGTATGTTAAGAGGGTAAGAGGTTAACCCTAAAATTTAATGAGTAATGGATTAGCTTTAACCCCGTGTGTGTATTATCAAAGATGGGAAAATCGCATTTAATCATTGAAATAAGAAAATACTGATATGGAGAATGTTAATCGCAGTTGTCGGGTTTGTCTAAATCGCGAAACACCGGGACTAGTTTTTACCGGTATTGTGTTTCTCGGTGTCCTCTTTCTTAACTAAGTCCCGGTATGGTTTGTGAGTTAAGTACCGGTGTGGTGTGTGGGTGTAAGTCCCGATATGTTTTGAGTTTTCCCGGTACTTGGCCCAAGTCCCGGTATGGGTTTTTTTGTTTGAAGTCCCGGTATGGGTTTTTGTTTTGAAGTCCTGGTAATTATTTTGCAAGTCCCGTAATTGGGTATTGAGTGGTGATCTGAAAGGTGTGTGGTGTTGGGCCACGTGTGAGGTGTGGCTTAGTCCACCAACTTACCAAAGTTGTTTTATGGGCCACGTGACCATGGCACCATTTATTTTCCAATTAGAAGTTAGTGGGACAATATTTTAGAATAGCAATTTAAGGATTTTTAACTTAGATATGGACTTGGTAATTAAATTTAAAATATAGATTTTATAATTTAATTGTTAAGTATTAATAATTATTAGAAAGGTCTTTGGGTCTAATAAATTGGGATCCGGTATTTGATTTAGTTATGGGATTAGGAGGGTGACTAAATTATAAGAAACCCAAATTAATATCTTGGGCCAGTAAATGAAGTCCAGAACACAAGTTTGGAGTTAGAAATGAAACTTATCAAATGAGATAATTGTGGGTACATTCGGAAGTAAGCTTGAATATAGATTATTAGATATTGATGTACATTTCCTAAGTTCTAGGTATTCCACTTAGAGATCGAAAGCTCAAGTGAGAAGCCTTAAAGCGGGAAAGTCAGGTGAGTTTTTCTAACTAAAATACGTGCTCTTACGTGTTTTCTCAATGAAGGTGATTACATGTAAATGCCCTGTTATTTTACATGACTTTTACTTAAATGAAAGATTTATACTTTACTGATCAGGGTACGTGTACGAGCATGATTTAATTACAAGTGTTTACGAATGCTATTCCATGAAAATAATGCTTTACTGAAAAGATTGTTCCAGCCAGATGAAATGGATTGTAAAATGTTATACGGAGTTCACGTTTTACGTTTATGATGAACTATGTGTATGCTATGTGGAGTCGGTCTGCACTGTGGGATCAGAGATAGATCCTCGGGTTCTGATGATCCCTTGGATATGTATGACAGACTGGTAGGTTGGAATCCGTTACCTCCTATTTCGAGTAGAAAGGGGGGTCTGCGTAGGCTCCGGGAAGGGGAGTCTGCGTAGGCTCCGGTTGAGGGCGAGAGGGTAGCCCATTGGGCCCCGATCGCGGAATGTTTATGTGATCCCTTACACAGTGCAGTACCATGATTGATGTTTATGTGAAGAGTATGAACTGTTTATAAATGATTTTTATAATGTTGTTTTACACTGTCTATGGAGGGAACTCACTAGACCTCATGGTCTAACCCTCGCTTTTCAAAACTAAAACATTTTCAGGTAAGCTATTAGTAGAAGGCTCAGGTAAGTGAGCAAGAGCAAGATAGAGTACAGATGCAGCTAGAGACAGTGTACGTGCCACCTGTAGTAGTAGTAGTTGTTCTCAGTTGTGTATAGGTTGTTTCCACCAACCTAACTTATTTAGACAGATGTAATAAAAATTTCATGGACCCCGTTTTGTAATTGTTTAATATAAATGCTAAGTATGTTTTATTTAGACTGGGTTGTTACAAATGGTATCAGAGCCATAGTTTAAGGGATTTAGGTGACCGGACGGGCCTAAACTTAAACTTGGAGTAGAAATCACAACTGAGAATCAGGAAACGCGTTAGGAGGGCACTATAGTAGATATAGGAAATGCGTTAGAAGGACACTAATACAGAGATAGGACTAATAGGGTACCGAGGACAGTCATGTAAGGTAAGTTTGGAATTATACCTGGCCAGTGTAATTGTGAACTTATAGGTACATGTATGTGCTTAACCTACCTTATTATTTTGAAGAGGTAGTCAGAAGCTAGTGTTGATGTTGTATTCCAGTACCTTAGAATGTCAGCAAGATCCCTGAGGGGTAGACTAAGACCCCTTCCGGGGGAAGTTTCATGAGAAGTCATTTTTGAGGTGATGAATGTATACATCGTAGAGGAGGAATATCACATAGAATATTATGAGCTGTCTAGAGGTAGCTCTTCGTGAATTCGGAGAGAATGAATGTTTGAGTCTGAGTACGACTCCTGTTCTAGAAATAATGGGTTAGATCAGTCAGGATGGTAAAAAAGGGTGATGTCGAAATCTTGAAAGTGTCAAGGGAGCTCTGAATTCTTATTCGAGCTTTGCGAGGGCAGGGTAAATGAAATAAGATACCTATAGTGAAATGGAAGCATATAGAAGTATAAAGTGAGATAGTTGATCAAAATGAAATAGTATAAAGTGGTTGAGTAAGTGAGACGTGGAGAGCGTGTCCAGCTAGTTATTGCATGATCGAGAGGACGACCATTGGTCGTAGGTGGAGTGTCAATGATAACTTGCGTAAGTAAAACGGTTGATCTTGTTTGAGTGAGTAGCCTTCAATTGCAAGTAGAGTCTCATGCATGGTGTACTCTTATGTAACATAAAATTGTCACGATTTAAGTTAAATGTTTAAATATGAATTTCAATCGAAAATGAGTCAGGATGTGCACGTGTATGATTAAAAGAAAAGGTGATTTCATTCGCGTTGCACATTGAAATTTTGAGCCTGACGATTGGCAAAGTAATTCACATTTTTCATGATAAGTTGAATTATTACAAGAAAAAAAATCAAGGAAACGCTTGAATGCAAAACTTTTATAATCAAAATGAGTATTGACATGTTGAAGTTATATAAATGAATGTGAGAATCGACTGGTTTACCTTGTGTCGGTGAACCCTTTCAGAGTTTTGTCGTATGAAAAGATTTTCATCCAATGTATTTCTGTCGTAACGACATATTTTGGTCGAGTAAGAGTAAGTTTCACGGAAAGTTGCATGCAAGCGATCCTCGAGATCGCCGTGTAGGGCATTGGAGTTATGAGAATGTTGGGGTCGTTTGTGCCCAAGTTGTTTCCAAGTGTTGTTTCTTTAAATAATAAAAGTGTGAAATGATTTATTTATCGCGTTGTCATGCATGAAGGCTATGAACTCACTAGGTCACAGAGTATTACGTTTTAAGATAAGAAAGGATTCTGAGAGTTGAGAGGGGTTGGACAAATCATAGGAGAACGTTGTAACGTTAGTGCTTGCATTCAAGAAAAGGAGACGAACAGTGAAAGAGTCGGAGGTGGATTTTGGTGTCAGTCGTATGAGGGTTTGTACGCTTGTTCGGTGACCGGTAATACAGTACCGAGGGACGGTTGTGTCCGGGGAAAAGACTAGAAGTCATCAAAGTGTTAGTATTAGCAAATTGTTATGAGTAGTGTGGTGAAGAAGAGATGAATTATCCTCGACGTAGAATAAGAGTCTTAAAGTGATCTTGTAATATTAATGTACATGAGTAAGTTTTGAAATGAGGGCGCCGGAAAATGAAGTTGATTATGATATGTTGGAAGGATTGGATTCAGTAAGGAACCCATGTTAAAGAATTAGTTAAGAAAGTAATTACAGGCTATCTGTTGTTGTAGAAGTCGACAGTTGTGTAAGGTGGTCGAGGCCGAAGACTTGAATCAGAAGGTTGAAAGTTGATAGAACACCTTGTAGGGGTGTTAAGAGGATGAGAAGGTATGGTTTTGAAATAAGCATTCTATTTATGAGGTATGGAGGGTCCATAGAAGGATAAGGTGTGTAGCACAAGCGGAGTGGGTGTAGACTATATCAGTCAGTAAGAAAATGTGTCGCATCTATTAAAGGGATCGGATCGCAAAGAGCTAGCTAGAATGTTGGTGTTTGAACTAACTGAGAACTCACGAGTGGTAGTCCAACAAGTTGAGAAAGGGCTAAGTAACGAGATAGACTCGTTTATGTAAACCAGGAGAATATGAAGGCAAGTTCAAATTGTGCGATTGATCATGAGAAATCTGGCCTGTAGTGTGAGGTTATGGGCAAAGAGTGTACAGATGTGGGATGACAGTATTTGTCAAACTAGATGAGTCAGCTAGTATCGTAATGATGTAGTGTCAGAGAGAGAGAAGAAGCATCAGATAGAAGCCTTTTGGGGGTTTCGGATGAGGGGTACGATTTGTTAATCCGATTGTGGGAGCACGTAGGGTGTAAGTAGACGTTATGGGATGGCCACTGGATGAAATGATAGAGTAGTGGTGAGTGGTTACCCAAGGGAGAAACCAAGCTTTGTTAGCTGTAAGAATCGCTAAGTAAGCATATCTTTGACCTCTGGGATAAACATATGAAAGGTTAAAAAAGTCAGGACTTTAGCCTTATGAATCAACTAGTACTATTAGCAAGTGTAAAGGCCCTTCATATGGGGGCTAGACAATTAGATAGCACAATAAGACAGACGTGAGAAGTCGTACGCCCGGTTCACCAGGTTCTACCACTGTAGGGCCAAATCATAGTCAAAAGAAGTTCAAAGAGGATGATGGTTGTGTTAGTCAAAATATGGTGGGATAGATGTGAAATCCTTAAAGAATGTGAGATGTTGATTATGTGTGGAAGGAATGACTGAGAAGGTAAAAGTTGAAGATTAAAGAATGGGTAGTGACGTCGAACGCTGGTGTCGTTTCAAGACGACTTGGTTGAATGCCTTAAACTAGGATCTTGATGCAACTGTTTGGTTATGCAAGTAATGAGAAAGTGATGTCAGTTTGTTGAAAGGTCGAGAGAGAGGGACAAGTAACGTTTGGTGGGCATTGCTCCACGTTAACGTGGGGAGGCGAAGTTAGCATGTCGGATTAAGTGAGTAAATTGGGAGTAGCAACTGGCCAGTAGCGCCGAAAGGTGCAGGGTTATGTAGAGTGTCATTGATAAGCGTGCGAACCGTTAGAAAGAGTATTGAGGAAGGGAATAGTGTATGACCTCGTGCAGGAAAGAATTGGATGAGACAACTGAATGAGTTAAGTTAGTGACGTGGTGAGAAATGTTTAAACGAATTAGTCGCGCAGTGTTAAAGCTAGAGAGAATAGTATGGTGTGACCCTGGTTACTCCTCCCAGTTGTGTGAGGATAACCGGCGTTAGGTCTTATAAGACTGAATGAACGTGGCATTCAGCGAGGAATGGTTGTGTTTCAGGATAAGTTTAATTCAAGTAGGTGGACACTTCAACGATGGGTTGGAGGTTCCTACCCTTAGTTGCGTACAAGTATGGAGTGATGTAGTATTGAAGGTATGAGAGATGGTTGACGAACTGTGGTCGAGGTGGTCTGAGAGAGGGAAATGTTATCCACTTAATTGAGTGTTGGTTGGGAAAAGTAACCTAAAATTGATTGTTTTATGATGAAGGGACTCTGGGTTGTGAGTTGTGTGTTGTGACGGGGGATTTAGTCAAGTTTCTCCTTAACGGAAGTAAAGATGCATGAGGAGCCTTATTTAATCTTCTATTGTTAACACCGATCGATTAGGAGCAGTATCCTACGAGTTATAGTACCGAAAGAACTGAAGGGAATGCATCCATTGTTCCATGTTTCGAATGTAATGAGGTGGTTGGCTGAGTTAGAGATGGCTTCTCCTTGGGGGAGTTGGGATCGGAAATGAGGGTGAGGCACCCACAACTCTTCGAATAAGGAATTCCGGGGACGGAATTCTTTTAAGAGGGGAATGTTGTAACAACCCATATTCTAATAGGTTGGAGGTTAAGTGTCAAGAATGAGAAGATGGAAAGTTAGCTAAAGGACCTTTTTGCAATTAGAGAAAATTTTATATAAAGGGGCCAGAAACCTAGGTATTGTATGCTGTTCATTCCTTTTGTTGGCGGCTGAGAAAGAAATCGAGAGAAGAAGAAGAAGAAGCGATCAAGAATTGGGCAAGCAAATCACGAAGGGACTCTTTGTGGTAAGTGTAATGCTCCTATTATGATATCCTTCTATCTTCAGAGTTCTCTATTAAATCAAAGTTATGTTCAGAATCCATGTTTTAAGCTGTGATTGTATGTTAAGAGGGTAAGAGGTTAACCCTAAAATTTAATGAGTAATGGATTAGCTTTAACCCCGTGTGTGTATTATCAAAGATGGGAAAAATCGCATTTAATCATTGAAATAAGAAAAGACTGATATGGAGAATGTTAATCGCAGTTGTCGGGTTTGTCTAAATCGCGAAACACCGGGACTAGTTTTTACCGGTATTGTGTTGCCCGGTGTCCTCTTTCTTAACTAAGTCCCGGTATGGTTTGTGAGTTAAGTACCGGTGTGGTGTGTGGGTGTAAGTCCCGATATGTTTTGAGTTTTCCCGGTACTTGGCCCAAGTCCCGGTATGGGTTTTTTTGTTTGAAGTCCCGGTATGGGTTTTTGTTTTGAAGTCCCGATAATTATTTTGCATGTCCCGTAATTGGGTATTGAGTGGTGATCCGAAAGGTGTGTGGTGTTGGGCCACGTGTGAGGTGTGGCTTAGTCCACCAACTTACCAAAGTTGTTTTATGGGCCACGTGACCATGGCACCATTTATTTTCCAATTAGAAGTTAGTGGGACAATATTTTAGAATAGCAATTTAAGGATTTTTAACTTAGATATGGACTTGGTAATTAAATTTAAAATATAGATTTTATAATTTAATTGTTAAGTATTAATAATTATTAGAAAGGTCTTTGGGTCTAATAAATTGGGATCCGGTATTTGATTTAGTTATGGGATTAGGAGGGTGACTAAATTATAAGAAACCCAAATTAATATCTTGGGCCAGTAAATGAAGTCCAGAACACAAGTTTGGAGTTAGAAATGAAACTTATCAAATGAGATAATTGTGGGTACATTCGGAAGTAAGCTTGAATATAGATTATTAGATATTGATGTACATTTCCTAAATTCTAGGTATTCCACTTAGAGATCGAAAGCTCAAGTGAGAAGCCTTAAAGCGGGAAAGCCAGGTGAGTTTTTCTAACTAAAATACGTGCTCTTACGTGTTTTCTCAATGAAGGTGATTACATGTAAATGCCCTGTTATTTTACATGACTTTTACTTAAATGAAAGATTTATACTTTACTGATCAGGGTACGTGTACGAGCATGATTTAATTACAAGTGTTTACGAATGCTATTCCATGAAAATAATGCTTTACTGAAAAGATTGTTCCAGCCAGATGAAATGGATTGTAAAATGTTATACGGAGTTCACGTTTTACGTTTATGATGAACTATGTGTATGATATGTGGAGTCGGTCTGCACTGTGGGATCAGAGATAGATCCTCGGGTTCTGATGATCCCTTGGATATGTATGACAGACTGTTAGGTTGGAATCTGTTTCCTCCTATTTCGAGTAGAAAGGGGGGTCTGCGTAGGCTCCGGGAAGGGGAGTCTGCGTAGGCTCCGGTTGAGGGCGAAAGGGTAGCCCATTGGGCCCCGATCGCGGAATGTTTATGTGATCCCTTACACAGTGCAGTACCATGATTGATGTTTATGTGAAGAGTATAAACTGTTTTATAAATGATTTTTATAATGTTATTTTACACTGTCTATGGAGGGAACTCACTAGACCTCATGGTCTAACCCTCGCTTTTCAAAACTAAAACTTTTTCAGGTAAGCTATTAGTAGAAGGCTCAGGTAAGTGAGCAAAAGCAAGATAGAGTACAGATGCAGCTAGAGACAGTGTCCGTGCCACCTGTAGTAGTAGTTGTTCTCAGTTGTGTATAGGTTATTTCCGCCAACCTAAGTTATTTAGACAGGTGTAATAAAAATTTCATAATTGTTTAATATAAATGCTAAGTATGTTTTATTTAGACTGGGTTGTTACACAATCATCAATATATATATATATATATATATATATATATAGGGCAAATCAAATACACACCACTCAATTGTTGCACCCCTTTACAAACCAATCTCTACCAATCATTTATCCATGTCATTATCTAATTATTAAAATTAATTATTTTAGTGAAGGGTTAATTTAGTAAATTGATTATTCCAGATTTTTTGTTTAATTATAGATAATATTTACTAACCAAATCAAATCCTAAATTATAGCATATATCCAGAAAATTATATTGATTGTGTATATCATTTTCTTATTATTTTTTGCGTATTCTTCTTCTTCTTCCTGGGTTTTTTTTCCTGCATATTCTTCTTCTTCTTCATACATTTTTTGTCTGCGTATCCTTCTTCTTCTTGCTCATTTTTTTCTGCGTGTCCTTCTACCATTTTTCTATTAACAGATCAAAATTGATTAAATATCACTGTTGAATTCGACTAATGTTTGGTGGCGAGATGAGCAACACAAATCAAACACAAAATGATGCAGAAATAGATATGCAACGTCAGTTTGGACGATTTTGAAATGAAGCATGATGATGTTTTGGAGTTGCAAGAAGAAACCCTCACGTATCTGCATATGTGCAAGTGTTAACCCATACGTATCTGCATATGTGCAAGAAGAAACCCACACGTATTTGCTTATGTGCAAGAGGAAATCCACACCTTATCTGCTTATGTGCAAGAGGAAACACACTTATCTGCATATGTGCAAGAGGGAACCCACACCTTATCTGCATATGTGCAAGAGGAAACCCACACATAAAAAGAATCGCGACTTTATCAGAGCCTAGCGACTTTCCAGTGATGAAATCGAACTCGCTACTGCATATAGGCTTCGAAACATAAGAACAATAGCGATTGGGCTACAAAATTAGCACAAATCACGACTTTTTGCGATGTAAACCCTAAAATCGGAGCCTAGTGACTTTCCAGGGATGAAATCGAACTCAAGTACTGCATTTACGCTTCAAAGGTGTATCTATGTTTCTTAATTTACACTTTCCAGGGATGAAATCGAACTCAACGATGGATGAAATTGAACTCAGCGATTCTAGGGATGAAAGAGGCGACATATCAGGAAGCAAGATTGATTTGGAGATTGCCTACACATGTGATTTGCCTAATTTACCCTTGCCTCTACCCTTTTTTTCAATTGGTGTATCTATGTTTCTAAAGTTTACACTTTCTACCCAAACTAATCTAGACCATTGGATTAGAAAATCAAGGGACATGATGGGTTTGTAATGTGTGCAACAATTGGACGGTTTGCATTTTACGGAGCCTCTATATATATATACATATCTATATATATTTAAAATGAAAATCCACAAAAGATGAGGTGACATCCCAAGAATTGAGAATTCCTCCTTTCTTGAATTGTGGTTGCTTTTAAGGTATCCCACATTGATAGAGAGACAAAAGGTTGAAAATGAATTGTGGATATATAAATGGAGGTTGAGATGCCTTTGTGGTAACTCATGGGGTTGGCTCATTTTGGTCAATCCTCTAAACCAATGTTGTTGGCCTTTTTTGGCCGACCCTCCAAAACAATGTTTTTAAGCAGTTTATGTCCACACAATTAAATCACACTTTTAATAATATGTTTAAAAATAGTACGAGCATTTACCATTGTAAACATGCATAAAGTTCCACAATTGAAAAGGGTTTAAGATCAGAAAAACTCACCTGTCGTCCTGCTTAATCCTCTTACTAGATGGATTCTCCCTTCAACTGCACCTGAAGGATACACGCTACCAAGATAAGTCACTTGATTGAACTACACACTCACACAGTTAACCCTTCGGACTAACAGACTGCACTACAGTGTCACACAGCTACTTTTCGGAAACTTTATCCGGACAGCCAAAACTATCCGAACGACCAACTACCCGGACAACCAAAAGTATCTGGTCAACATGACAATCCGGGCAACCAACACTACTCGGACAAACAAAACATCCGGACAACCCAAAACTATCCGGACGTTGCACCTCATCCGGACACCACAACTATCCGGACTCTACTCGTCATCCGGACACCACGAAACCATCCGGACACCACGAAACCATCCGGACACTAACCTTCTCTGAAGGTTTCCGGACGTGACGAGAAACACAAAAACGCAGAGAAAATCGACACCTCTCGTCCTAATCCTCCCAATGTTTCCAGATATCAATATTAGGTCGATTACTAACACAATAACCCATTTTAACCTTTCTTAAACAAGCTATTGAGGAAAAACACAATGAAACTCTCCATAATCAACTTTTCTCCTCAAACCCAATACATAACCCAAAACCCTAAAGAGATGATAGATTGGGAAATTACCTGTAGTCTCCTACTGATTGAATCAATGATTCAGCTGCCAAGATTTCTTTCCTTCTTCAATTTCCACAATTTTTTTTCCTTGCTCCTTCTCTTAGCCGCACCCACACCTTCACACACACACACACACTGAACAATTTGCTAAAATGAAAAGAATTAGGGTTTTTCATCTTTTAAATACCTTTCTTACTAGACACTACACTTTCCAATTCTTTACACTTTGACCACACAACTTCCCTGAAATCTGAATTTCTTCCAAAATGTCCCATTCACTAACTAAATGAAATCTAGGTTATTACAACATCCACCCCTCAAAAGAATTCCGTCTCCGGAATTCCATTTTCAAACAAACTAAGATATCGAGTCCTCATGAATGATTCCAATATCCAAGTTGCCTCTTGCCCATTATGGAATCACCACTGAACTTCCACTAGAGACACTTCTTTATTCTAAACATTGCACCGACTCCTACATGGGATTCGATAAATCTCCTCTTATTGCTCACATAAACTAGTGGCGGTCTCGAACCACGCTTAACCTCTTGCGAAAATGTTCGACCCATCAGTGGTCAACCGTGTGACCTCCGGTCTCACACAAAATCATTCACACAATCTAGACTCACGGTTCTAAAACGCGCCAAACTAAGGGTTTCACACCATTTTCACCTTCTAAAAGAACGAATTTCACCGAAGTTAACGTCACAATAACATGCAACCCTTATTAAAATAACGACACTCAGCTCGCCAACTGATCACAAAATCAACCTTGAATAACACCTTAACCCACAGTTAAGATTCTCTTTAACAGATTACACACAATTCTACCATTACTCTCCCAACACAAAATACGTCTAAGACAGATAACACTTCCTCACATTAATTAACCTGACCACAATCCATTGATAACAATCGATTCACACGCTACTACCTCAACGTCACTCCTATATTACTACCAAGTCTAATCCAAATGTCCCTCACTCCGAGCACTACATTCGACTACTGTCTTCCACTTACTTCTCAAACATAAAACATGTTTCCATAGAGCGACTCACTAGAAGGTGCACACTCTTGACCAATCACACAAACTAGCCCTCCTCAACGCTTAAACCAATCACATACACACAAAACCTCTTTCTCATTTTCCCACTAGAAGTTCATGCACCCAACGGTGACGTTCTGATAACATTGCTTCTCACTTTTCGTGCCACTTGTCACGCCTTCTACTTCACGCTTACTCACTTATTCTAATCTATCGTCCCAATCACCTCAGGCTAGCATGGAACACTTCTCATCCAACATTGACCACTCCATACACGCAATTTCAACGGTTACTATGTCTAACCAACAGTTCCACCACTTCTCATACGAGAAATTCAACCAAGTTAATCTGAAATCACACTCAATGCTCGAAGCGACTACACACTTCTCGTTTCTCAAACGATACTAACCCACTCCTGTGCATTTCCTTAACATACAAGGATTAGCTCACACTCCCAAAGATTTCGTATCTACTACAAAACATCATAAACTAGCTAATCCAAGAGCACACAATTTCCTTTCTTAGCTAGCCATCAACTGCCACTTAGACATCCATGCATCACCACACAAAATCTTGCCATAAGTGAACAACTTATAAACAAATCCGAGCAAGGGTCTCCACTTACGCTCATCCCATATCAACACTAGTCCATCACTTAACCTCACAGCCAGCATTACCACCATGCCTCACATGCTTACTAATTATAAGTTGCCGCCATCTTATCCACACAACCCCACACACTAGAGGTTAAATCCCCACGATCATTTGTGCACACACTAGGCCATGCTTTCTCCACACCAAACACGACATAAATCGAAAGAGTTGCGAAAACATTAAGCAATAATTAGTTTTGCAAATCAACATCCACACACAAATAATTGAAATTTCTACCTGGTCAATCTAAGGCACACACCCGCCCTAGGGAACAGACCAAGTCCGTTCGAATAGTCCATAAGCAATCACACAATAAAAAGCACGCATGCACGATTATCAAACAGGTATCACCAAGCTTTGATTTACAACTTTGCCTTTCTCTAATCTAGTTGTACCGCAAAATATGATTGTCTACCTCACTCAATCGAGTCTTTATTCCCCATTTGACTCTTCGGAATCCACTTGGGACACGCTCAAGAAGTCAAACGATGGAATGATCCTTGCAAACCAACCTTAGCCCACAAGTCTACATGAGTTGTGTTAACTACTTCATTTGTAAACGACATTTCAGTCACAAAGGAAGAATCACCTATCCAACTATCAATTGTCCACCTTCAAGATACTTGCAAAAAGGCGGTCCACCCTCTTGACAGATTCACACCTTCCCAACCGACCTCTTATCTCCACGCACACACCTGACTAAATAATCACACCAGGGTTAACCTTTCAACTTCAAATCTCCCGACAATGACTCCACACCCGACGTTGACTTCAACATCAATGCCTGACTATTAGTCTAAATACAAGTTCTCTCTAACTCCAGCTCCACGTCGATACTGTTTCATCCACATACCACAACGCTACCCTTCGAGGTATTTTGCCTGCTTCGAAATCCCCCGGGACACTTCCCCCGCTGTCAGCCACACGTCAACTTACCAAACAAGAGAAAAGACTATCATCACACAAGCATCTCTAAGGTCAAAGACGGAGACTACAGTTAGACACCGCCCTCCCTAAATGGTAACTCTAAGGCCACAAATCGACCATCGACGTCTTAACCGCACTTTTCACTCTCGGAACTTTGCACATTATTAAGTGCAATATCTCTTACCGCTTAGCAAGCTCATAGCCTCCATGCATGACAACATAATGATTTAAATCGTTTTACATACTCGAAATACTCCACAAAACAAGGTTTGATATGCAAGGCACGACACCCCTAAAAGAACAACCACACACACACTGATCTCAAGGATCGCTCACACGCAACCCATGACATCTCGCATCCTAGTCCATCTACTGAAAGTGTACACATTGAAACTCTCTTTGTGCAAAAATTTTAAATACAGCAAAATCATCCATGCTGGGATGGTCAACCGACTCTCACACTCGTCGATATGTCAAAAACGTGTTCACATCATTTTCACCCATAAAACCATACGATCAAATGTTGTTATGATTTATACAACAAGGTTTAACTCACTCATAAAGAAGTGAAATAATTTACTATTTCTCCAAATTCGAAATTTGTCACACCACGTAAATAAATTTATCTCTCCCTTCTAGCACACACTTGCACATGCCGACTCATTTTCAAAATCAGAAGTTTGCAAGGCACGCGCACACACTCACACATTCTGACATGAAAGATTTACGCAACTTGTTTTGAAAACACCATGCATGACCCACTTTACATTGGGGCTATTCGCTCGAGCAAGGTCAACCATTTGCAGTTACAGTACATTAACGCCGACACCCTACTCCCAACCAACCACCAGGTTTCTTATATTTAAAACAATCATCGGTATCGATACTTCCCACACACTTGGAGGCTCCCACCTTGCAGTTACCACCTGCCTACTACTGTGTAATAATACAACTTCACCTCGACCCCAAATAGGTTAACTAACACTAGTGTTATCAATCCATACGTCTACCATTTCTCAACCACCCTTAACACTCTTCCACTAACTGGAGAGTAAGAAAGCACTTCCCTATCATCCGACCCTTGAGTTGAACACTCAAGATCTCTATTTACCGACATCAGGAAACTCCCAGAATAAAGACTCTTCCGAGATTAGGAGTTCACCTCCAATCAATTAATTTCCTTAAGAACCTTAAGGATTCTACTTCACACAGGCACTCACACCACATTCACACAATACCCTTTTAAATAGTATCATCAGTCACACCAAGAATAATCTGCACAACACACTAAACCGTTGCCGTCATGGCAAGGTTAAAACTTTACACACTACTGTTATTCTCCACACTCAATCCACCACACTTCACACACCAAAAATATCAAAACAACGATAAACGAGAACACTCATGCACCTGTAAATTCATAATGACATTGGCCAGATGTGATTTGAATTTACCTTACATGAGAGTTCTCACTACCTTCGTCCTAAATTCTCAGTGATTACGGTCTTCCCTAAAGGCTTCCTATATCTCAGTTGTGTCCTCCTATTCCACAGTTTAAGTTTAGGCCCATCCGGTCACCTAAATCCCTTAAACTAGAGCTCTGATACCAACTATAACAACCCGATCCAAACTATCATGCCCAAAAGCTATACCTTTAAATTAAAATGCCAAAATCGGCTCAATGTAATACATTAAACAGATTACAAACTGGGTTTGCGGAAATAACCCTATCTACAGCTGAGATCGTAACAACAAGGTAAAAGGAAGGCTCTCTAATCCTTCTACTTGCAACTTCCGTCTCACGCCTTGCCAACTTCTAAACAAGCTTTCAACTACCTGCTTACCTGAAAAGGTTTTAGTTTTGAAAAGCGAGGGTTAGACCATGAGGTCTAGTGAGTTCCCTCAAAGCCACGCCACAATAAAACAGTTTATGGAAAAACTTTCAGTAAGAAATGATTGTACAAAACTTGATAAGAGCACACATAATGATCATCACACTGTGATCAGCACACTATGATCAGCACGCTATGATCAGCACGCTATGATCAGCACGCTATGATCAGCACACTATGATCAGCACACTATGACGAGCTACTAGTACATGCTATGGTCACACACACCGTGACAGCGTAAAAAGGGGCACACACCGCCCATATATGAAACACATTCATATATCACACCATATGGGACACACCCCCATCTCACACAAGGCCATAGCTCGTCCACACGAAAGTATTTTAGGTCCACACGATTAAATCACACTTTTCATTCATAAGCAAATGGTAATATGAACACTTACCATTAATCATGCATAAGGATTCATATATCAACCATATGGGACACACCCCCATTTCACACATTTGCCATAGCTCGTCCACACATAGATAGATTCCATCCACACATATTGTCACACACTTACTATTCGCCTTGAAATAAGCAGTTTATGTCCACACAATTAAATCACACTTTTAATAATATGTTTAAAAATAGTACGAGCATTTACCATTGTAAACATGCATAAAGTTCCACAATTAAAAAGGGTTTAAGATCAGAAAAACTCACCTGTCGTCCTGCTTAATCCTCTTACTAGATGGATTCTCCCTTCAACTGCACCTGAAGGATACACGCTACCAAGATAAGTCACTTGATTGAACTACACACTCACACAGTTAACCCTTCGGACTAACAGACTGCACTACAGTGTCACACAACTACTTTTCGGAAACTTTATCCGGACAGCCAAAACTATCCGAACGACCAACTACCCGGACAACCAAAAGTATCCGGTCAACATGACTATCCAGGCAACCAACACTACTCGGACAAACAAAACATCCGGACAACCCAAAACTATCCGGACGTTGCACCTTATCCGGACACCACAACTATCCGGACTCTACTCCTCATCCGGACACCACGAAACCATCCGGACACTAACCTTCTCTGAAGGTTTCCGGACGTGACGAGAAACACAAAAACGCAGAGAAAATCGACACCTCTCGTCCTAATCCTCCCAATGTTTCCAGATATCAATATTAGGTCGATTACTAACACAATAACCCATTTTAACCTTTCTTAAACAAGCTATTGAGGAAAAACACAATGAAACTCTCCATAATCAACTTTTCTCCTCAAACCCAATACATAACCCAAAACCCTAAAGAGATGACAGATTGGGAAATTACCTGTAGTCTCCTACTGATTGAATCAATGATTCAGCTGCCAAGATTTCTTTCCTTCTTCAATTTCCATAATTTTTTTCCTTGCTCCTTCTCTTAGCTGCACCCACACCTTCACACACACACACACACACACACACACACACACACACTGAACAATTTGCTAAAATGAAAAGAATTAGGGTTTTTCAACTTTTAAATACCTTTCTTACTAGACACTACACTTTCCAATTCTTTACACTTTGACCACACAACTTCCTTGAAATCTGAATTTCTTCCAAAATGTCCCATTCACTAACTAAATGAAATCTAGGTTATTACATAGGCCTCCATGGCCATTTATTTTTTTTCTAGATTTTTGATTTATTTTAAATAAAAGTCACATATTAAATGTCCTCATTAATTACTAAAACTTTTCATTTTTTATTTTATAATTACCTCCTTTAAAAGTTTTTTTATCTTTTAGTAGGCTAACAATAATTATCAATATATATATAAAGAAGAATGTAGGGGTGAGGGTTAAGCATAGGACTCCATGGCCATTTATCTTTTTTCTAGTTTTTTGATTTATTTAAAATAAAAGTCACATATTAAATGTACTCATTAATTACTAAAACTTTTCATTTTTCATTTTATAATTAATTATTTTAATAATTTTTTTATCTTTTAGTAGGCTAACAATGCTTATAAATAAATAATATTTTTTTCTAGATTTTTGATTTATTTTAAATAAAAGTCACATATTAAATGTCCTAATTAATTACTAAAACTTTTTATTTTTTATTTTATAATTACTTCCTTTAATAGTTTTTTTTATCTTTTAGTAGGCTAACAATCATCAATATATATATATAAAGGAGAGAATCTAGGGGTGAGTGTTAAGCATAGGCCTCCATGGCCATTTATCTTTTTTTCTAGATTTTTGATTTATTTTAAATAAAAGTCACATATTAAATGTCCTCATTAATTACTAAAACTTTTCATTTTTCATTTTATAATTACTTCTTTTAATAGTTTTTTTTATCTTTTAGTAGGCTAACAATCAATATATATATATATATATATATATAAAGGAGAATGTAGGGGTGAGTGTAATAACCCCAAAATGTGTACTTTGATTTAAATGGAAGTTAAGGGGTACTTTTGGTTTTTTTTGTGAAATGTATGGGGTTAAAAGTTGAAAGTTTGGAACCTAATCTCTTGTTTTCCTTGTGCGCCGTTTTGCTAGAAGGAAAGAAAGCAAGTATTTGATTTTTAGGGTTGTGGGTGTGACCTGGTGGGTACCGAAAGAGGGAGACATCAAAGAGAGATGAGATAATTAAGAAAGAGTTGTGTGTGTGTTCTTGCTGCAAATCGATAGAGGAGAAAAGAGAGATGAGATAATTAATGAAGAGGTGTGTAGGTGTGTTCTTGCTGCAAATCGAGAGAGGGTGAAAAGGGCAGAAAGAAAGAAGCTGCCATGGGAGACCTTGGGCGTTTTTCGTGAGGAGAAGGCAAAGAGAGAGGGAGATATGGTCTCGTGTGTGGGTGTTGTGGGGCGCCGATAAGAACCAGTGAGAGGGAGAGAGAGCTGCGAGAGAGAGAGAGAGAGAGAGAGAGAGAGAGAGATGGCGAGAGAGATGAGGCAGCGAGAGAGAGAAAGACGAAAGGGAAAGAGGTAGCGAGAGATGGAGATATCAGAGAGAGAAAAAAACGACGAGAGAGGGAGATGGTGGCTGGTTCGCCGGCGACAGAGGAGATGACCGGAGGGGCGGCTGATGAGCGCCGGCAGTAGGCTGCCGGTGGTGGTCGGCGGCGGCGGTGAGGCTGGACAGCAGCTTTCCATTTCGTGAGGTTTATTTCGGGTAAGAAACAATTCCCGTGCGTTTTCTCTTTTGCAAGAAATGGTAGATTTGTAGGTTGCTAGTTGTTCTCCGTTATGAAAGTTGAGAATCAAATAAGGATATTAATCGAGTTTGATTCAATTTCTTATCGTCGATGTTAAATTAAATGTTTATAAGGGTTCTTGGTTGGGTTGAATTATGTTATCTGTTGGTATGAGGCTAAAAAAATGACTAGGAATGGTTTAAGATGAGGTATTATTATTTATCAGAACCTCGTCAAGTTTTGGGAGAATTCCGTAATTTGTGTTTCAATAAAATAGGAACTGGTGTGTTGTATTTAAGGACCCGGTATCGTTATTGATAAAGTAAACCAAAAGGTGTAATTGAGTCGTGAGATTTGTAGTCGATCAGGCATCCATGTGGGCTAGTCAATGGACCGGAAGATCGACTAGTGTGGGCCGAGACGTCTTAGAAAATATTTCATGGACCGAACTCCATTTTATTATGGGTCGGCACCTATAATTTTATTCAGAGTTTAAATGTTTTAGTGATCCATATTTCTTTATATATTGGAGCAAAGTTCGATATTTAACGTAGTACGAGACCCGATACTTATTTAAGATCCGGAAGATTAATTCTTTCTTTTGGGCTTAGTTTATTATTGAAGTCTATAATTATAATAAGGGCCTAGTATGTAATTGGTAGCCTAATTATTTAAGTAATTTGGGCTTGGGCTTACTTATGGGTTAAATGTTTTAAAATCTAAACTATAGCAAGGCCTAGAATGAAGATAATAGTTTTGAGAAATTATTGCAAGATCGGGTTAAGAGGAATACTTAGAATTTAAAAGTGGAGTTATATCTAATTAGCCTATAATTTATTAATTAGGTGTACGGGCGAAACAAGGCACGAGAATAGAAATAGAATTGCTATCAGGTGAGTTCCCTAAACCTTTTACGACTTAACGTGTTGAACATTTTAACTGATTATGGTTTTACTTACGAGCATGAAATGTTTATAACCGTTACGCATGATTTTCTATGAAATACCTATTTTACTTGAGGAAATGTATTGTACTTGATGAAATGAGAATGACGATTTACTAAGGTTTTAAAGGTGCATGTTTTACGAAATGAATGACGTGCTATGTGGAGTCGGTCTACACTGTAGGATCAGAGATAGATCCTCGGGGTCTGATGATCCCTTGGATGCTTATGACAGACTGGTAGGTTGGAATTCGTTTCCTCCTATTTCGAGTAGAAAGGGGGGTCTGCGTAAGCTCCGGGAAGGGGAGTTTGCGTAGGCTCCGGTTGAGGGCGAGAGGGTAGTCCATTGGGCCCCGATCGCGGAATGTTTATGTGATCCTATATACAGTGTAGTACCATGCATGATGTTATGTTAAGGTTTACGATGATATTTTATAAACGATTTTATACTGTGTACATGTTGTTTTCGGAGGGAATTCACTAGACCTTTTGGTCTAACCCTCGCTTTCAAAACTAAACCATTTTCAGGTAAGCATGTTAAGGGTTCTTCAAGTAAGAACTAGGAGGCGATAAGAAGGACTTGAAGCTTAGAGTAACTTCAAGTTGTGGCTATGATGACTATAGAATAGCTCTCGGCTGTGGAATTTAGAGACTTCCGCTGTCATATTGTGTTTAGCATGATTTATGAATGGTGTAAAGACAAGATTATTATGTAATTCGAATGTTTATTTATGGTTGTTTGCTTGATATGAAATTTGGGACGTTACAAATGGTATCAGAGCCTTAGTTTAAGGGATTTAGGTGACCATTCGGGCCTAAACTTAAACTGTAAGATGAGGAACACAGCCGAGACATAGGATTGCCTCTAGGAACGATCACTATAAATGCGCTTAGGAATAAGGTGCCAAGGACAAACGTGTAAGGTAAGTTTGGGATTACACCTGGCCAGTGAAATTACGAACTTACAGGTACATGTGCGTGCTTACAATACCTTACTTATAGATTTTTGTTGTGTCACGTCTAGTAAGGATTAACTATCGGTTTCTTTCAGTTTAGCGCTATGGCTGGGAGAGCATTGAGGAATAGGTCAGCAAGATCCCTGAGGGATAGAATGAGCTCCATTGTTTGGGGAAGTGTCGTGTAAGAGTCATTATGGTGTGATGTATGTAGACATCGTAGAGAAGAAACATTGTAAAGAATGTTATGAGTCGTCTAGAGGTAGCTCTTCGTGGATTCGGAAAGGATGAATGTTTGAGTTTGAGTAAGACTCCAGTTTCGGGAGAGTCCTAGTTATGGAAACCATGGGATAGATCAGTTGGTAGGGTAAGATCGAACATTGTCAAAACCTTGAAATTATCAATGGAGCCCTGACTTTTTAGTCTTGCTTTTCATTGGCAGGATAAATGGAATAAGATACATATAGTGAATTGAAAGCATGTAGAAGTAGAAGGTGAGATAGTCGATCAAAGCGAAAATAGTGTGAAATGGTTGAGTAAGTGAGATGTGGAACGCATGTACATCAAGTTAGTGCTTGACCGAGAGGGCGACCCTTGGTCGAAGGAAGAATGTCGAGGATAAGTTGCCCGGGTAAAGCGGTTGACCTTGCTAGGGTGAGTAGCCTTCAATCACAAGTAGAGTTTCATGCATAGCTTTCTTAAATATAACATGAAAATTTTCACGATTTAAATTAAATGTGTAAATATCAATTTTGATCGAAAAGGGGTCGGAATGTGCAATTGTATGTTTAAAGAAAAGGTGATTTCATTCACATTGCACAATGAAGTTTTGAGCCTAACGATTGCAAAGTATTTCACACTTTTCATGATAAGTTAAATTATTACAAAAGGTCGAGAAGACGTGTGCCAGCAAAACTTTTACAATCAAATGAATTTTAACCGATTGATATCATATAAAAGAGTGTGAGAACCGACTGGTTTACTTGGTGTCAGTAATTTATTTCGAAATTGTGTCGTATGAAAGGATTTTCATTCAACGTATTACTGCCGTAATAACATCGTTCGGAATTGAGTAAGATTAAGGTTCACGGAAAGATGCATGCAAACGATTCTCGAATCGTTGTGCAGGGCGTTGAAGTTATAAGAGTGATGGGGTCATGTGTACCCAAGTGTTTTCCAAACGTTGTTTATTTAAAATGATGAAATGTGCGAAAAGATTTATATATTGTATTGTCATGCATGAAGGCTATGAACCTACTAGGTCGTAGAATATTACGTTATAGTTAAGACGGAACTCCGAGAGTGGAAAGGTGTTGGACAAGTCAGGGGAGAACGTACGTGGTTGCAGTATGTGTGTTCTAGAGGAAAGGTGAACAGTGGTAGAATCGGAAGTGGAATATAGTATCGGTTGTATGAGGGTTTGCACCCTTGTTCGGTAACTGGAAGTACGGTTGTTGGGGTACGGATTGGGCCCAGGGGAAGGAGTAGAAGTCATCGAGGTGTTGATATTAGCAACCCGTTGAGTAGTGTTGAGAGGCAGAAACGAAATGTCCACGGTGTTGGATATGAGTTTTGAGGTGAGTTTGTAATATTGATGTTACAGGAGTAAGTTCAGAAAAGAGGGAGACGTATTATGAAGTGATTATGATATATTGGTAGGATTGAGTTCCGTAAGGAACCATTGTTAAAGAATAAGTTAAGAAAGTAGTTACAGGTTATCTGTTGTTGTGAAAGTCGACAGTTGTGTAAGGTGGCCGAGACCGAAGTCTTGAACCAGAAGGTTGGAAGTTGATAGAACACCTTGTAGGGGTATTAAGAGGAGGAGAAGTTATTGTTTTGAATAAGCATTCTATTTATGAAGTTTGGAGGGTTCATAGAATGATGAGGTAAGTAGCACAAGTGAAGCGAGTGTGTAGACTTTATCGCTTAGTGAGGGACTGTGTCCAGCTTACGAAAAAGCTCGAATCGTAAAGAGCTAGCTAGAATGTCTACGAAAAACCGGCGGAGTCTCGTGAATTTCGCCTAATCCTGTTGGTCTTTCTCCTGTCCCATCGATCATGGACCTATCCATCGCAGAAATAGGGGACAACGGCGGCGTATTCACCATCGTTCTGATATACACAAAAGAATAACCATAAGAAATGGTTATTCACATATGAACATACAAAACGTACTTATACCGATCATTAGTCACTGTAACCATTTAGAAACAAGCATGCTTATGTAACAATATATTCATAAATAACAGTAGCTAATTGAAATTGTGAATATATCATACAAGAGAATCCTCGTTACCATTGTTACAGTACTAACTTCACGTATTTCTGTTAACTCTAAGACTATCCCGTCTTAGTACTTCTACCCATATCTCACACATCATAACTTAATTCATCTCAGCTTAAGTCTAAGTATCTCATCAGCATACTTAGTTCACTTAAACTAATGCTCTGATACCATATTGTAACACCCCAAATTCCGGGCTAATTTGAACCTCAAAATTCCACAAGTTATGATAATATAAACTTCAAGCTTATCTATATATAGCAAGTGAATTAACCATCAAGAGTATATTTACATTACAGGATCCTTCAAATAACCTATCAATCTAATCATATCATTATAATCAGATTAACTAAGTTATCTAAGCAATCCATCAAAATATCCTCTTGTTAATTGACACCTCTGCTATTCCAAAAACGCTCGTCCCACAACCCTTTTACCTTCCCGAGCTGGTACCTGGTAAGAAAACATCATATGAAACGATTAGGCCAACGCCTAGTGAGAACATTCGTTTCAATAATAACATTTGCAAAATCAATGTAAGCAAGTTATAACAAACCTGGTTACCCTTTCTCTTACCATACGTGTAACTCTATTCCGTTAGCACGATTTTACCCAATTCCATGAATATGCCTGACACACATTCCATCATCATATCATGTCTCAGAGCTACCCTACGAATCTGTACTGATTCTAGAGTAATGTTTCTATTCCGGAAATCGCAATATACACATGCCCAGTTCCGTACACATTTATTCCAGAAACCGCAATATACACATGCTCATTTCTGTACACATCTAAGAAATAACAATATGCACATGCCTATTTCTTAGAGAAGGAAATAGTGAGTACAATATACACATGTCAATCTCTTCTTTTCCTTAGAAATCAGGAATTACGTTTATTCCATGATTTCTCACACACATCAGAATAATGATTAATCTTCATCTATTCTACGTGTACATAACCACTAGTGCCTATGGATCCATTACACTTTACTAACGCATATGCATAACAACATATTACAGCTCATATCATATTCTCAATTCTAAGAATACTAGATAACCTATCGTATCTTCATCCTCAAATGCCCCCCCCCCCCCCCTTTGGCGACTTAGCACGGGGGTTCCGCTACCCGGTTAGCGGATGGGGTCAAGGGGCAACGCCCTTGCGGGGTCTGGGGGCAGCTGAACTTATGGGTTTTCCGGACAACAGGGGTTTTCCGGACAGCTGAACTTTTCCGGATAACTACAACTTTTCGGGTAAACCATACTTTCAGGATACCTATTTAATCCGGACGACACCCGGAAACTAAAGAAATCCGGATACCATCCGGTAACTAATTTCATCCGGATTCTTGTAAAAATAAAACTTACCCGGATACTTCCTGCGTCCGGAAACATTCATCATCGGGGTTTTCCGGATACGACGATTCATCCGGAAAAGTCGGCTCTGCAACCTAAATTTCAATCTATTTTCATGTTTGTTCGATTCAGCTTAATCCAAACCATACCATACAGTTCATAACCAATTTATACAGCTATTACAAGGTTTAATTTAACATGAAAACACTGATTTAAACAAGGAACAAATGAACTCACCTTATGCTTGTAAAAACCCACTTCCTGCACAAGTTGATTCCTTAAATCTGTTGTTAGTGATTCCAAAAACCTATTCCACTATCAAATTCGTTTTACAAACACATAACTACAACAAATTTTATCATTAACCATAGACAATTACTCACCAAAAATGAAGACAAGCCCTTGCTTTCTTTCCTTCTCCCTTTTCTCTCTTTCTCTCTATTTCTTGACCGACCCAAACACATAAATCAGATAAAATCTGATTTCAGCCACTTTATCCAAACACACTATCCAATTGTGACCAAACACACCTCCAAGTTTCAATTTTCCAACAATGACACTTAAATTTCATCTCTTGTATTTTAACTGTAACGTCCCACTTTCCATAAAAGTCAAATCATGAGATTAACCATTCAAAAGATATAAATGTACTTGTCCTTACATCAACGCTAAAACATACTTAACAAAACTTTAACGTTAACATTAAACATAAACAGCGGAAGTCTCTCTAAGCCACAGCCGAGCACTATCTAAACATATCCTGATCCAAAACTGGGAGCCTCATGAGCTCCTTCACCTCCATGCCGTCTCTAGTTCTACTTTGAAGAACTCGCTACACGCTTACCTGAAAATGGTTTAGTTTTGAAAGCGAGGGTTAGACCAAAAGGTCTAGTGAATTCCCTCCGAAAATAGCATATAAAAACATTTGGAAAACATTTATCAACGACCATAAATATCATTAAACATGGTACTGCACTGTGTAGTGGATCACATAAACATATTGCGAACAGGGCCCCAGCAGACTCCCTTCTCGCCGCTTTGGAATCCCCACGGACTCCCCTCTACCGAATAGGAAGGAAACGGATTCCAACCCACCGGTCTATCATACATAACCAAGAGTCCTAAGACCCCGAGAACCTCTCTCTGATCCCACAGTGCAGACCGACTCCACATAGTGTACACTTACGTTCATGCAACCATGTAAAATAAGTTGCTCATAAATCATGCCTTTCACCTTGTCATGCTAAACATCTCTTTCATTCAAAATACGTGTATTCATGGAAATCATGCAAGTCAATTCATAACTTTTCATGCTCGGTAAACCATAATCAGTTAAAGAAAAACATTTAACACTTTGCATCATAAAACGGGGTTTAGGGAAACTCACCTGATAAGCGAATCTTCTCCTTAGCCTCTTGTCTCGCTACGCTAATACACCTAATAATTAATTCATAGAATAATTAGATGCACTACACTTTCATTCTAATTTCCTCTCTTTATTCGATTCTATCCATTACTACTAGGCCCGCAATACGGCTTAGTTCTTAAATTGATCTGGCCCAAAGTCTCTGAGTCCCAATAGTGAACTAGTTCATGTGGCGGCCCAACTACTTATGGGTTTTCCGGACAATAGGGTTGTTACAACACTCCCCCCTTAAAAGAATTCCGTCCCCGGAATTCCTTATTGGAAGAGCTGCGGGTACCTTGCCCTCATCTCCGATTCTAACTCCCAAGTAGCCTTCGGGCCTTTATGATGCCTCCACTGTACTTTAACCAGCTTAGTCTCCTTGTTCCGTGATTTCCTCACTTTAACATCCGTGATCGCTTCGGGCTCTTCTACGAACTTCAACTTTTCATCCACCTTAATGTCGTTTAACGGCACCGCTTTAGACACATCGGCTAAACATTTCCTCAGATTTGACACATGAAACGCGTTGTGAATGCCTTGCAACTCTTCCGGTAGATCCAGTCTATACGCCACCTCCCTAATTCGTTCGGTAATTTCAAACGGTCTGATGTAACATGGGCTTAATTTCCCACGTTTTGCAAACCGTACAACCCCTTTCCATGGGGAGACCTTTAACAACACGAAATCTCCGACCTGAAATTCTATATCCTTTCTTCTTTTATCCGAATAACTCTTTTGTCGGTCGCGTGCGACCTTAAGTCTCTCTCGCACTTGAACTATCTTGTCTGAAGTCAGTTGTACCAATTCTGGTCCGGCTAACTGCCTTTCACCCACCTCGTTCCAACACAAAGGTGTCCGACATTTTCTACCATAAAGTGCCTCAAACGGCGCGGCCTTGATGCTCGAATGGTAGCTGTTATTATAAGCGAATTCGATCAATGGTAGGTGCTTTTCCCACGAGCCTTGGAAATCTAAAGCACATGCTCTTAACATGTCTTCCAATGTTTGGATCGTACGCTCACTCTGACCGTCGGTCTGAGGGTGATAAGCGGTACTCAACTTGATCTGCGAACCCATTTCTCTTTGGAAGCTTCTCCAAAAGTTAGAGGTAAACCTGCTATCTCGGTCGGAAATTATCGACGAAGGCACGCCATGGAGGGTCACGATCTCATCAACGTACAACTTGGCTAGCTGCTCCAACGAGTAAGACTCTCGTATAGGCAAAAAGTGGGCTGACTTTGTGAGTCGATCCACGATCACCCAAATAGCGTCATGACCCTTCGGAGTTCTAGGCAAATGGGTCACGAAATCCATCATGATCTGATCCCACTTCCATGTCGGTATCTCTAACGACTGGAGCTTCCCGTACGATCTTTGATGTTCGATCTTTACACGCGAACACGTCATACAGGTTTCTACAAGGTGAGCCACGTCTTTCTTCAATCCGGGCCACCAGTAGTCTCGTCGTAGGTCTCCGTACATCTTGTTAGTTCCGGGGTGAATCGTGTACTTCGATTTGTGAGCTTCTTCGAGAATCAGCTTTCGGAGCCCTCCGAGTTTCGGAACCCAGATTCTCCCATTCAGACACCTCACCCCTCGACTATCTTCCACTAGTATGGACGCTTGCCCCACCATTCTCTCCTTCTTAAGATTTTCAGTTTCGAGCGCCTCAGCCTGACATTTCTTTATTTCATCTAACAGGTTGAGGGTGACCTCGGCCCTCATAGCCACAATCCTGGGGGTTTCACTTCGTTCCTTACGGCTCAAAGCGTCCGCCACCACGTTTGCCTTTCCCGGATGATATTCGATCTTACAGTCGTAGTCAGTCAACAATTCAATCCACCTTCTTTGGCGCATATTCAATTCTTTTTGGTCAAAGAGATGACATAAACTCTTGTGGTCCGTGAAGATCTGGCACTTCGTCCCATATAGGTAATGTCGCCAAATCTTCAGAGCGAAGACCACTGTCGCCAGTTCTAAATCGTGAGTGGGGTACCGAACTTCGTGATCCTTTAGTTGCCGCGAGGCATACGCGATCACCTTTCCCCGCTGCATGAGTACACAACCCAAACCGAGCTTCGATGCGTCACTGAAAACCACGAAATCACCCGAACCGTCCGGTAATGACAAAACTGGAGCGCTACTCAGCATATCCTTTAATTTCTGAAATGCTTCTTCTTGTTTTTCTAACCAGACGAACTTGACATTCTTCTTCGCTAAAGAGGTCAGTGGCGTGGCAATACGCGAAAAGTCTTTGATGAACTTCCGGTAGTACCCCGCCAGCCCGAGGAAGCTTCGAACTTCTGACGGATTCTTGGGTTGCTCCCAATCTCGGATGGCTTCAATCTTAGCCGGATCGACCATGATCCCCTTCTCAGACACCACGTGCCCGAGGAATTGCACTTCCCTCAGCCAGAACTCGCACTTGGAAAACTTCGCATACAACTTCTCTTGCTTCAATAGCTCGAGAATTGTACGAAGGTGGCTTTCGTGCTCCCCTTCCCATCTTGAAAATATTAGGATGTCATCTATGAACACTATCACGAACTGATCCAAATAGGGTTGGCATACCCTATTCATTAAGTCCATGAATGCCGTCGGGGCGTTGGTTAATCCAAACGGCATCACCAGAAATTCGTAGTATCCATATCTGGTTCTGAAGGCAGTCTTCGGCACATCCTCCTCCCGTACCTTGAGCTGATGATAACCTGACCTCAAGTCTATCTTGGAAAAGTAATTGGCTCCTTGTAACTGATCGAACAGGTCGTCAATCCTAGGTATCGGGTACTTGTTCTTGATCGTGACCTTGTTGAGTTCTCGGTAATCAATACACATCCGCATAGTACCGTCCTTCTTCTTCACGAAGAGCATAGGTGCTCCCCATGGTGATGTACTTGGTCGGACAAATCCCTTGTCTAACAGTTCTTGCAACTGAGTCATCATTTCTTTCATTTCGGATGGTGCTAATCTATAAGGTGTGCGGGCAATCGGTGCAGCTTCGGGCATCAAATCGATTCTGAACTCGATCTGACGATCCGGAGGTAGACTTGTCAAGTCATTCGGAAATACTTCCGGATACTCATTTACCACCCGCACATCACCCACCCCACTCTTCTCTTTCTTGACGTCCAATACGTACGCCAAGAACCCCTGACACCCCTTCCTCAAACATTTAGTAGCCCTAATCATGGAGATAAGACTAGTGGTTCTATTACGGAGATTCCCATAGATCACTACGGTATCTCCATCAGGTAACCGAACCTTGATCAGCTTTTTATTGCAAACGATATTCGCATGATTCGCGGCCAACCAGTCCATACCCAACACCACATCAAACTCTCCCATTTCCATGGGATATAATTTCATAGGCACTAACCTCCCTTCTATCTCTATAACATAACCCTCTACCACGTCCTTAACGTACACCAGACTATCATTGGCGGTTTCCACCTCTAGTGCCCTCTCCAAGCGTCTAGGCCTTACCCCCAAACATTTCATAAACACATGCGATACAAAAGAGCGATTCGCTCCCGAATCAAACAACACTTTAGCACATAGAGAGTTCACCAGAAACGTCCCTGTAACAACATCTGGTACATCCTCCGCCTCTTCGGCGGTCATGCAGAACGCACGTCCATTTGGGTGCGCCGGTTCTGCCCCCTTATCACTGCTTCTTCCCCCTTGACGGCTCCCGTGCTGAGCTAACCCATCCCTCTTCAACTGCGGACAGTCGTACCGTACGTGACCCATCGCCCCACACTGATGACATGTCTTCCCTTTGGGACAATCCTTTGACATATGACCGGGCACCCCACACCGGTAGCATGAGTTTGAACCTGCCATGCACTCTCCCCGGTGTACCCTGTTACACTTACTACACGATCTGCTGGTTGGACCCTTACTAGCACGGTTTTTTGGTCGAAACACTTTCCCCTTTCTGGAATCATTACCCGGCCCATCCCATTTACGTTTATCTCCGCCCTTCTCAGTCGTCTGACGATCCTTTTCCTTTTCGATCATCTCGGCCGCATTAATGGTCGTTTGAAAAGTAGTGGGGTTTCTTGTCAGAACTAGTTCTCGGATGCTGCCCTTCAATCCGTGAATGAAACATTCCACTCGACGTTCTTCTGTTGGCACATAAAGGTCTGCGAAGCGAGATTTCTCGATGAACTTTGTAGTATATTCTCGCACTGTCATCCCTCCCTGATCCAACCCCAAGAACTCTTCTTCCAATCTTTTCACTGCCGCGAGCGGGCAGAACTGAGCTTTGAACCTGTCTACAAACGCTCCCCATAACATCCCCTTTGTCACTGCTGATCCCTTTCCCCCAGTCTCCGCATCCCACCAATAAACGGCCTCAGATTTCAACATTGATAAGGCATACATCACCCTATCCCCATCATCACACTTACACGTATCGAACACCAGCTCCATCTCTTTCACCCATTTCATTGCCATAACCGGATCACACTCGCCCTTGAAAGTAGGGGGCTTGCATGAGGCAAAGGCCTTGTAACTGCACCCTTTAGCTGCTAACTCATTCACCACTAGAGAAACTTCCTTTGAGTGACTCCCATTAAGAGTCTCTACTGGGCTTGACAATTCTACACTCTCCCTGTTCTCACTTGCTTCTTTGCTTCCCGAGGCTGACTCATTCTGTTTGGTCAGGAGAGCTTGCAGAGTCTCCTGGATTTTACCCAGTTCAGTAGCTAGGTTCTCTCGAGTGACGAAAGTAGATCCGCGGCCTCGACCCCGTCCCCTTGGCTGTGTTACCCTCCGTGCCGAAGCTGAACTCTCCTGAAGAGAGTCTTCTTGATGAACGGGGGCTTCTACACTCCTCGTCCTTCTAGTTGCAGGAGTCGTCCTCAGGTTCGGGTCTCCCCCATCCTCGGCCACTTGGGTGGCAGCCCGGCGGGGTGTTCTTCACCGACCCCTTCCACGACCCCTACCTCTTCCCCTTCCACGGGTAACAGTTGCCCTTGCCGACTCCACCGGTCCGTTCTCTAGTACCTCGTCATCTTGATTCCTTGGCACAGCAGGTGCCGACCTACTCCTCAGGGTTCTTCCAGTCATTTCACTAACGCTGAAAGAAGACAATAATTAACTTTTGCTAGACGTGACACAATAATCTTGCTATATAAGGTAAGTTTAAGCACGCACATGTACCTGTAAGTTCGTAATTACACTAGCCAGGTGTAGTCCCAAACTTACCTTACATGTTTGTCCTTGGCACCTTATTTCCTAACGCATCTGTAGTGATCGTTCCTAGAGGCAATCCTATGTCTCGGTTGTGTTTCTCATCTTACAGTTTAAGTTTAGGCCTTAATGGTCACCTAAATCTCTTAAACTAAGGCTCTGATACCATTTGTAACGTCCCACTTTCCATAAAAGTCAAATCATGAGATTAACCATTCAAAAGACATAAATGTACTTGTCCTTACATCAACGCTAAAACATACTTAACAAAACTTTAACGTTAACATTAAACATAAACAGCAGAAGTCTCTCTAAGCCACAGCCAAGCACTATCTAAACATATCCTGATCCAAAACTGGGAACCTCACGAGCTCTTTAACCTCCATGCCGTCTCTAGTTCTACTTAGAAGAACTCGCTACACGCTTACCTGAAAATGGTTTAGTTTTGAAAGCGAGGGTTAGACCAAAAGGTCTAGTGAATTCCCTCCGAAAATAGCATATAAAAACATTTGGAAAACATTTATCAACGACCATAAATATCATCAAACATGGTACTGCACTGTGTAGTGGATCACATAAACATATTGCGAACAGGGCCCCAGCAGACTCCCTTCTCGCCGCTTTGGAATCCCCACGGACTCCCCTCTACCGAATAGGAAGGAAACGGATTCCAACCCACCGGTCTATCATACATAACCAAGAGTCCTAAGACCCCGAGAACCTCTCTCTGATCTCACAGTGCAGACCGACTCCACATAGTGTACACTTACGTTCATGCAACCATGTAAAATAAGTTGCTCATAAATCATGCCTTTCACCTTGTCATGCTAAACATCTCTTTCATTCAAAATACGTGTATTCATGGAAATCATGCAAGTCAATTCATAACTTTTCATGCTCGGTAAACCATAATCAGTTAAAGAAAAACATTTAACACTTTGCATCATAAAAAGGGGTTTAGGGAAACTCATCTGATAAGCGAATCTTCTCCTTAGCCTCTTGTCTCGCTACGCTAATACACCTAATAATTAATTCATAGAATAATTAGATGCACTACACTTTCATTCTAATTTCCTCTCTTTATTCGATTCTATCCATTACTACTAGGCCCGCAATACGGCTTAGTTCTTAAATTGATCTGGCCCAAAGTCTCTGAGTCCCAATAGTGAACTAGTTCATGTGGCGGCCCAACTACCTTCTTGGCCCAACCGCGAGAGTCCCGGTAGTCCTCAACTCCCGGTATCACCCGACTCCCGGTACGGCGACTCCCGGTACGGCGACTCCCGGTACAGGCGACTCCCGGTACGGGCGACTCTCGGTACGGGCGACTCCCGGTACGGGCGACTCCCGGTACGGGCGACTCCCGGTACGGGGTGACTCCCGGTACGGGGCGAACCAGTGGCAAAGTCTTCGCTCGCCATAGCTCGATATATTTCATACCATAGGATTTGTGAAGGTTAATAGTCATAACATTATCACCCCAAACTGATACAAACGGGATTCTTAGCCTAACTTATTCCTTCGATTAGCAATCCCAATACTCATTTTAAAAGGAATCCTTCAGGGTGTTCTTAGAACTCATACAGTTACCAAAACCATAAATTACAAATTGAATCTATCTTATCTATTACTATGAGTGCATAAGGTAACAACAATGGATGAATTTCCTTACCAGATTAATGGCTCTTTACAGCAATCAACACTGCAACTCCTTCCTCGTCGTTCTCTTTTTCTTTCCAACCGCCAACAACAATGAGGAGAATGATCAAGGTGTCAACCCTAGGGAATTGGTCCCTTTTTATATTTCCCACAAATTGCAACTAATCCCTTTCTCTAAACTTTCATTTCTTCCAGTTTGACCACTTAACTTACACATAACTGAAATAGGGTTGTTACATTAACCCTAATGAATTATAAAATTTCCCATATAACTCAAAGTTAACACAAAATACAAATACATCCCAATCCTCATTAAAATATAAAATAGAAAAATTTAGGATGTTACAATAAGCATTCTATTTGCGAAGTTTGGAGGGTTCATAGAATGATGAGGTAAGTAGCACAAGTGAAGCGAGTGTGTAGACTTTATCGCTTAGTGAGGGACTGTGTCCAGCTTACGAAAAAGCTCGAATCGTAAAGAGCTAGCTAGAATGTCTGTGTTTGAGCTAATTGAGAACTCGTGAGTTAAAGTTCGGCAAGTTGTGAAAGGACTAAGTTGCGAGATAGGCTCGATTTCATGCGGGTAACTTTGAGGGCGAGTTTAAACTGTGTATGGATGATCGTGAGAGATCTGGTCTGCAGTGTGATGTTATGGGCAAAGAGTGTAAGGATGTGTAGTGACAGTATTTGTTAAGCTATCTGTGTCAGCCGGTGATGTAGTAAGGCAATGTTAGAAAGATGAAGGATTAGAAGTAAGTCCTTTCGGGATTTCGGATAGAGTGTACGTTTTGCAATCCTAGTTGTTGAAGTACGTGGTTTGTAAGTTGGTGTTTATTTTGACTGTTATCGGGATGGAATGTCGGGGCAGAGATGGGAGATTACCCAAAGGAGAAACCAAGTGTTGTGGTTGTAATAGTCGCTAAGTAGGTACATGTTGAGATCATTAGAAGTTTGAAGAGGATGAAGAGTGTGTTAGCCATATGGTGTTATAGTAAATGCTAAACCTCTAAAAGAACATGAATTGTTTCTCATGTGTGAGGGAATGATCCTAGAAAGAATCAGTTTGAAGTTTGGTTAGGTTTAAAGAATGACATGATGATGACTATGTGTCGGAGTGATAGTATGAGGGAATGAGTAATTCTCAAATTATTTTGAAAACTTGGAATTGTTGAGTTGCTCAGTGGGAGTTGTTAGTTACGAAATCAGTTTTGACTGATGAATTTTGTGAATACCAGACTAACGAGATGTTGATGCTAAGTTATGATATATGACATTTTGGTAGCTAGAAACGAATGAATTGCACCTCATATGGAGTTTATCGTTTGAAACAAGTTGATAATTACAATTGAAATTAGTTAGTCAAGTTAATGTTGTTAGTGATAAAGAGAAAGAATTGTCTTGTTTTTGCACTAGTCGAGAAAGGCAGTTGAGTTCTGAAACTGTTATAGTGGTCGTGAATCAGATAAGGATAATTAGAGAGTGGTAAGCCTTGAGATGCTTATAACCTGTGCTCACATGTTATGATTTATAAGATGGATTACGAGAGTTCGTGGGAAAGTGTCACTGAGATTAAAACACTTATCGTTAAGGAATTGTTTAAAGTAATCTAAGTAAGGAAGCCGGGATGACTTTAGTTATGTCTATCTGATTTTATGGTCGTTGTGGTTAAACGAAAGAATCATAGAACCCAAGTTTCATGGGGTTTCTGAAGCAACGGATCCGACTGGAAGATGAGAAGTTAGATGATAGAATGTTTTAGGTATAATCAGAGATTGTGAGTTTAATCAGAGTTGCGCAACCAAGGGGTTGAAAGTATGTTGTTATTGTTTTGTTATTAGAAAGATTTATTCCGAGAATTGAGATTTAAGCTTTGTTAATCAATTTCGTCGGCTATCCTTGGAGTGAATTCCGGGACGGAATTCTGTTAAGGAGGGGAGATTGTAATAACCCCAAAATGTGTACTTTGATTTAAATGGAAGTTAAGGGGTACTTTTGGTTTTTTTTGTGAAATGTATGGGGTTAAAAGTTGAAAGTTTGGAACCTAATCTCTTGTTTTCCTTGTGCGCCGTTTTGCTAGAAGGAAAGAAAGCAAGTATTTGATTTTTAGGGTTGTGGGTGTGACCTGGTGGGTACCGAAAGAGGGAGACATCAAAGAGAGATGAGATAATTAAGAAAGAGGTGTGTGTGTGTTCTTGCTGCAAATCGAGAGAGGAGAAAAGAGAGATGAGATAATTAATGAAGAGGTGTGTGTAGGTGTGTTCTTGCTGCAAATCGAGAGAGGGTGAAAAGGGCAGAAAGAAAGAAGCTGCCATGGGAGACCTTGGGCGTTTTTCGTGAGGAGAAGGCAAAGAGAGAGGGAGATATGGTCTCGTGTGTGAGTGTTGTGGGGCGCCGAGAAGAACCAGTGAGAGGGAGAGAGAGCTGCGAGAGAGAGAGAGAGAGATGGCGAGAGAGATGAGGCAGCGAGAGAGAGAAAGACGAAAGGGAAAGAGGTAGCGAGAGATGGAGATATCAGAGAGAGAGAGAAAAACGACGAGAGAGGGAGATGGTGGCTGGTTCGCCGGCGACAGAGGAGATGACCGGAGGGGCGGCTGATGAGCGCCGGCAGTCGGCTGCCGGTGGTGGTCGGCGGCGGCGGTGAGGCTGGACAGCAGCTTTCCGTTTCGTGAGGTTTATTTCGGGTAATAAACAATTCCCGTGCGTTTTCTCTTTTGCAAGAAATGGTAGATTTGTAGGTTGCTAGTTGTTCTCCATTATGAAAGTTGAGAATCAAATAAGGATATTAATCGAGTTTGATTCAATTTCTTATCGTCGATGTTAAATTAAATGTTTATAAGGGTTCTTGGTTGGGTTGAATTATGTTATCTGTTGGTATGAGGCTAAGAAAATGACTAGGAATGGTTTAAGATGAGGTATTATTATTTATCAGAATCTCGTCAAGTTTTGGGAGAATTCCGTAATTTGTGTTTCAATAAAATAGGAACCGGTGTGTTGTATTTAAGGACCCGGTATCGTTATTGATAAAGTAAACCAAAAGGTGTAATTGAGTCGTGAGATTTGTAGTCGATCAAGCATCCATGTGGGCTAGTCAAGGACCGGAAGATCGACTAGTGTGGGCCGAGACGTCTTAGAAAATGTTTCATGGACCGAACTCCATTTTATTATGGGCCGGCACCTATAATTTTATTCAGAGTTTATATGTTTTAGTGATCCATATTTCTTTATATAGTGGAGCAAAGTTCGATATTTAACGTAGTACGAGACCCGATACTTATTTAAGATCCGGAAGATTAATTCTTTCTTTTGGGCTTAGTTTATTATTGAAGTCTATAATTATAATAAGGGCCTAGTATGTAATTGGTAGCCTAATTATTTAAGTAATTTGGGCTTGGGCTTACTTATGGGTTAAATGTTTTAAAATCTAAACTATAGCAAGGCCTAGAATGAAGATAATAGTTTTGAGAAATTATTGCAAGATCGGGTTAAGAGGAATACTTAGAATTTAAAAGTGGAGTTATATCTAATTAGCCTATAATTTATTAATTAGGTGTACGGGCGAAACAAGGCATGAGAATAGAAAGAGAATTGCTATCAGGTGAGTTACTTAAACCTTTTACGACTTAACGTGTTGAACATTTTAACTGATTATGGTTTTACTTACGAGCATGAAATGTTTATAACCGTTACGCATGATTTTCTATGAAATACCTATTTTACTTGAGAAAATGTATTGTACTTGATGAAATGAGAATGACGATTTACTAAGGTTTTAAAGGTGCATGTTTTACGAAATGAATGACGTGCTATGTGGAGTCGGTCTACATTGTAGGATCAGAGATAGATCCTCGGGGTCTGATGATCCCTTGGATGCTTATGACAGACTGGTAGGTTGGAATTCGTTTCCTCCTATTTCGAGTAGAAAGGGGGGTCTGCGTAAGCTCCGGGAAGGGGATTTGCGTAGGCTCCGGTTGAGGGCGAGAGGGTAGTCCATTGGGCCCCGATCGCGGAATGTTTATGTGATCCTATATACAGTGTAGTACCATGCCTGATGTTATGTTAAGGTTTACGATGATATTTTATAAACGATTTTATACTGTGTACATGTTGTTTTCGGAGGGAATTCACTAGACCTTTTGGTCTAACCCTCGCTTTCAAAACTAAACCATTTTCAGGTAAGCATGTTAAGGGTTCTTCAAGTAAGAACTAGGAGGCGATAGGAAGAACTTGAAGCATAGAGTAACTTCAAGTTTTTGCTACGATGACTATAGAGTAGCTCTCGGCTGTGGAATTTAGAGACTTCCGCTGTCAATTTTGTTTAGTATGAATTATTAATGATGTAAAGACAAGGTTTTATGTAATTCGAATGCTTATTTATGGTTGTTTGCTAGATATGAAATTTGGGATGTTACAAATGGTATCAGAGCCTTAGTTTAAGGGATTTAGGTGACCATTCGGGCCTAAACTTAAACTGTAAGATGAGGAACACAGCCGAGACATAGGATTGCCTATAGGAACGATCACTATAAATGCGCTTAGGAATAAGGTGCCAAGGACAAACGTGTAAGGTAAGTTTGGGATTACACCTGGCCAGTGTAATTACGAACTTACAGGTACATGTGCGTGCTAACAATACCTTACTTATAGCAATTTGTTGTGTCACGTCTAGTAAGGATTAACTATCGGTTTCTTTCAGTTTAGCGCTATGGCTGGGAGAACGTTGAGGAATAGGTCAGCAAGATCCCTGAGGGATAGACTGAGCTCCATTGTTTGGGGAAGTGTCGTGTAAGAGTCATTATGGTGTGATGTATGTAGACATCGTAGAGAAGAAACGTTGTAAATAATGTTATGAGTCGTCTAGAGGTAGCTCTTCGTGGATTCGGAAAGGATGAATGTTTGAGTTTGAGTAAGACTTCAGTTTCGGGAGAGTCCTAGTTATGGAAACCATGGGATAGATCAGTTGGTAGGGTAAGATCGAACATTGTCAAAACCTTGAAAGTATCAATGGAGCCCTGACTTTTTAGTCTAGCTTTTCATTGGCAGGATAAATGGAATAAGATACATATAGTGAATTGAAAGCATGTAGAAGTAGAAGGTGAGATAGTCGATCAAAGCGAAAATAGTGTGAAATGGTTTAGTAAGTGAGATGTGGAACGCATGTACATCAAGTTAGTGCTTGACCGAGAGGGCGACCCTTGGTCGAAGGAAGAATGTCGAGGATAAGTTGCGCGGGTAAAGCGGTTGACCTTGCTAGGGTGAGTAGCCTTCAATCGCAAGTAGAGTTTCATGCATAGCTTTCTTAAATATAACATGAAAATTTTCACGATTTAAATTAAATGTATAAATATCATTTTTTAGTAGGCTAACAATCAATATATATATATATATATATATAAAGGAGAATGTAGGGGTGAGGGTTAAGCATAGGCCTCCATGGCCATTTATCTTTTTTCTAGATTTTTTATTTATTTTAAATAAAAGTCACATATTAAATGTCCTCATTAATTACTAAAACTTTTCATTTTTCATTTTATAATTACTTCTTTTAATAGTTTTTTTTATCTTTTAGTAGGCTAACAATCAATATATATATATATATATATATAAAGGAGAATGTAGGGGTGAGGGTTAAGCATAGGCCTCCATGGCCATTTATCTTTTTTCTAGATTTTTGATTTATTTTAAATAAAAGTCACATATTAAATATCCTCATTAATTACTAAAACTTTTCATTTTTCATTTTATAATTACTTTTTTTAATAGTTTTTTTTATCTTTTAGTAGGCTAACAATGCTTATAAATAAATAATATTTTTTTCTAGATTTTTGATTTATTTTAAATAAGTCACATATTAAATGTCCTCATTAATTACTAAAACTTTTCATTTTTCATTTTATAATTACTTCTTTTAATAGTTTTTTTTTTATCTTTTAGTAGGCTAACAATGCTTATAAATAAATAATATTTTTTTCTAGATTTTTGATTTATTTTAAATAAAAGTCACATATTAAATGTCCTAATTAATTACTAAAACATTTCATTTTTTATTTTATAATTACTTTCTTTAACAGTTTTTTTTATCTTTTAGTAGGCTAACAATAATTATATATATAAAAGAGAATGTAGGGGTGAGGGTTAAGCATAAGCCTCCATGGCCATTTATCTTTTTTTCTAGATTTTTAATTTATTTTAAATAAAAGTCACATATTAAATGTCCTCATTAATTACTAAAACTTTTTATTTTTCATTTTATAATTATTTCTTTTAATAGTTTTTTTTTATCTTTTAGTAGGCTAACAATGCTTATAAATAAATAATATATTTTTTTCTAGATTTTTGATTTTATTTTAAATAAAAGTCACATATTAAATGTCCTAATTAATTACTAAAACTTTTCATTTTTTATTTTATAATTGCTTCCTTTAATAGTTTTTTATCTTTTAGTAGGCTAACAATCAATATATATATATATATATATAAAGGAGAATGTAGGGGTGACGGTTAAGCATAGGCCTCCATGGCCATTTATCTTCTTTTTTTTATTTTTAATTTATTTTAAATAAAAGTCACATATTAAATGTCCTCATTAATTACTAAAATTTTTCATTTTTCATTTTATAATTATTTCTTTTAATAGTTTTTTTATCTTTTAATAGGCTAACAATGCTTATAAATAAATAATATTTTTTTTCTAGAAGGCTAATAGTTTTTTTTTATCTATTAGTAGGCTAACAATCAATATATATATATATATATATAGAAGAATGTAGGGGTGAGGGTTAAGCATATGCCTCCATGACCATTTATCTTTTTTCTGGATTTTTGATTTATTTTAAATAAAAGTCACATATTAAATGTCCTCATTAATTTCTAAAACTTTTCATTTTTCATTTTGTAATTACTTCTTTTAATAGTTTTTTTTATCTTTTAGTAGGCTAACAATCAATATATATATATATATGTATATATAAAGGAGAATGTAGGGGTGAGGATTAAGCATAAGCATCCATGGCCATTTATCTTTTTTTCTAGATTTTTGATTTATTTTAAATAAAAGTCACATATTAAATGTCCTCATTAATTACTAAAACTTTTCATTTTTCATTTTATAATTACTTCTTTTAATAGTTTTTTTATCTTTTAGTAGGCTAACAATCAATATATATATATATATATATATATATATATATATATAAAGGAGAATGTAAGGGTGAAGGCTAAGCATAGGCCTCCATGGCCATTTATCTTTTTTTCTAGATTTTTGATTTATTTTAAATAAAAATCACATATTAAATGTCCTCATTAATTACTAAAACTTTTCATTTTTCATTTTATAATTACTTCTTTTAATAGTTTTTTTTATCTTTTAGTAGGCTAACAATCAATATATATATATATATAAAAAGGAGAATGTAGGGGTGAGGGTTAAGCATAGGCCTCCATGGCCATTTATATTTTTTTCTAGATTTTTGATTTATTTTAAATAAAAGTCACATATTAAATGTCCTCATTAATTACTAAAACTTTTTATTTTTTATTTTATAATTACTTCTTTTAATGGTTTTTTTTAATCTTTTAGTAGGCTAACTATTAATCAATATATATATATATAAAGGAAAATGTGTCTGGGTTAAGGATAGACTTTCATGCCCATTTATCTATTTTTATAGAATTTTGATTTATTTTTAAAAAAAACATACATTAAATGTTCTCATTAATTAATAAAACTTTTCATTTTTCATTTTATAATTCTATAAAATAGATAACATTATAAATCAAATATAATTCTTTTAGTAGGCTAACAATCTTATAAATCAAAAATATTTTTAATATTATACGTTCTTATTTATTTACATTTTTATGGATAAGCTAGCAATACTTAAAAATCAAATCTTATTTAATAAAATATATTTTTTATTTATTTAATTTTTTGTTTTAAATTGTTTTATTTTCTTAATAAGCTAACAAAACTTTTTATTTTTCATTTTATAATTTTATAAGATAGATAACAATGTTTATAAATCAAATATTTATTTTAATATGTTATATTTTTTTATCTTTTAGTAGACTAGCAATGTTTTTAAATCAAAAATATTTTTAATATTGCATGTTTTTATTTATTTACAGTTTTATGGATAACATAACAATACTTATAAAACAAAAATTATTTAATAAAATATATTTTTATTTATTTAATTTGTGTTGCCTTATAAGTTAACAATGATTATAAATCAAAACTTTTAAATTGTTTTTTTAGTAAGATCTATGTCAATGTTTATATTCTTTCTTTTAGTAAACTAACAATATTTATAAATCAATACTTATTTTAATAAATTATATTTATATATATATTTTTTTTCTTTTATTTTTTTGTAAGATAACAACTGCTTATAAATCAATAAAATTTTCTAATATATTATAATTATTATTTTATAACAATGGTTATTATATTATGATATTGAGTTTATTGATTTATTTTTCCTTCGTAACCTTTCTAGATCTAAATATTATATGAACTTTTTTATTAAGATAGATAACATTTATTATAAATCTAATACTTATTTTAATAGAGTATATTTTTTATCTTCATTTTTTCTTTTAGTAAGATAAAAATGTTTATAAATCAATTTTTTTAATATGTATATTTACATTTTTTTTGGGATAAGTTAACAAATACTTATAAATCAAAACTTATTTTTTATTTATTTAATTTTTTGTTTTTCTTAGTAAACTAACAATGATTATAAATCAAAACTTTTAAATTATTTTATTTTCTTAGTAAGATACCATATGTTTGTATTTTTCCTTTTAGTAAGCTAACAATACTTATTTTAATAAATTGTGTTTTTGTTTTTTAGTTACATAACAATTGCTTATAAATCATTTTTTTAGTAAAATATATTAATCTTTATAATAATATTTGTATTGACCGTGCAAGGCGCGATGCTGTTACCTAGTTTTATAATAAAACGAAGTACAGTACTTATAGGAAAGCAAACTCTAAAACTAACCCGTTACTTCTTCCTAAGCCATAAATAAAGGAATACAAAGATGACTCCTAAAGCCACGGTTAATTTGAACATTAATAAATAAAATAAAGGGAAAAGTCTAAAAACCCCAATGAACTTTAGTTTTTGGAATGATTAAGTTTTTGGACAATTTTTTAGAACAAATAAGTCATTGGACTTTTCAAAACCTGTTAAATAAATCATTGAACTTTCGAAAAACTGTTAGATATGTCCTTATGACCTGTAAAGCTGGTTAATGTGGTGAAATAATCGAAGAAGCCCGGAAAAGCCCAAGGAAATTTCACCGGTGGGTTGGGTTGAGGGATGGGGCGACGGCGACGATGAGCTGGTGCGGCGGCGTGTGCATACAGATATGGAGTGTATATATATATATATATATATCTCAAAACAAGTTATTGCGTTATACGTGATCGCAAAATGAAAAAACGTAGATTATTTCCCGCGGATTCTAAGATCCTAGTGGTTATGCACTTTCTTGTTGACGGTTTCCCGCTTAACTCTAGATGTCCATTTTCTAGTTTCTAATCACCATCGCCCGGAACTACTCGAATACATCGACTTTTTCGGATTTCTAGCCTCGACCTGCTTGTTGGTTCTTGCGATACGAGGGAAAACCGGCCTAACCACGGCTAACCGAAGTGCCATCACCGAACCGTTTCTAGACATAAACTCTAGAAAACACCATTCACAAGAAAAAAGAGAATGCCCATATGGAAAAGCTTCTATTTTTCAACTTGTTACATTTTCTTGGCTCAACCTGGTCGGAATCAAGAAACCCCTCGACCAAGATGAACCGGATGTTGACGTTATCGATTCCGCTAGTTTTACATCGGAATTCTTCGACGAATGCTTAAATCATCCGGAACCGAAAACCATTCTATATACAAAGTAATCTATCTGTTAAGATGGTGACGGTGAGGGAAGAATGGGACGTTTAATTGTCGATTTTTCGGTTGAATAAGCAACATTTGGTGGTTTTACAACGATTAATGTCTCAATCATCTCTTCGTTTAATCTATAACTAATAACCCCCAAATCATAGCATAAGCAATTTCACACCAAGAACACATACACACATAATGAGGAGAATATTGATAGATTTCTTACTTAAATGAGCTGGATTTGAGGTTAGCCCACGTCATTTCACGATAGCTTGCTCTTACTTTATCCCAATGAAGCGGTTTCAATTTAGGTTTTGGTGTATTCTCATTTGTTTCAAGATTTTCCGGCAATGTTTCTAACGGAGAAGACGGTGGCTGATGACCGGTTACGGGATTGAGTGACGGTGGGGGCATGGAGGAGCGACCGGAATGAGAGCCGTTCTGTTTTAGATGCTTTTAGGGTTTTTTTTTAATTTATAACTTTACCTATTGTTTAAGTTGCAGGTTACATTTTTAAACAATGAGGATGAATGTAACAAATTTTAGAAAATTTTAAGGATTTATTTAACGTGTTTTGAAAAGTCCAATAACTTATTTGTTTCAAAAAATTGTCCAAGAACTTAATCATTGATTTATCTGTTATGTCATGTCAGAACTTGCCAAGCATTGAACAACGCACCCTAAAGGTAGAATGGTCCCCCTACTGGACCAAACCATACTAGCCCAATATCATCCCATCGGATGTAGGATGTGTGCAGACGTGACCTCTACCCTAAATAACAGAGCAAGTGTTTCGGGATGACCCCCTACCAAAGGAGGAACCAACTTCAAAACAAAATAAGTAGAGAATTCAAAAACATGATTAAAAGAGCATGATAGCTTGATTTTATGAAAACTTCTAATTAGAATGCAACAAATAGTTTCTCTTTAGTAAATATTACATGCAAACTACCTCTAGATTTGATTCTAATGCTCTACCATAACTAACCTGAGAGTAGATAATTCTGATACAAAATCTCTCGGGAAGTAACATATCATGACTCGGGATCTGTAAAATCCGACAGACTATCCAACATTTGACTTTCTGCCGAAGCAAAAGATTCGGATGTAGTAATCGTTGAGAGAGAAGACGGAGATTCGTCAGAATCTGAAATCACTTCATCATGTAATTCATCATCGTCGTCGTCATGTAAGATTATATGGTCTTCATCGATTTCAGAAGTATCCGATCCGTCACCTCCCATCAAGAGCTTGTTTATTGCAGCCTTGGCGGTTTCAACAAACCATTCGTCCTCCGGAAGTGCACTGGTGAAATTAAAATATTAGATGCTAATATGTACTTACTTATATGCAATTTGGACATATTTGTGAGGAGGAACAGATGATCCAAAACAAACAGACTCGGTGTATATCCCTTTCGAACAAAAGGCACACAATAATTAGCGTAATATAAAATAAGGAAAAAAAATTATAAGTATGGTTTCATTAAAAATTACATACAAGTGGTTTTTCCTTCTATTCTACTGTGATTAGAGATGGAAATTTTTAACGGGGCAGGGACGGGGATTTATTTTCATACGCAAAGCTGGGTCAGGGATGGCATTATCTGCACCTAATCCGACCCCAAATAATTTTTTTAATTTATTTAATATATTTATATAGTGTGTATATAAACAAATATATATATGTATATATGTATACATTTATTATTAAATGATAAATATATTTTATTTCAACATTAGTAATTAATGTAGTGACGAGTTATTATAATTTTAATTTTAGTTAGCTAAACGACACACGGAACAAACCAAATAAACTCCTTGTGTCTATCCAACGGTACCACAAACGTAACTGAATGAATTGGAATGGAATTTGGTGGAATTTGACCACGCGTTTGGTTGGTAGGAATTCAATTTCTTCACTTAAGCCAAGGAACGATGAATTCCTTAAATTGTGGAATCCAATGGAATTCAAAGGATTCCATCATTTTCATTATGTGAACCAAACATAGAATTTGGAATTTGGTCAAAGGAATTATCCATTCCAATTCCACCAAATTCCTTCAGATGGCGGAAGCCGTACCTTTGTTTGTTTGCGCCTCTGCCTGAGAACGTTCTAATAGCACGAGCAATGATGGACGATGCCATCTGGTGCACGTTTCTAGAAGGGTAACCAGCAAAACGTGCGATTTCAACAGTGAAGTGCATATCAAGAATTAACTGCAAAAAAATGTAGAATTTCCAACTCAATAAATAAAGTCGAATAGATTCAAGGTTGAATGGGACCACGAAATGAAAAAATGAAAAGACGGGAAACGATGGAACTGTTTTGTCATTAAATAAGATTACAAACCATGGAACTATTTTCTGAGCCTGCAAAGGGACTACACGCCATTAACTATGACTTTTTATATTAGAGTAAATTACGTTTTTTGTCCCTGTGGTTTGTTAATAGTTTTGATTTTCATCCTCGTGGTTTAGAAATTGCTATTTCCGTCCCTATGGTTTACAATTTATTGCTATTATCGTCCCTAGACTAATTTCTACCTTTAAGTAAAGGGACCAAAACAGTACAGAATTATAAACCATAGGGACTAAAACAATATTAAATTGCAAATCATAAGAACCAAAATAGCAATGAATTACAAATCATAGGGACGAAATCTCCAATTTCTAAACCACAGAGACGAAAATAGCAATTTTTAACAAATCACAGGGACGAAAAACGTAATTTACTCTATATTATTTGGCCAGATCAGATAAACATTTGGTGGAGTATTTTGATTTAGGTATTATTTCCCTAGGCGAAGGATTGTGTGAGAAGTTGAGGTTAACGTGAGAAGTGGATCTGAACCTTTGATCACTTTTAATCAAATACCCTCCAATGAGATTGCGGCTTAGAAGGGAATTGACTGGTGCATCTCGGTGCACCTCGTCCTAATGTGCATCCATTTTTCATCCAACGGTTGATAACCACTTCTCACGTTTCTCACGTTAACCTCAACTTTTCACCGGAAACCAACCCGATTTCCATATACTTCTATTTAATACCATGTTATAGTTACTTCATAAACATTTAAAAAAATAAGAAAACAAATAGAGATAGAAAAGCAAGGATTGTAACTCAAGTATCACAACAATCAGCAGCTTTTTGAGAGATAAAAATGATATTTAGAAAATCCCAGTTTTGCTAGCTATCTTAGAAGTTTACAGTTATATAATTATCATTAAAAAAATTCTTCACTAATGATTTACCTGTTGCAGCCCTCGTGGCTGAAGTTTTGCCACTTCGTTCTCTAAAACGCCCCAGAAATCCTCTTCATTGGACATCAACCACATCACTACAGTCTCGGTTAGCCTGGCAAGCAACACTTTCTGTATCCTTTCTTTCCCAAGTAACACATCCCCAGCAACCGTTGCTAACTGCTGCAACTTCCCAAATAACGCCTGTAGAATCAACATAAAGAAAAGGCCGGTTGGTAGCTTAAAAAGATTCGGTAATAATTTTCCAAAATTGATGACAAAAAGAATATTAAAAAAAAAGTATTCTCTATGTCCCATGAAAATAGCAGAAGCATTTGACAGGATACATAGCTTAATTGAAGAGTCTAGTGGGCTCGTATCAATATCACTACGGCTTTGTAATTGGCAAATAGGTAATCTTAAGCTAAATGGTTGGCAAAGACATGTGTCTTTCACGAGACATCCCAAAAATGAAAATTCTTGCAATTTTCAAGGGCAGTGGGAGTAATAAAACGTACAAGAATGTTTCCATTAGTTAGAGACTTAACCTGGAAAGGCAACGAGGGCAAAGGATCAGAATTCCAACTGAGATCATCGCCTTCCCCACTTAAATAAATATTTGCATCAGGTCGTGTTTTACCATCTCTCGAATAAATGAAATTCAGCACATACTGTCTACAGAAATGATCTCTAAGCTTATCCAACGAATGCTGAAGCTGCCGTCTCCAGTCCTTATAATCTATCGTACTGTTCATTAACGGGGCAACGTTATCAGTAACTCCACTTCCCGATTCCTTGCTTTCATTTACAACGCTCCAAATTTCCGACATAACCATTGGTAATAACTCCTCTGCTATCGTAAATGCAGTTCCCAACAGGGCGAGTTGTTGGGAATCTGTTTCGGCGCTAAAAGGTATAGCTTCTTTTAACTCCACTAAACTATCGTCTTCAGATGGTTCAGGTAAAGCTTTTATCAGTTCATCCATGTATTGATCGAAAAGTTGCAAGATTCTAGTTAAAACGTTTCCTCCAAAGTGCAAAATGACTAGGCGCGTTAGCTGCTCCACTATATCCTGTCGAAAATATTTAAAATTAAGTTGCATTGTTGGGTAATTAATGGCTATAACAGTATATCATAAATAAATAAAAAATGTAATTACAGTTATCGTCCCTGTAGTTAATAATTTCGAATTTCATTCCTGTGGTTCGGAAATTACAATTTTCGTCCCTGGACTAATTCCTACCTTATAAGTACAAGGGACTAAAACAGTAATGATTTGTAAACCATAGGGACCAAAACAACAATAAATTTTAAATCATAGGAACAAAAATAGCAATGAATTACAAACCATAGGTACGAAAACTGCAATTTCTAAACCATAGGGACGAAAATCGCAATTTTTAACAAGCCACAGGGACGAAAAACATAATTTACTCTAAAAAAATTACAGTGTAAAAGAAACATGCCATTCTATTCTATGGAAGTAAGCAAAAAAAAGACTTTGGTGTGGTTCAAATAATTAGCATAGGATCAACCAAGTGGGCTGATGTTAATAAAAGAAACCCATGTGATGCCCTTCATTTACTAAGGGGCCATTTACCCAACACTTACCCGGTAAGCGCTTACCGGGTAATGATCAACACTTTCACTTAACTTACCGGGTAAGATTTTAGTCCATTAATATGGAATTGAATGCAACAATTCATCCGGTAAGCGCTTACTGGGTAAGAGTATCACTCTCACTTACCGGGTCAGACTCTCGGTCCTTGCCATCGCTCTTCCAGGGTAAGATTCTCGGTCCTTGTCATGTTCATCCGACAAGGTAAAGTGAAGCGTTAAGCACTTACTGGGTAAGCGTTTAGTAAACGGCGCGTAAGGCTATGTTTGGCAATTGGCAAACTAGCTAATAAGCTAGTTGTTAATCATGTTTGGTAAGAAGTAAGAACTAGCTAATAAGCTAGATGACAATGTCAAATGGCCTAAAAGGAAAACATAAGGGGCATTTATGTAAAATATAAGGTGCAGAATTGGAAAAAGGAAATGGAAAAGAAGCCCCAGTAAGCTATCTGAAGTGGGTTTTCAAAAAGCTAGTTTATCGCTTACCAAACAGGGATTGTTCAATAAGCTCAAAAAATAAACTAGCTTATGGTTGCCAGGCATAGTCTGAACACATATCTCCTCCTGCAACATAATTTTTTTCGTTTGAATTGCATATTTTAACTGCAAAATTGTAGGCAATAACATTCAAGCCGCTTGTTTTTATTTTTGCTTTAGTTATTTGACGTATATTAACCCTTACAGTTATTCATATTTCATGCAATGTTTTTAAGCCTATTCTTGATCTTTTATTTTATACTTTACATCGCAAAGTGTTGTCAAACAAAGTGTCAGGGGTCCTGTCAAAAAGCATTATGGGGCTGTTTGTTTACCTCTTAATAGTTCCATGAAGAGGCAACCTCTGAATCGCTGAGGTGAATCTTGTTTTGTTTGGCAAACGGTTCTAAAACCCTATGAATGATTTTGTATCTTGGGCCTCCCTTAACAATTCAGCGCCCTAATTTCATTCTCAACAATTACCAAACAACCATATTTCATTTTGCACTATATCATAAGAGCCTCTTAATCATTCTGACCACTTAATCATTCTGCACCAAACCATTCAGCAACTGCCAAACAGCTAGAAAGATATATCGTCACATCTTGGACGTGTACAACACTTATCGATTTCATATGCATGCCTGACGATGTCCATTCTTAAGTGTTTGCCACATAATACCATGTTTATATGCAATCTGCTCTGGGGCCATCTATCTATAGCTAAACTTTACTATGGGGCTGTTTGGTTGGTTTTCCATTAAGCCATGTATGGATAAAGTTGTCTGGGTGGATTAATCTGTCTATAGAGATTGGGAAGGTTTTTGTTTGGGAGAGATTTTTCTTAAACAGAAGGAGGGTGTTTTTTATTGGGAGGGGCAGGTTTGGAAAAAACTTGGTTTTCTGCATAAAGCTCCCCCCCCCCTAAAAGAGTATTGAATAAGCCACTTTCTATATCATTAAGCCACTACCAAACAGTCATGTATAGCTGACCCAATAAGTTGTGAAACCCATTAAGCTCATTAAGCTGTGTAAGATATTGTGTGATAAAATTTAGGTGGGTAAAGAAATTTCCTGGTTAGAATCCAAAAAAAACCCATATAGATTCTCTATAGATAATAAAGTTTACTCACTTTGACCATGAAGATGAACCTTGTGCCGCTATCAACAAGCAGGCCATCAGAAGATATAGCAAAAGTAGACAACGGAGACGCAAGGCGAGGAGACAATGGCAAGATTTCATCATTTCCAGAAAAATCAAAAACTAATTTTCTTGCCCTTCTGAAATTCAATTCCAAAACTTCTTCAATATATGGCTCCAAAAGCACCAAAAGCACCTTTGAGAGCTTCAGACCCTGTGATTCCAACGCAGAGCAGTGGTTAAGACTCGCCTGAACACATACACTTGCAGCACGTAAAGCTGAAACAGTCTCGGAAGAAGGTGCATTCTCCTTAACCAACCGCACAAATAACTCAATCTGCCATTCAGCCCATTGAACAGCTCTGTTACTGTAAACCAGATCGTCTCCAAACATCAAACCCATCTCTTTTGTTGTTGATGAGATTGTGGAAAATATGAGGTTAGATAAAGTAGCGGAAAATGTTTCCGGGTAACAAGGACATGATGGAAGAAAGACCTCGATTCTTTTCTGAAGGCGGGCCCCGTTGGCTTTTAGAAAAAGCTGATGTGCAAGAGGACCTTTTCCAAGCTTTAATAAACCAGAAACAGCAATTTTCAGATCGGAAGCACTAATCAATGTCTGATCAGTCGTCTGAACCAACTGATCCTCGAGAATCGATTTTCGTTTCATTAAAGCGGATTTGTATGATTCTGAGGTTTTAAGTTCTGGATGTCTTCTTTCTTCTGCATCGATTGCTTCTATTGCTTCTTCCACTTTATGTTCAGCCAGAAGTACATCGATATTCTCCAGATATAACGTCTTAAAATCATCTGCTTCATTTGAAAAGTCAATTTCATTGTCTTTATGAAGTTCTTCGGGATTCAGGAGGTTTGGGTTGGCTCGGCTCCATTCTCCGAGTTCATGATAGACGCCACTCAATAAGTCCTGTACGAGGATTCCCTGTGCAGAAATATTCTTTTGTAGCTCATTAAGCTCATGCTCCATTTCCACAACCTCTTCAGATAACCTTTTATTTTATTAGAAATTACAATAAACAACACAAGCTTTTAGAATTTATGTTAAGATGTGTAGAAAATTAAATGATTAAAGAAATTAAGAAACTAGCAGCACACAAAGCAAAGGTTACCTATGCTTAAGGAGCTGTTTGTTTACCTCTTAATAATTCCATCAAGAGGCAACTGCTGAATTACTAAGAGGTGAATCTTGTTTGGCGAAAAGCCTCTTAATGGTTCTAAAACCCTCTGAATGATTTCGTATCTTGGGGCCTCCCTTAACCATTCAGCGCCCTAATTTCATTATGAACAATTACCAAATAACCATATTTCATTTGCACAATATCATATGAGCCTCATCATTTTGACCACTTAATCATTCTGCACCAAACCATTCAGCAACTGCCAAGGGTATCTAGTACAGTAGTTGACCATTAAATTTAAAGGAGTTTGCCTATGCTTCCACTTAGGGATATCTAGTACAAATATTACGTACTAATCCACATGCACAAATAAGAGACAAAAGGAAGGGACAAAGGGAAAGTGAGAGAATATTACCTCAAAAAAGCCAAGTACTTGGATTGAGTGTTGCCACATAAATTCTCTACCGCATCCTTCAAATCAAGAAGCTCGAAACAAAGCTTTCTGATGCCCTATACATAAGAAAATTTGTGTTTAATCACAGAACTATGATCCACATATATAAAATGGATGGTTAACAATTTGTCACTTTACCAAGACAAAGATGAAAGTATTGAAGGAAAAAACATAAAAAGGAATCTGTAAAAATCAAAATTCAAAATGTTCATAGTAACAAACAATCATTACTTTAACAAAACATGATTCATACAGGTTACATATTTGAACCTAGTACTTATGCAAAGTCTTGAAACCTTGTTTACAATTAGAGCATCAAGCAAAGAACCTTACAAACACAAATTGTATAACCTCAACCAAAGTTATTTCTCATAGTTATATATGTTTTTATGATATCAATGATTTGTTGTTCCGTAGAAGGATTAGGTGCTGTTTGTTTTTTCTATTTCAGCACTTATTTGACACTTATCACTTATTCGGTCAGATGTTTTCAAAATAAGTGTGTTTGTTTTTTCTTTTAATTCAGACCCACTTATCACTTTTTTTGGTCTGACCGATTAAGTTGAAACCTAAACACTTTTTCTTTTCAGCCTCTTCCTCTCTCTCTCTCTTGTACGACTCAAGAGATGGCTCCAACTCCAAATCCATCTCCTTCACTTATCACTCCAAATCCATCGACAAAGCCATGAACGACCGCCCTCCACCACCACCATCTTCTCCTCATCTTTCTCCTTCTTTCTTTTCTCTTGCTTTCTCGATTTCACCTCCCTCCCAACCCCACCACCATCACCACCAGCCGGCGGCGGCCCTTTCTCCATGGATGCAGAAGAAAACGGGTCAAGACTCCACCCACACCCACTCTCTTTTTTCTCTATTGTCTTCTCCATCACACTCTCTGTACCGAAAGCCTAAAACCCAGCTGGGTTTCACACAATTTCATATATATATATATATATATATATATATATATATATCCATCTGGGTTTTTGTTTCTATGGACTCTTCTTCAGGTTCGATTTTGCAGGTTCTCTTTTGGGGTCTTCTTGGCTTTGCAATCTCTATATCTTCAAAAAGAAGAAGACGACCTCTGTTTTCATTTTCTTGTTCATTAATTCATATCTCATTTAAATTCTTTGTGGGGTGCTTCAAAGATCCTTCTCAAGGTTATAATTTTGTGAAAAGAATGAATCTTTATTCATTTTGGATAAAAACCCTTTTGTTAATTTGTTGAAAAGATTGGATCTTTGTTGATTGGTGAATTCGAAGGATGGGTTTTCTTGTAGTATTTCTTTGAGGCATTTTGTCATACAGTTGAACTGCAATTTCAATTAGATAGAAAATGTGATATGTGATGGACCTTGAATTGATATATCATATATATAAGAAGTTATAGATTGGTTTTATAAGTTCTTGATCTTGAAAAGTTACCGAAAGTTCACAGGTTCGAATCGCGTGTATTTCGTAGTATATTCGGTTGCTTTCAGATTTCAGCTTACAAAAACAAACAGTCTTTCTGATTCAGATTTCAGACTTCAGTCCCATCACTTAAAAATCAGGACTGAAATCAGTGTTCAGACTTCAGCACCACTTAAAAAACAAACGCCGCCTTAATGTATTTTCATCCCTTTTTAAAAGCTTAAGCTTCCCATAAAAAAAATTCCAATAGAAGAAAAATTCCAATAGAATGAAAAAGGCCGAGATCCCAAGGAGGAGGAAGGCAGCCAAAAACAGCTAATTTTGGGGTTTTCAAGAATTGACCTTTTTTTTAAAATACCTAACGTACTCCTCCCAACAACTATATTTATTGGTTAAAGTGATCCTTTTGCTTGCTAACTTCTTGACTAGAATAAAAACTTGGTTCCATAGTTTTTTACACCATTCTCATCTTTCTGGATCTATTATGATAGTAATGAGTGCATTCAAGACAGAGTTTCACTTGAATTGGCTCTCAATGAAATTGAAGATGATTTCATGGAGGTAGAAGATGCTAGAAGTCAATATACAACCCTTACTAACACAGATGTGAAGGATAGATTACCTATAAAAATGATGATGAAGAGTTGACGACTATTGAGAAGACAAAGACCAAAATAAATCAAGAATATATGAAAAAAAGAGCAAAAACGAAGACATCAAAATAACTTTATAATTTGTAGTTCGAGTTTGCTTTACGATTAATTAGTTTACAACCTTATAGATGAACCAACTTGTATATTAATTTACAATTAAATGAAGGTTCGAGGTATTTTTTAAAATAATTGTGCATTTCATTCTTTTATATATGTATTTGTTATTCAAAAAACCAAAAGGACCGGTTACGACCGGCGGTCCGTATTGGTCCTAAATTTTGGCCAAGGACTGGTTAAGTCCCGAGCCGGTCTTCTTTTTGGCTAAAAAGGATCAGTCTTCTTAGGATCGGTTAAGGTCCGGTCCTTGTGCACAGTGCACCTCTAAGTACAATACATATTAATTAGAGCAATCAGCAAAGTTCCTATTTGTTTTTCTTCTTCCCAAGAAGACTCTCCCCTTTCTGGTTCCATCATGCCTCGGGTCGGGTCTTCTGGTGCTTTATTTAATTGCTTCGAGCCTTTTGAGTCTTGAATTCAGTGGTTAAACAAAACCATTTTCCTATTTTCACTTCACTCATGAAGCATGGATAATAAGTTATGTAAATATGTATCACAATATATGCTCATTTATTATATACTTATGTTTTCGTTTTATCAGTAGTATCTAGTCCCCAAATGCTTCTGTTAGATTACTAAGGTTCCATTCATTTTCACCATGTTCTTCCATTCTCCATTCATTTTCACCATTTCCACTACTATGATTCATGATTATATCTCCAACATATGTCTTCAGGCCAAACTTTTTTAAAATGCACAAATGCAACACCTAATTGGCTAGTAAACCCATCAAGGAAGATGTATAAACATATAACAGCATTGGGGATTTCAAAAATTGGGGAGAAAGTTGAAACTCAATCAGTAAGATGCCATATACTTTCTCAAATCTACTCACAACTTCACAACCTAATAGTCTTATTATGCAAAATAACCGTCAATCCTTTAAACAACAATGGTATTTGAGATACAATACCGACGCATACACATAATGTCATCATCCTACAATTACAATCAACTTCATACTTCTAGAATTCAGACCTAAAATCTCTCAGATTCAAACATTAACATAGATTTTCTCCTATTATTAGGTCTCGCTTCGTAGTTTAAATTTCAATTCTCACAGATTTTGAGCTTACAAGTGAAACACACACTGAAATCTACGTCGAAATAACGAAACAGAGACATACGACTGTGATTAACAGCAAAGAGATTGATACCTTTTCAGTTTTAGACTGATAGATAGTGTCGATCTTAGATTGTGGAGTGACGGATTCGATAGATGGGAAATCGTCGTCTTCTTCGCTGCTCTCCATCTTCAGTTTTGCTTTGAAGAACTCAACTTCAGTTGCGTCCTACTATTTATGCAGCTGCACAGCTGTACTATGCTTTTCTGCAACTATTCCTCTTGAATTTATGGGTTGATTTGAGTTGTCGCTGCCCTGAGTTACAGCATTTCTTGTGTTAATGTATGATTTGTGTTTCAACCATTTTCAGATGTTGCGAAAACAGTCTAGGTTTTTTCCGTCTCCCGGCGGTGGCATCCGACCATAAACCCACCAATTTACGGGATCTTGTAAAGGATTCTTTTTACATTTAAGTTATTTTTGAGAATCGTATGTGGTTGATTTTTAAATGTTCTTTAATAAAACTAGTGATCTGGCCCGCGCCTTGCGCGGAGTTCCAAAAATATTATATGAAAAATTTTAATCCAAAAATATTATATGAAAAATTTTAAGTTTTTTGTATAGATCATTTTCATTTTTTCTTGTATTAATAAACTATATTGCAAGTTATTGAGTGTTGTTATCATCATCCGATGCTTCGTGATTGTGATATGGATGATCACCAACGATAACCAAATCGAAATAATAAACAATTTCAAGAAGGTTTGAAGATGATAGTAACATTCAAAATTGCTTACCATATAAATAATAATAAATAACAAAGATGGGCTTACTTACAGAAAAAATACGGGTTAAGTTTAGCAACTAAAAATACAAAATAAAAATAAACTTAGCCTATCTTGTAGAAGCTTTTTGTTTGTTCTTATTTGTTCTTCAAACCCCCTTTTTCAATGATTTAGCCCGCCACCAAGAAACTTGCGGTCAACATTGCTCAATAATATAAACCAATTTAATTATTCTTCTATATGAATAACCAATCAAAGATAATCTGTTGTCGAACCTTCTTGCCGAGAGTTGGATATACACGATGTTTTATCATCATGGTTAGAAATAAATAGTTGCAAATAAATATGGAACTGGTTTAAGTGACATGGTTCACGATGTCGAACCATATCAGATTTGAAACAATTAAGTTATTTGTTGGTGTTAGGAACAGTTAAGTAACAACAAAATTGAGTAATGGCATTGATATCAGACTCATTAATCTCAATAAAAACAACACTAATATTGGCTTTGGCTGAAAAAACATGAGTCAAACTTAAAAATATCAATTCAAAAAATGAATTACATGTATTTAAGCAAAGTAAAACATTAACACATCCATCCAAGCATGTTCATGCATATGCATATTCAAGTATTTCATAGCCAAAGGCTCCCACTCATGTAAAATTCAAACACTTAATAGACAAATAATGTGTTTGTAGTATGTGAATATTGAGGATTATAATGTGATATATATAGGTTAAGTTGTTGTCAGGAACAATTGAGGAACCATGTTATATGAAGCTTAAAATCTAATAAAGCACATAGTAAATGGATTAATGTCATCATGTTCGACTAATCGTTATTCGAATAATTAATAAAAGTATAAAAATAACCTCTTTTGTAGAAGGGGGTATGTTTTGACATGAAATGGATATATCCATATATCTACTCAAATATATGAGATGGTAAAATATGGCAAAAATCTATACCGAAAAAGGGTTCACGTGGACATATTGGTTCACGTAAGAGCACACGTAAAATACCAAAGTGGGTTATTCATATTCAAGCAAGTTTCAATAATACCATTGTGATTGTTACAAATGTACGGGGCAAGTGGTTTCTTGGTCCTCCAACCCTGAATTATGGGTTTCAAATTTTAGATTGCTTCGGGTTCGAGTTGGTTGGGTTTTGGGTATTGATATATGCAAAAAGTATATACATTCAATCAGTTTTGATGATGAAATCGATAATAGGTTTAGAAATTTGAAGAGTATGGCAAAATATGATTTGGGATTTTCAATAAGATAATTATATAGATAAATATATTTATATAATATTTTAAATTATATATATGTATATATCGGGTTTTCGGACAGGTTGGGTGGCAAAAAACCATACCCAACCCGAACCTAAATATCCCTCAAAAAGTCGGGTTTCTGATTTTCGGATTTCGGGGCATTTTGATTCGGAACAAACACCTCACTTTCAATTGGTTCCGGGTCAGGTTTTGCACACCCCTAGTTCAAGCAATTCCATTCAACCTTTCATTCATTCTTTAGTATAAACTTCGACCTGGATAACAATAATATTTTGCGAATAAACAAACGACGGTTACAATGTTGATCAATACATGATCTACACGAATACGCAAATTTCTCTTTTGAATGTCAAGAATCCACAAGTATCTAGTAAAACATGGAAAGTAGATTACCGATTTCTTCCCAAATTGTGTTTCACACCCCGCTTAGATCTCATCCTTTTAACATCCTTCCAATTCCTTTTGAATGGAAAACGATGCCATTCTTGTGCTCTCTAGAAACCCATGTAGAATCCTCCACAATTATAATCATCAATAATCGTCGATGTCTCTCCTTCGATTTAGCCTGCAATACGATAAGGATTTTCTCATGTGCAAAATCATGTAAACCGACAAACAAAGACAAAACCTTATAATTAATAAAAAAAAGACCTAAATTAGTAGCAATATTCATTGATTTCTCCTCATAAGGGCTAGAGAGAGAGAGAGAGAGAGAATCTAAATCGGGTAAAGAAACTTACATTGTTACATGGATTTCAAATTTCTTCCACTGGAATCAATGCATCGGAGGGATACCATGTTTGAGTATAAAAGAAAAGAGACATACTTGTGACTTGTGAGGAAGTTAATATGTTTTTAAGACAATTAAATATTTTACAATTGAGTGATAAGAGATGGATAGATGAAGAGGTGGATAAGATAAATGAATTGCAATAAACAATGACTTCAAAACCTACAATGGTAATTGAAAAGTTTGGAGTTAAGCCTAAAATTAATTGTTATTTACAAAATTACAAAATTGAAAAACAAAATAACAATAAATATAGAGGTGGGAAAAGTTGAGTTAAGGAGAAAAAATATAAAGGATGTTCTAGACATGAGAAGATGCCACATCACTACACTTGGTTTTTGTTTTACTATATATATTGATTGATCTGGTCTATCTTGATATATCTTATTACAGTGTATCTCACTTTAATTTGTATCAAGTTGGAACAACGATTGATAATCACTTCTAATGTTAGCGTCAATTTCTTATCAGAACCCAACCCATTAACGTAAATAGTTATCTTTGACCGGCTCAGATAACTACCTCATTCCCGATTATCTCCGACACATCCCTAATTTCAAATACACGAGGACCGTGCTCCTCCCATTGCAGGTATTCGGCTACCGAGTAAATTGATAGCGGAGGTTCAGGAAAGTGCTTGTCAGTGTAGATTGGTTGGTACTCAATTTGAATCGCTCAAACAAGCCACAATCTCCTTTATAGCTCAAAACAATGATCGGGTATCTGTGCTCGAGTCTAGGCAACCACAGCTCTTGGCAGATGCTCTTCGAGAAGCTCTTCGGCCAGTCTCTGAAAACTTGGCCTTTTTATCCAACAGGGTGGAATCCTTGACCACTTCTCATTCTGACCTTGCAGTTTCTTTCGGTGCCTTCAAAGCATCAACGACAGTTAAAGATGTTGAGCTCTTCCGTCTTAATAGTGAGGCTCGTCGGCATCAGAATCTTCGGACCCGTCTCTCTGAGTCCCTTGAATCACTTCATCAAAAGGTTGATCTCCTTGAGAGGAACCTGGATTGGGATTTGGATCTGGGTGACTTTACCTTGACTATTGTTGATCCTGCCAGTATCAACCTTCTTCACTCCAAACTTGATCAGGTCTTCACTCTATTGGGTTTGACAGTTCGGCCTGTTGCTGAGGGGGAGAAATCTGATCAGCCACCGAAAATGCCTTCGGTCAAACGAACAAACAGCAATCAGCCTTCACTTTCCACCGATCAACCACACATCCACATCTCAAAGAAAGCCACCGATCTACCAGGTACTCCACCGAAACCTTTTGGTACTACTTCCTCTCCACCACCGAAGTCGTCACCACCACCGAAAACATCATCACCACCGATTCCTTCTCCATCGGTGGAGAAAACCCCAGCACTATCTGAGGAGGAGGAAGTGTCCAAAACCCCTAAAGATAAAGGAAAGAAAATAATTTCTGCCGAACAAGAAGCCGAAGAAGAAAAGAAAAAGAAAGAGTTAGCCAAATATGGGTCCCGACCTGCAGATGCCCAAACTCTAAAACTCAAGCCTTCATCCCAAGTATCTACCACCGACCTCGGTCTGACTCCTCAAGAGCTTGAGGAAGCCAGACTTGCTAAAAAAGCTTTGGATGAATCTAAAGCTCTGTCTTTGAAAGCGGCCAAGGAGGAAGCAGTAAAAGTAAAGTCTACCGATGCCATCAAAACTCAGAAATCGGCACTGAGTGCTCTTCAGGAAGAAAAGGATAATGAAATATCCTGGTACAAAAAGGCAATGCACTACCGAACGTCCGAACCAACAAGTCTCCAATCATGGGTATCAAAATTGCTACTTCCAAAGCCAATCCTGCCGACATTAGATTAATCATTGGAAGAGAAGATGGCATTTCTAGAAGTATTAGAGATTTCCACCTGAAACAATTCGGCCTCTCCGAATGGTTTGAACTCTCTAAACATCTGGTGAAAAGCGTAAATCCAAAGAAAGATATATTCATCAAGTACATTGAAGGCTTGATGGATAAAATGAAAGAAGTGAAAAAGAAACATAACATTGTCCTCTCCACCGATGAAAGAGCCAAACTTCAATCCCTTAAGTGTAACGTCCCAAAAATTACAAGCAAATTTAAATTTTTAAAATAAACATTTCATTTAAAACAACTCATTAAATGATCCCAACGTTTCGTTTGCAAACACATAATTAATATCTTTATAAAATAAAACCAGCGGAATAAACGTTTAATTATTAAGATCATAAAGCAACCAGCTCTCCTCGCGCGCCAGTGTGTACTCGTCACGCCTTGGAGTCGCCCGTACCTTAAACCACAAACTATTGAGAAAGGGTAAGCACGAAGCTTAGTGAATTCAAACATCATAAATAATACAGTTATTCCACACTACCCCTAAAACAGATAGTGACACATAAACGATCATACCGGTCTACGAACAAATCATAAACATGTATATCCACAACCACCCGCCTAAGAGGCACAAGTCGGTCCCACCGACCACATGATAACATCTTCGGCCCCGCCGAATCCCCGGTCCCACCGAGTCTCTACGCCACCCGCGTATAAAACCTCCGGCCCCGCCGGACCCTCGGTCCCACCGAGTCTCTACGCCACCCGCGTATAAAACCTCCGGCCCCGCCGGATCCTCGGTCCCACCGAGTTAACATGACAACATAGTATCAACTAGACACCCCACTATCTAGTTCCACAACACAATCACATAAAGCTACCACACACGTACTACAGCAATGATAAAACAACCGTTATTAGATATAGTGAGAGAACTCACCTCGAATGCGCGCCTAGCTTAACAACACAATTCAAGCTTCACAAATGTGGTCACTTCCCAGAACCTAAACGCATGTTAAAACGTGTCAATACGAGACCCGGACCCTATGACACGACACACGCTTAAACCGTCACTAAAACTATTTTCTGCTCTCGCCAAACAGGTCTGTTCGGGACCTGTTTCGACCTCTTTAAACCCAGAAAATTCCCAATATCATTTCATGGTTAGAAAGTACTCTGAGATAGGGTTTCAAGGACATATTATACGCCTCCTAACGATTTTTCTACAATTTATTATGAATTAAATACGAACGACTACCAAAGCTGCCAGTTTTCGGTCCAGCCTGCACAAACAGCCCAATACAGCCTAGCTACGGGCTTAATCGGACTTTCGGCAAAACACGAAAAACCTTCCCAACTCGATTAGGGAACTCTGGGCACCAATTTCACCCCAAAACGAGTTACGAGTAAAAAGTTAAGGCTTTCGCAAGATTAAGGCAGATTCCAGAAATTTTCACATGAAATGACGAATCACCGAACTTGCGACCACTTTATCGCCCAGCTAGAGACCGAACCAGTTTTCCGCTAAAACACAGAAAACGTGCCCGACCCCGAACTTGAACCGTGGGCGCCAGTTTCGGCTCAAACAGAGTTACGACGGAAAAGTTATAGCCGTCGCAAAAACAGTGGCTGCACCATTTTCCACATGAATTGATGATTATAAAAACGACGGTTTTAACGGAACGGCTTAAACGATTAAGGTTTCGGGTTAGGGTTTAGCTATCACGGTTTAACGGAAACTGAACCACACACGGCACCACTCACTGCCACCTACGGCAGGGGTGGTCGCCGGCGGCGGCCGCCGGCCGTTTTTCCGGCGACGCAGCGACGACAAGGAAAACGAACGAAAGGAAAACTTACTTCTCGATAAAACGTAGCAACGGAACTGAATCGTCGGCTTCTTCTTCTTCTCGTCGTCCTTCTCCCTCTCTTTCTCTTCTCGGTTACCCTCTCTCTCGCACTCTCTCTCTCTCTCTCTGCTGCTCACTCTCCCTCTACCTCCCTCTCTCGCGTTGATCTCTCTCTCTCTCCGGCCAACACCAGCAGCGGCGCTGGTGTGGTGGTGGTGGGGGGGGGGGGTTTCACGGCAGCAGCACTCAACACACAAAGAGGATGAGGTTAGGGTTTGATTGCGCCGTGGGAAAAAAACGAGAAGGAGAGATGTCGATTAGGTTGTTTGTTTGCGAGAGTGTGAAAGAGAACGAGAGTTACACAAAAGAATTGAGGTTCGGTTCTTTAAGCAAAACAACAAAACGCTCCATGAAATCTTGAAAAGAAAAACCACCTTTAGTCCCTAGGTTTATAAGATAATTCCTCTTCTTGACCTAACCTAGGATTTTTAACATTTTGACAATTCCGTTAACCCCGCTAATAAACATTTCGCTACGAGAAAAATATTAAACAATAATTAATCAAGAAATAACCATACCGGGACACGGGCTTTACAACTCTCCCCCACTTGGATTAGACTTCGTCCTCGAAGTTTACGTCCGCAAACAACTCTGGATAGTTTCACCACATCTCAACCTCGGGTTCCCAAGTCCACTCGGAGCCCTTTCTGTGTTGCCACTGGACTCTCCTCAACTAGAATCTAAATTTCTCACACCGTCTTAAAAATTTCTCGAATACATTTCTACCAACAACACTCCTTCAAGAACACTGAAATTAGGATCAGAAGAACACTCTAACAACTGGAATCATTCCTAGTCAAACGGCTTTGGTTGTCTCCCAACCTTAGATATTCTATACATCCCGATTCAATTTCAAGCTCTAACCCTCCTAAAGTTGCTCACCAATATACCTTACAGGATACTCGGATCCGATCATTCCTACCATTAACCATCGATTATCTCCTACGAGTTCTAATCGACTCCAAAGATTTTCAATAACTTATATTAACAAAACATCGACCCCCTGCCGAAAATCGGTCCAACCGATTACAATAACAAACATCGGCCACCCGCCGAACATCGGTCCAACCGATTACAATAACAAACATCGGCCACCCGCCGAACATCGGTCCAACCGATTACCATAACAAACATCGGCCACCCGCCGAACATCGGTCCAACCGATTACCATAACAAACATCGGCCACCCGCCGAACATCGGTCCAACCGATTACCATAACAAACATCGGCCACCCGCCGAACATCGGTCCAACCGATTACCATGAATCACATAAGCGTGGTATTATCCTTGACACTAACACAAATAGATATCCCCTACAATCAAGTCAACTAACACACATGTAGGTCATTCCCTTAACCGATACTACCCGACCTACATTACCAACACGCGTGGAATATCCAACCTCCCACCGTCGACGTATCCCCCACACACGCTCTACAAATCTAATTTATCTGAACCGAGGATACACCCTGACGCCTACCTCTCAGGTAACGCCTCAGGGCCCCGCACATCGGAATTACCTCTCAGGTAAGTGCCCACAACTATATCCTCCTAGCACCCACTAGAAAGCCTAGGCTATAACACCTGAACACCGGGGCCTCACCCCGAGATACCCAACCGACCACTACCAGCGACTGACTAACGTGCCTAAGGACCCAGAGCAAAACAGCCTACCCACAAGTGCCTATTCCGGATTGTCTCCCTCACCCAAACGTGTAAATACTCGACGTGCAATGAATGCCAAACGGTGCGACAAAAACAACTCATCAACTAGACTCCACATCGAGCCATTAAAACCGGGCAATTGGCCCATGACTAACTCCAGGTCAAAACCGAGCAAAATGCTCCACGCCTGCTAGACCCATAAGTCGGTCAAAAACGCGTTTAAATAAAGTCTAAGCAAGCAATACTCTAAAATCAACATTAGCCACAAAACTCAACACGGTTTACACAAAAGAGTTTTCCAAAAGGACTCACACCCTTAAAATTCTCAAAATGACACATAACACTTAAAAGCACATTTCCCCAAATGGTTTACAAAATCATTTACAAAATGCTTTCAACATCAGGATTTTCATCTCAAAAAAGATCGTATGTAATAAAACTACTACTACCTGATCGATAGTTACGCAAAACTGGACACGCTCGTCCCACATAGGAAAATCATGTTGAAAATCATTCCATTGCAGTTCAGTTTACTCACACAAAAGCAAAGCGTAACAAATAATTTCTTTAAAATGAACCGCCTCGATTCCAGTATGGATTGACTCATGACGTGCACTTAAAGTAACCGCTTGACCTTAAACAGGGTCCGACAAAGGTGTGCACATAATTCAAAATAAGTTTTCACGACGGTTGATTCAAAAATTCTTCTTTTTGATCATAAAATGACGTGGCACAGGGTTCGCCACAAATTTTTCGCGCGTCAGCTAGTCACACAAAACGATGACACGGTTTACAAATGTATTTTTGTTAAAACACAACTGTCTCGTGTAAGTTTCAAACTTGAAGACAGAAACCAGTCCGCTTCTATTAATTGGAAATATCGACTAAAACCTCATAAAATCTCAAACTGGGGGCAGGCATGCAAGCTTGTAACACTTCCTCAAGTTTCGTACTTGGGACTTATAACGTCAAAACATTATAGTTTAAAAATGTATTTATCGAAAATGCTCAAAATACCCGTTTCCTCCAAAGCAAAAGTTTTTAATTTCCCAAAAAAAAATGATCGGTAATTCTAAATTAACCGAATGTCAAAAATCTACGCATTTATATTCCCAAAATATAACACATTGTAATCGTATGCATGATGTTCACAACATTAAAACACTCCTTGGATCAAATGGTCTTTCATTTCGACAAAAAGGAACTAAAACATTTTCATGCACGACTCGTTCATCAAAATGTCGAGAACAAAGGTTACCTCGGTATGCATACCCCTAAGTCGATAAATCGCATTTTCATGGAAATGTCAATAAAACCTTTAGCTGACTAAAAAGCGCACAAAACAACTCCTTATGAAATGTTACCAAAATTCCTCCATGCATCACTTATGTCACGCATGAATCAATCCACACACTGAACTATTTGCAATAAAACACTTAGTAATACAAACTCTCGAACGAAAAGTTATGCGACACAGGAATTCCAAACTCATTTTAAACAAATCACCAAAATAGCCTTTATACAGACATCGTGGAATGTAACTTTCCGCCTCAACTCTAACACATGTGGAGGAGTTCCAATGTTAGAGTCTCAATCCGTAGTCACTTACCCAACATCTTAACCACCACAAAACACGGATAACATCGTACCCGAAAGAACTGTTGGAAAAATAACGAAAATGAGACAAATTCTAACAAAGTTTGCATTCCCGTGATAAAACGGTTTCAAGCATTTTCAAAACTATAATTCGAAATCTTGTGGGTGTGCTAAACATTTCCCAAAGTTTCACAACACAATCCATAAAAGGATTGGAAACACAAGGATTTGTTAAAGCAATCTTATTTTCAAAATAACTTCGTGCATGACTCATTCGGCATTCAACGTCTCGACCCCTACTACTCCGAAACTCTCCGGTCTACTATTGTCATCCAGACATTTAAACCTCTTAAGGCAAGTTGGGAAATCACATCAAATCATCTTACGGGTTTTCCTCAAATCAAAGTCGGCTCTATTAGCCTATGACTCTAGCACAATCTTCCATCTTGGCCCGAAATGATCTGCTTACAACAAATATCATCCTTATCGTCACTCTGAGTGACTAATATTAGAATCGTCTTTCTATTCCAACGACTACTAGTTTAGGACCTTCATCACTACCCCCAACGATCATCACCTCAAAACACTTCGAGTACACACCTGTACTAGTAGGTTTACTATAGTTGTTCCTCCTTGTGATGGCTATTCTGGGTAGACAATACAACGCGTTAATAGCACATAATAACTCATACTAACAACACTCACGCTCAACTCCTTGGATTCCTCGTGACTTCCCCGACTCGAGCATTGATCCTGTGCCTCCGGTAGTAGGAGCTCTACTACTACCATCCACACCTATCATCGCCCGTTCCGAGTTCCATCCCAAGGGGTCCAAGTAGTTTCTCGCCGAAACTATACACATATGCCCGCACCGGCATATGTACACACTCTTCCTAGCTCCCTAGGAACTTCCTCTTATCCCACTACCCTTGCTACTACCGAATCCCTACTAATTATAACGGGTGACCTCGCGAATACCCGATTATATGCAGTGCGAAATAAATAGGCAGTCGAATACAAGACTCTATCCTAGAACGGTTGGACTCAAACAAGAGTTGCGCAATAGAACTAAATCGAATATTCTAAGGCTATAAATCTCTTACTGCATACAACCTAGAGGGCATCCACTTAGTAACCTATCATAATTAGCATAAATTCCTAATAGCAAGTAGTTCAACATACAGCATAGTGTCCACAACAGGCAATCTAGCATGCATATTCTATGATCTAGAAAGCAATAAAACACTAAGTACTGTACCTTTCCCCTTTGGCTCCGGCTGACTGTACACACTGCGCCTCCGATCACCGTTTCTCAAACGGATCTTTCCTTCGTTTTATTTCCCAAAAATTTAAAGAAAATTTTTATAGCCGCAAACTTGAGATCAAACACACCGAAATGCGTTTGATTCACTCAAGCCGTGCTCTGATACCAAGTTGTAACGTCCCAAAAATTACAAGCAAATTTAAATTTTTAAAATAAACATTTCATTTAAAACAACTCATTAAATGATCCCAACGTTTCGTTTGCAAACACATAATTAATATCTTTATAAAATAAAACCAGCGGAATAAACGTTTAATTATTAAGATCATAAAGCAACCAGCTCTCCTCGCGCGTCAGTGTGTACTCGTCACGCCTTGGAGCCGCCCGTACCTGAAACCACAAACTATTGGGAAAGGGTAAGCACGAAGCTTAGTGAATTCAAACACCATAAATAATACAGTTATTCCACACTACCCCTAAAACAGATAGTGACACATAAACGATCATACCGGTCTACGAACAAATCATAAACTTGTATATCCACAACCACCCGCCTAAGAGGCACAAGTCGGTCCCACCGACCACATGATAACATCTTCGGCCCCGCCGAATCCCCGGTCCCACCGAGTCTCTACGCCACCCGCGTATAAAACCTCCGGCCCCGCCGGACCCTCGGTCCCACCGAGTCTCTACGCCACCCGCGTATAAAACCTCCGGCCCCGCCGGATCCTCGGTCCCACCGAGTTAACATGACAACATAGTATCAACTAGACACCCCACTATCTAGTTCCACAACACAATCACATAAAGCTACCACACACGTACTACAGCAATGATAAAACAACCGTTATTAGATATAGTGAGAGAACTCACCTCGAATGCGCGCCTAGCTTAACAACACAATTCAAGCTTCACAAATGCGGTCACTTCCCAGCACCTAAACGCATGTTAAAACGTGTCAATACGAGACCCGGACCCTATGACACGACACACGCTTAAACCGTCACTAAAACTATTTTCTGCTCTCGCCAAACAGGTCTGTTCGGGACCTGTTTCGACCTCTTTAAACCCAGAAAATTCCCAATATCATTTCATGGTTAGAAAGTACTCTGAGATAGGGTTTCAAGGACATATTATACGCCTCCTAACGATTTTTCTACAATTTATTATGAATTAAATACGAACGACTACCAAAGCTGCCAGTTTTCGGTCCAGCCTGCACAAACAGCCCAATACAGCCTAGCTACGGGCTTAATCGGACTTTCGGCAAAACACGAAAAACCTTCCCAACTCGATTAGGGAACTCTGGGCACCAATTTCACCCCAAAACGAGTTACGAGTAAAAAGTTAAGGCTTTCGCAAGATTAAGGCAGATTCCAGAAATTTTCACATGAAATGACGAATCACCGAACTTGCGACCACTTTATCGCCCAGCTAGAGACCGAACCAGTTTTCCGCTAAAACACAGAAAACGTGCCCGACCCCGAACTTGAACCGTGGGCGCCAGTTTCGGCTCAAACGGAGTTACGACGGAAAAGTTATAGCCGTCGCAAAAACAGTGGCTGCACCATTTTCCACATGAATTGATGATTATAAAAACGACGGTTTTAACGGAACGGCTTAAACGATTAAGGTTTCGGGTTAGGGTTTAGCTATCACGGTTTAACGGAAACTGAACCACACACGGCACCACTCACTGCCACCTACGGCAGGGGTGGTCGCCGGCGGCGGCCGCCGGCCGTTTTTCCGGCGACGCAGCGACGACAAGGAAAACGAACGAAAGGAAAACTTACTTCTCGGTAAAACGTAGCAACGGAACTGAATCGTCGGCTTCTTCTTCTTCTCGTCGTCCTTCTCCCTCTCTTTCTCTTCTCGGTTACCCTCTCTCTCGCACTCTCTCTCTCTCTCTCTCTGCTGCTCACTCTCCCTCTACCTCCCTCTCTCTCGCGTTGATCTCTCTCTCTCTCCGGCCAACACCAGCAGTGGCGCTGGTGTGGTGGTGGTGGGGGGGGGGGGGGGTTTCACGGCAGCAGCACTCAACACACAAAGAGGATGAGGTTAGGGTTTGATTGCGCCGTGGGAAAAAAAACGAGAAGGAGAGATGTCGATTAGGTTGTTTGTTTGCGAGAGTGTGAAAGAGAACGAGAGTTACACAAAAGAATTGAGGTTCGGTTCTTTAAGCAAAACAACAAAACGCTCCATGAAATCTTGAAAAGAAAAACCACCTTTAGTCCCTAGGTTTATAAGATAATTCCTCTTCTTGACCTAACCTAGGATTTTTAACATTTTGACAATTCCGTTAACCCCGCTAATAAACATTTCGCTACGAGAAAAATATTAAACAATAATTAATCAAGAAATAACCATACCGGGACACGGGCTTTACAACTCTCCCCCACTTGGATTAGACTTCGTCCTCGAAGTTTACGTCCGCAAACAACTCTGGATAGTTTCACCACATCTCAACCTCGGGTTCCCAAGTCCACTCGGAGCCCTTTCTGTGTTGCCACTGGACTCTCCTCAACTAGAATCTAAATTTCTCACACCGTCTTAAAAATTTCTCGAATACATTTCTACCAACAACACTCCTTCAAGAACACTGAAATTAGGATCAGAAGAACACTCTAACAACTGGAATCATTCCTAGTCAAACGGCTTTGGTTGTCTCCCAACCTTAGATATTCTATACATCCCGATTCAATTTCAAGCTCTAACCCTCCTAAAGTTGCTCACCAATATACCTTACAGGATACTCGGATCCGATCATTCCTACCATTAACCATCGATTATCTCCTACGAGTTCTAATCGACTCCAAAGATTTTCAATAACTTATATTAACAAAACATCGACCCCCTGCCGAAAATCGGTCCAACCGATTACAATAACAAACATCGGCCACCCGCCGAACATCGGTCCAACCGATTACAATAACAAACATCGGCCACCCGCCGAACATCGGTCCAACCGATTACCATAACAAACATCGGCCACCCGCCGAACATCGGTCCAACCGATTACCATAACAAACATCGGCCACCCGCCGAACATCGGTCCAACCGATTACCATAACAAACATCGGCCACCCGCCGAACATCGGTCCAACCGATTACCATGAATCACATAAGCGTGGTATTATCCTTGACACTAACACAAATAGATATCCCCTACAATCAAGTCAACTAACACACACGTAGGTCATTCCCTTAACCGATACTACCCGGCCTACATTACCAACACGCGTGGAATATCCAACCTCCCACCGTCGACGTATCCCCCACACACGCTCTACAAATCTAATTTATCTGAACCGAGGATACACCCTGACGCCTACCTCTCAGGTAACGCCTCAGGGCCCCGCACATCGGAATTACCTCTCAGGTAAGTGCCCACAACTATATCCTCCTAGCACCCACTAGAAAGCCTAGGCTATAACACCTGAACACCGGGGCCTCACCCCGAGATACCCAACCGACCACTACCAGCGACTGACTAACGTGCCTAAGGACCCAGAGCAAAACAGCCTACCCACAAGTGCCTATTCCGGATTGTCTCCCTCACCCAAACGTGTAAATACTCGACGTGCAATGAATGCCAAACGGTGCGACAAAAACAACTCATCAACTAGACTCCACATCGAGCCATTAAAACCGGGCAATTGGCCCATGACTAACTCCAGGTCAAAACCGAGCAAAATGCTCCACGCCTGCTAGACCCATAAGTCGGTCAAAAACGCGTTTAAATAAAGTCTAAGCAAGCAATACTCTAAAATCAACATTAGCCACAAAACTCAACACGGTTTACACAAAAGAGTTTTCCAAAAGGACTCACACCCTTAAAATTCTCAAAATGACACATAACACTTAAAAGCACATTTCCCCAAATGGTTTACAAAATCATTTACAAAATGCTTTCAACATCAGGATTTTCATCTCAAAAAAGATCGTATGTAATAAAACTACTACTACCTGATCGATAGTTACGCAAAACTGGACACGCTCGTCCCACATAGGAAAATCATGTTGAAAATCATTCCATTGCAGTTCAGTTTACTCACACAAAAGCAAAGCGTAACAAATAATTTCTTTAAAATGAACCGCCTCGATTCCAGTATGGATTGACTCATGACGTGCACTTAAAGTAACCGCTTGACCTTAAACAGGGTCCGACAAAGGTGTGCACATAATTCAAAATAAGTTTTCACGACGGTTGATTCAAAAATTCTTCTTTTTGATCATAAAATGACGTGGCACAGGGTTCGCCACAAATTTTTCGCGCGTCAGCTAGTCACACAAAACGATGACACGGTTTACAAATGTATTTTTGTTAAAACACAACTGTCTCGTGTAAGTTTCAAACTTGAAGACAGAAACCAGTCCGCTTCTATTAATTGGAAATATCGACTAAAACCTCATAAAATCTCAAACTGGGGGCAGGCATGCAAGCTTGTAACACTTCCTCAAGTTTCGTACTTGGGACTTATAACGTCAAAACATTATAGTTTAAAAATGTATTTATCGAAAATGCTCAAAATACCCGTTTCCTCCAAAGCAAAAGTTTTTAATTTCCCAAAAAAAAATGATCGGTAATTCTAAATTAACCGAATGTCAAAAATCTACGCATTTATATTCCCAAAATATAACACATTGTAATCGTATGCATGATGTTCACAACATTAAAACACTCCTTGGATCAAATGGTCTTTCATTTCGACAAAAAGGAACTAAAACATTTTCATGCACGACTCGTTCATCAAAATGTCGAGAACAAAGGTTACCTCGGTATGCATACCCCTAAGTCGATAAATCGCATTTTCATGGAAATGTCAATAAAACCTTTAGCTGACTAAAAAGCGCACAAAACAACTCCTTATGAAATGTTACCAAAATTCCTCCATGCATCACTTATGTCACGCATGAATCAATCCACACACTGAACTATTTGCAATAAAACACTTAGTAATACAAACTCTCGAACGAAAAGTTATGCGACACAGGAATTCCAAACTCATTTTAAACAAATCACCAAAATAGCCTTTATACAGACATCGTGGAATGTAACTTTCCGCCTCAACTCTAACACATGTGGAGGAGTTCCAATGTTAGAGTCTCAATCCGTAGTCACTTACCCAACATCTTAACCACCACAAAACACGGATAACATCGTACCCGAAAGAACTGTTGGAAAAATAACGAAAATGAGACAAATTCTAACAAAGTTTGCATTCCCGTGATAAAACGGTTTCAAGCATTTTCAAAACTATAATTCGAAATCTTGTGGGTGTGCTAAACATTTCCCAAAGTTTCACAACACAATCCATAAAAGGATTGGAAACACAAGGATTTGTTAAAGCAATCTTATTTTCAAAATAACTTCGTGCATGACTCATTCGGCATTCAACGTCTCGACCCCTACTACTCCGAAACTCTCCGGTCTACTATTGTCATCCAGACATTTAAACCTCTTAAGGCAAGTTGGGAAATCACATCAAATCATCTTACGGGTTTTCCTCAAATCAAAGTCGGCTCTATTAGCCTATGACTCTAGCACAATCTTCCATCTTGGCCCGAAATGATCTGCTTACAACAAATATCATCCTTATCGTCACTCTGAGTGACTAATATTAGAATCGTCTTTCTATTCCAACGACTACTAGTTTAGGACCTTCATCACTACCCCCAACGATCATCACCTCAAAACACTTCGAGTACACACCTGTACTAGTAGGTTTACTATAGTTGTTCCTCCTTGTGATGGCTATTCTGGGTAGACAATACAACGCGTTAATAGCACATAATAACTCATACTAACAACACTCACGCTCAACTCCTTGGATTCCTCGTGACTTCCCCGACTCGAGCATTGATCCTGTGCCTCCGGTAGTAGGAGCTCTACTACTACCATCCACACCTATCATCGCCCGTTCCGAGTTCCATCCCAAGGGGTCCAAGTAGTTTCTCGCCGAAACTATACACATATGCCCGCACCGGCATATGTACACACTCTTCCTAGCTCCCTAGGAACTTCCTCTTATCCCACTACCCTTGCTACTACCGAATCCCTACTAATTATAACGGGTGACCTCGCGAATACCCGATTATATGCAGTGCGAAATAAATAGGCAGTCGAATACAAGACTCTATCCTAGAACGGTTGGACTCAAACAAGAGTTGCGCAATAGAACTAAATCGAATATTCTAAGGCTATAAATCTCTTACTGCATACAACCTAGAGGGCATCCACTTAGTAACCTATCATAATTAGCATAAATTCCTAATAGCAAGTAGTTCAACATACAGCATAGTGTCCACAACAGGCAATCTAGCATGCATATTCTATGATCTAGAAAGCAATAAAACACTAAGTACTGTACCTTTCCCCTTTGGCTCCGGCTGACTGTACACACTGCGCCTCCGATCACCGTTTCTCAAACGGATCTTTCCTTCGTTTTATTTCCCAAAAATTTAAAGAAAATTTTTATAGCCGCAAACTTGAGATCAAACACACCGAAATGCGTTTGATTCACTCAAGCCGTGCTCTGATACCAAGTTGTAACGTCCCAAAAATTACAAGCAAATTTAAAATTTTAAAATAAACATTTCATTTAAAACAACTCATTAAATGATCTCAGCGTTTCGTTTGCAAACACATAATTAATATCTTTATAAAATAAAACCAGCGGAATAAACGTTTAATTATTAAGATCATAAAGCAACCAGCTCTCCTCGCGCGCCAGTGTGTACTCGTCACGCCTTGGAGCCGCCCGTACCTGAAACCACAAACTATTGGGAAAGGGTAAGCACGAAGCTTAGTGAATTCAAACACCATAAATAATACAGTTATTCCACACTACCCCTAAAACAGATAGTGACACATAAACGATCATACCGGTCTACGAACAAATCATAAACATGTATATCCACAACCACCCGCCTAAGAGGCACAAGTCGGTCCCACCGACCACATGATAACATCTTCGGCCCCGCCGAATCCCCGGTCCCACCGAGTCTCTACGCCACCCGCGTATAAAACCTCCGGCCCCGCCGGACCCTCGGTCCCACCGAGTCTCTACGCCACCCGCGTATAAAACCTCCGGCCCCGCCGGATCCTCGGTCCCACCGAGTTAACATGACAACATAGTATCAACTAGACACCCCACTATCTAGTTCCACAACACAATCACATAAAGCTACCACACACGTACTACAGCAATGATAAAACAACCGTTATTAGATATAGTGAGAGAACTCACCTCGAATGCGCGCCTAGCTTAACAACACAATTCAAGCTTCACAAATGCGGTCACTTCCCAGCACCTAAACGCATGTTAAAACGTGTCAATACGAGACCCGGACCCTATGACACGACACACTCTTAAACCGTCACTAAAACTATTTTCTGCTCTCGCCAAACAGGTCTGTTCGGGACCTGTTTCGACCTCTTTAAACCCAGAAAATTCCCAATATCATTTCATGGTTAGAAAGTACTCTGAGATAGGGTTTCAAGGACATATTATACGCCTCCTAACGATTTTTCTACAATTTATTATGAATTAAATACGAACGACTACCAAAGCTGCCAGTTTTCGGTCCAGCCTGCACAAACAGCCCAATACAGCCTAGCTACGGGCTTAATCGGACTTTCGGCAAAACACGAAAAACCTTCCCAACTCGATTAGGGAACTCTGGGCACCAATTTCACCCCAAAACGAGTTACGAGTAAAAGGTTAAGGCTTTCGCAAGATTAAGGCAGATTCCAGAAATTTTCACATGAAATGACGAATCACCGAACTTGCGACCACTTTATCGCCCAGCTAGAGACCGAACCAGTTTTCCGCTAAAACACAGAAAACGTGCCCGACCCCGAACTTGAACCGTGGGCGCCTGTTTCGGCTCAAACGGAGTTACGACGGAAACGTTATAGCCGTCGCAAAAACAGTGGCTGCACCATTTTCCACATGAATTGATGATTATAAAAACGACGGTTTTAACGGAACGGCTTAAACGATTAAGGTTTCGGGTTAGGGTTTAGCTATCACGGTTTAACGGAAACTGAACCACACACGGCACCACTCACTGCCACCTACGGCAGGGGTGGTCGCCGGCGGCGGCCGCCGGCCGTTTTTCCGGCGACGCAGCGACGACAAGGAAAACGAACGAAAGGAAAACTTACTTCTCGGTAAAACGTAGCAACGGAACTGAATCGTCGGCTTCTTCTTCTTCTCGTCGTCCTTCTCCCTCTCTTTCTCTTCTCGGTTACCCTCTCTCTCGCACTCTCTCTCTCTCTCTCTGCTGCTCACTCTCCCTCTACCTCCCTCTCTCGCGTTGATCTCTCTCTCTCTCCGGCCAACACCAGCAGCGGCGCTGGTGTGGTGGTGGTGGGGGGGGGGGGGGGGGTTTCACGGCAGCAGCACTCAACACACAAAGAGGATGAGGTTAGGGTTTGATTGCGCCGTGGGAAAAAAAACGAGAAGGAGAGATGTCGATTAGGTTGTTTGTTTGCGAGAGTGTGAAAGAGAACGAGAGTTACACAAAAGAATTGAGGTTCGGTTCTTTAAGCAAAACAACAAAACGCTCCATGAAATCTTGAAAAGAAAAACCACCTTTAGTCCCTAGGTTTATAAGATAATTCCTCTTCTTGACCTAACCTAGGATTTTTAACATTTTGACAATTCCGTTAACCCCGCTAATAAACATTTCGCTACGAGAAAAATATTAAACAATAATTAATCAAGAAATAACCATACCGGGACACGGGCTTTACATTAAGGAAGACATCCGCCTACCGAATACCAAGAACCAAAAGGTCACCGATCACATCTTCAAAGACTTGGCCGCGAAAGGAAGGATTCCCTATGTGGACAATCTAAATTTGTCTCTTCCCACTTCAACCACTTATCCCTCAACCACGATAAGTCTCTCACCGATTCCCGGACTCTACTTCAATGATGGTTTCGGCCACCGACGTTTCTTCAGGTTTTCTCAAATCCCCTTGGCCGACATAATTCTTCTTGAAGGCATATCCAATCTGATGACGTACATCCCCGAAGCTCAATCATTCTATCAGAACATCCTTGCCGAGATCCAGCGCCGACAAAAAATGAGAAAATGATCTATGTGTTTTCATTTTCATTTTTCAAGTACTTGTAAAATTTTCTTCATTTACCAATGTATGAGAATTTCAGTAATGCAAGTACTCTTCTATTTGAATTTCCTTGTTGCACATAGTTAACTTACTTGTAAATATTGTTTATAGTATACATACACATACAAAAGGAAAATAGATCAAAAAGAACAAAAAGAATGGTCTATGTGAAAAGAACCCAAAAAGAGTAAAAAGGGTCAAAATGCATTTTACTTTTCAATACTCTTTAATATTCTAAGGAAGGAGCTCAAATTCAAATAGGGGGAGATTGTTGGGTCACCAAGATTTGAAATTGACTCACCGATGCTTTTCCCTATATCTTACTTAGAATATTTTAGCATGGTTCCTTTGTAATGACTTGTACAATATATCAATTGTTCGGTGAAGTCGAAGATCAACCGAAACCAAGCTTGAAGACTTTCTTATTGTGGAAATAAGAAGATTCTTCTCAACATTCATACAAGTCATTGTCCACCGATTGTTTCCCCACACATCGGTGGACATCCTCTCCACCGACATTCCTCTCGTCGGCAGAAGCATCCCACCGATCTTGATGCTCAAATCGGTGGGATCTTTGTTTCAATGGTTTTCGTTGCAGATGGTTTCAAAGTCCAATGTCAATTGTATCGGTGGAACACCATCGGTGTGATTGTCTTGGAATACACATCAAGAAGATCATTTATTATGGGACAATATCCTTTGCCAGATAAAAGTGACTATTTGTCGTTTTATCCATTATCAGTTAAAGTCCCTTTCAGCATGGGTTCTATACCTAGTACCAAGGAAAAGGTGATAAAGACATATCAACTTTTCAGAAGTCAACATCCTCAAGCAAATCTGGTGATGACAAGTGTCCCAAGCATTTAATGCTTATCACACTTTTCACACTATAAAAGGAAGCAGGTGTTTCCATGCAAACCACGCTTTCTGGAAATCTCTCTCAGTGCAAGAAATCTCCATATTGCTTTAAAAACTTTATAGTGTTGTTCTAAGTGTTCTTAGTTGTTTTGTTTAGTATACTTTGTGAAAGATTGTTAGAATAGTTTATCTGTTCTTTTCCGCAACAGTCTTTAGATTCTATGTGTAATTCTTGTTGAAGGTTTTTCAATAATAGAATTAAAATTGTGAAATTTTTGAGTATTGTATTCAACCCCCCCCCCCTTCTGCAATACTTGTTAAGCCATCTGGGACTAACAAGTTGTATCAGAGCAGAAAGTTTAACTCATAAACTTGATCTGCGATGGATGCCTCTTCATCTTCAACAAATGAAAATTCTCTTCAAAACAACTTTTCAGAAAATGGCTCCATAACAAAACCTCCTAAGTTCAATGCTAACAACTTTTCTCTTTGGAAAAGCCGTATGATGCTATTCATGGAAGGAGTGGATACTAGATATCCAACCATTCTCAAAGAGGGACCTATCATCCCTAGAGTCTGGGCTCGCTATGAAACGCATAGGCCTGGTAAAGAAACCGCTGATAAGGAGGACTCTAGTGACTCCGATGATTATGAGCCTTCTGACAAAGAGAAATCTAAAGCTACTGGTCGTTATATCCTCAAAAATCCTAAGAAATATACTGATGAGGAAAAACGTTTGGTTTCTCTTGATTCTAATCTAAGAGCAATCATTGCACTCTCACTTCCTGATGAGGTCTATCACTCTCTGGTTAACTTTGAAACTGCTAAAGAGATGTGGACTACTCTGTGTGTTCTGTACGAAGGTACAGAGGAAGTGAAGAAAAGCAAAAAGATAGCTCTCATTAGAAAGTATGAACTATTTGCTTATGAAAAAGGTGAATCTCTTCCTAGATACTACAATCGTTTCAACTCTCTGTTAAATGATCTTAAGTTATTGGGCAGAATCTATGATAATGAGGAAGTCTTATGCAAGTTTATGGATTGTCTCCCAGAATTTTGGGAGAATATATGCACTTGCATCAAGACTACCAAGGACCTTGAGTTCATGCCCTTAACTATCTTGTATGGAACTCTCTACAACTTTGAACAAACCAAGTTACAAAGGAAATCTTTCATCAAAGAGATAAAGAGCTCTTCTATAGCTCTTGTTAGTGAAAGTTCCAAGAAATCTCAAAATGTTCCTAGAATCACCTATCCTTCATCAGACTCTGATAATGACAGCCAAAACAACTCTACCCACCAAACGGAGGCATATATAAGTAATGCTGATGATGAAGGTGAGGAAACCATGGTTGAGCAATTGTCTGATGAAATGGCTATGATGGCTCGTTTCAAGAACAAGTCTCGTCCTTTCAACAAGTCCAGAAATTTTAGAAAACCTTCATCTTCCAAGACTTCTTCTGATAAGTCCAATGAAGAGTGTTTTAACTGTGGAAAGAAAGGACACTGTGCTTCTGAGTGTAGGAGCAAGCGTGTTGCTAAGTCTAGGACCACATCCTCTGACAAATATTCTTCCAAGAATGAGAAACCCAGACACAATTCTTTCAAATCAACTTCTTCCAAGAAAGATTCCCAATTCTCATCCCTAGACCATCAGGAATGTGCTGAGAAGTATAAAGCAAAATACAAGAAAGAGAAAGAAAGGAGTGAGGGTCTTCTAAGAAAAGGAAAAAGTCTCATGGCAGAAACCCATGATTGGGACGAAGAAGAAACCTCTGACAGTGATTCTCCTAACATGTGTTTCATGGCCATATCTGAAGAGATGGAAGATTCTGAAAAAGCTACCTCTCCAATGGCTCTGGTGTCAACTGGGTGCTCGACATCATATTCTCAGGTACATCCTTGTAATGATATGACTGACCATGAAAAGATTGATGCTTATGAATCTTTAACTAAAGACTTTTATTCTGTCAAGGATAGCAAGAAAAGAAAATATGTTCAAGTTAAAAATCTCACTTCTCAACTTGAAATTTGTATGTCTAAACTTGAAAAGTTTGAGGAAATCAAAGCTGAGCTTGAGGATCTTAAAACCATAAATCACATGATTTCAAAAGAGAAAAACAAGATGTTCAAGAAACTTAAAAGAGAACAAGAGGTTGTTAGAAAATGGACAAGTTCTTCAAAGAATCTTGAGAAAATCTTTCAAGATCAAATCGGTGGTAATAATAAATTTGGATTAGGATTTGGAAAAACCATCCCTGACACCTTTTCTCAAGCTCTTGTCCCTACCTCAAATGTATGGGATGATGCCTCAGAGTCAAGCTCTTGTGATTCTATTTCTTTAAACGCTTTAGATCTAGGTGAAGCTTTAAAGTTTGGAATGTTTATAAAAGCAAAAGAATCCTCTTCAATTCAAACCATTGAGAAACAAGATTCTAGTGATTTTCAAAACCCATCCATGATTTTTTAAAGGTTTTAACCATTGATGAAGCCTCATCTTCTAACTCGTCAAAAGCTATGTTTCTCAAAAGAGCAAACTCCACCGATTTCTCCATCGATCTTCCTTTGAAAAGAAAATCCACAGATCTTGGTAAAGAACTTTCCAAAAACACTTCAAGAAATCTTTCCAAATTTGCCTCCACCTCGGGAAATGGGACTTTAAGTTTTCCTCCTCGCATCTCATCCTTTGGTCCTAAAGATATTCAAGTAGACATCATAGGAAAAGGAAAAGAGAAACTACAAAAACCCAAGAAAACTTTTATCTACAGAAAGTGCTATAATTGTGGTGACACTTTCCATCTTGCAAAGGATTGTCCAAAGGAAATAATGGACAGAACCAAACCTAAGGACTCTTCCTCTTCTAACCCCAAAGGACCCATCACCAAATGGGTACCAAAGAACTAATCTGAGCACCATCAAATATGGTATCTAGATAGTGGGTGCTCACGCCACATGACGGGAAACAAATTGCTTCTTATTAACTATGTGTCTGGAAAGGGTCCTTCTGTAACGTTTGGAGACAATTCTAGAGGCTACACCAAAGGTTACGGAACTCTCACAAACGGATCTGTCACCTTCAATAAAGTGGCATTTGTTGAAGGTCTCATGCACAATCTCCTCAGTATCAGCCAACTGTGTGATCTAGGATATAAAGTTATCTTTGAACTTTGTATCTGTACTGTTGTGGACAAGAACATGAAAGTGGTGTTATCCGGAAAAAGGATGGAAAATGTCTATATCATTGATATGGGACAAGACAATAATTCATCCAACGTTTGCTTTGTGTCAGATGACACGGCCAAAAGGAACTGGCTGTGGCATAAACGTCTTTCTCATCTAAATTTCAAAACTCTCCATAAAATCTCCAACAAAGAGCTGGTGACTGGCATGCCAAAGTTAAACTTTGTCAAAGAGAAGTTGTGTGATGCATGTGAAAAAGGGAAGCTCACCAAAACTTCTTTCAAGACCAAGCAATGCTCTTCCATCACTCTTCCTCTCCAGATGATGCACATGGATCTATGTGGACCAGTTAGCACTCCTAGTCTAGGAGGCAAAAGGTACATTCTTGTAATTGTTGATGAATTTACTAGATATACTTGGGTGTCTTTTCTTAGGTATAAAAGTGATGCAACTGAAGAAATCATCAACTTTGTCAAGAAAAATGAAGTTCTTAATGGACAACTTGTACGTTCGGTGAGGAGTGACAATGTCACTTAATTCAGAAACAGTGCTCTTGAAGACTTCTTCAATGAGAAAGGAATTTCTCAAAACTTCTCTGCTGTCAGAACTCCTCAGCAAAATGGAGTGGTGGAAAGGAAGAACAGAACTCTGTGTGAGGCTGCTAGATCCATGCTAAGTGAATCAAACCTACCTACCTATTTCTGGGCTGAAGCTGTTAATACTGCTTGTTTTACCCAAAATAGGTCGGTGATATCCAAAAGGCATGATAAGACCCCATATGAAGTTTTCCATGGCAGAAAACCAAATATTGGCTTTCTTCATGTTTTTGGATGTGTGTGCTTTATTCTAAATGGTCGTGATAATCTTGGGAAGTTTGATCCCAAAGCTGATGAAGGAATCTTTGTTGGATACTCTCTATCCTCCAAAGCTTATCGTGTGTACAATCTCAGGAGAAAATGCATTGATGAGTCTATTCATGTCAAATTCGATGATCTAAGATCATCATCTTTTTCAAATGATGATGATGATGAATTACACAGATGGATCTCTTCATGCATAGGTAATGCTCCTATTGTCAATCCTACCAATGCATCCTCCATCCATTCAAATCCATCTACTTCCAACAACCAAGTTGGGTCACCTTCTATTGTTCCTGACCCTTCTTCTACCGAAATTGACCTACTTCCCACCGACATGAACTCTCCCATCGATGTACATTCTCCCACCAAAATTCATCCCTCCACCGATACACATCCTTCCACCAATCCTATACCTACCACCGATAATACAGTTTCTCTCCGAACCTCTGATCCCACTACTTCAACTTACTCCACACAAAACATTCCACCACCTTTACCTCCTGCCACGAAATGGACCAAAGATCACCTCATAGATCAAATCATTGGTGATCAACAAGCTGGTGTCCAAACTCGCAGAGGAGTTGGAAATATTTGTCTCTATGTGAACTTTCTCTCTCTTATTGAACCCAAGAAGATTGATGAAGCTCTAGCAGATCCCTGTTGGATCACTGCCATGCAAGAAGAGCTTTCTCAATTTGAGAGAAACAAAGTTTGGATATTGGTTCCCAGACATCCAAAGAAGACAATCATTGGAACCAAATGGATCTTCAGAAACAAGATGGATGAAGAAGGTACAGTTATCAGAAACAAGGCCAGACTGGTTGTTCAAGGATACCGACAGGAAGAGGGCATTGACTATGATGAAACTTTTGCTCCTGTTGCAAGACTTGAAGCTATAAGAATCTTTCTGGCTCATGCTGCCCACCGAAATTTCAGGGTCTTTCAGATGGATGTTAAAAGTGCCTTCCTCAATGGGGAACTTGCAGAGGAAGTCTATGTGAAACAACCACCTGGCTTTGAAGATCCAGCTCATCCAGACTATGTGTACAGATTAGACAAGGCTCTCTATGGTCTCAAGCAAGCTCCTCGTGCTTGGTATGACACTCTTGCTGATTTTCTTCTAAAGAATGGATACTCTAGAGGTAAAATTGACAACACTCTCTTTATCAAGAAGACCTCAGGTAATCTCATTCTGGTTCAAATTTATGTTGATGACATCATCTTTGGTGCCACTGATGAATCACTATGTGATGAGTTTGCTTCTCTCATGATGAGTGAATATGAGATGAGCATGATGGGAGAGCTTACATTCTTTCTGGGCCTTCAGGTCAAACAATCTTCAGAAGGGATTTTTATAAATCAAAGTAAATATATTCGTGACCTTCTGAAGAAATTCAACTTTTTAGATAGCTCTCCTATGAAAACTCCCATGGCACCACCTCTGAAACTTCATGCTGATCTAAATGGTCAATCTGTTGATGTAACAAATTATCAAGGGATGACTGGTTCTCTTCTTTATTTAACTGCTAGCAGACCGGATATTATGTTTGCTACCTGTATGTGTGCCCGTTATCAAGCCAATCCAAAAGAATCTCATTCGGTATCTCAAAGGTACCTTGCATCTGGGTCTTTGGTATCCCAAAGACTCAGGTTTTGAACTAATTGGGTATTCATATTCAGATTATGCAGGTTCCCAGATTGATAGAAAGAGTACCACAGGTAGCTGCCAACTCCTTGGTGGAAAATTAGTCAGCTGGTCCAGCAAGAAACAGAACTCAGTCTCAACATCAACTGCTGAGGCTGAATATGTTGCGGCTGGAAGTTGTTGTGCCCAGATCCTGTGGATGAAAAATCAATTAAGGGACTACAATCAAATCTACTCAAAGATTCTCATTATGTGTGACAATTCAAGTGCAATAGCTATTGCAAACAATCCTTTCCTTCACTCCAGATCAAAACACATAGACATCATATATCACTTCATCAGGGATCACATCTCAAAAGGTGACATTGAGCTACACTTCATTCGTACAGATCTACAGCTTGTTGATTTGTTTACCAAACCCTTAGATGAAGCCAGGTTCAACTTTCTAATAAGTGAACTTGGTATGTGCAACCTTCAGTGACTTTCTTCACCGATATCTCATCGGTACACTGATGTCTCCATTTTGATCTCATTTTTTTTCCTCCACCGACATTTCTCACCGAATACCTTCGATTCTTTTGCACCGACCTCTACATCGGTGTTCTCCTTTCTCACCGACAAACCCAATCGGTGTATTCTTTAGGTCGGCATGCTCTCTCTCATTCATATACTTGAGTCCACCGACGCCCATACCATAGACTTCTCTCTTCTCTTTCAAGATTCTCACCTGCAACAATGGCACCCGCCAAGAGCGTCAAAGACACTCCCACTTGCTTTGAAGATCTGAAATTCAATAACTGCAATCATGTTGCAAGATTTGAACATGATCCTGCCCATCCTGAATTTAGCACGGTAACCAAGTTCTTAACCCGCTCCCCTCTCCTTCATGCTTTCACGTGCAACCCCAAAATGAGCAAAATGCTCATTGGAAAGTTCTGGCTCACATGTGTGTATGACCCTTCCAACGAGGCCATTCATGCATCTATTCTTACTGATGAGGAAGGTGATCATGACCTAACCTTCGGCGTTGATGACGTTCGTAGTGCTCTCCGAATCGAAGCTTTCTCTGAATATGTTGACATACATGTCGACAACCTCCTGGAGCAAGTTATCAACACCCTTGGCTATATCCATCAATCTGAAGACAACGCCTCCAAATCCTCTAAAGGCCCAGGTACTCTGCTTCGCAACAAAATGGGTAGTGTATGGAACTTCTTTTTTCGCACACGTGATCCATTGTCTTTCTCGAAAGACAAGTGGTCAGGATCAATCCCCCTCGTATATTACAAAGTTGGCCCATGCACTTATCTTCCAAAGAAAAGTCGACTTTGCCCAGTATTTCTTTACTGAATTGACTGAAGTGATCAAGCATCTGAAACGGTGTCATGTCGCATATCCTCGCTTCATATCTATGATACTACAACACAAGCTCCGCTCCGCCTTGGATTCGGATCGCAAGTCTCCATCTCCTCGTTTCACATACGACTGGACATCCCCCATTGTTGGCCAAAAGACCTTAGATGTTGGTCGCCTCGCTACTGATCTTCCATTGCGCCAAGGTATGATATCTCTTGCTCTTTCTCCCAATCTTCACTGGGGTGAGGCGGAAGCTCCCGAGTTTCAACACCCGGTAGTTCCCGCGGAACCCGAAGTTGTAGTGGCCCCTTCTCCCCGTCCTCGAGTGGCGCTAAAAAGAAACGACGAAAGGCCACCGACACCTCCGCACCCGCTTCTCGAACCACGCCACCGAGAGATCCCTCAGAGGCTTCCCAGGTTCAAAACTCGTCTCATTGGAAGATCAGTGCACAACCCACTGAGGGTTCCCCCACACTAAAATCCCCCCCAAGAGACTTCTTTGAGTTTCTATTGGAAGACACCGGTTCTCCTCGAACCACGATTCCCACCGACGACACCACTATCACCGATCCACCATCTCCACCGACGACACCACTATCACCGATCGCATCACCTCACCGATCCCCCCCACCGAAAGTTCCAACACCAATCACCTCACCTCACCGATCCCCAACCCCCCCACCGTTCTGAGGGTAGCTCCTCCCCATCTCACCAACGACCACCATCTCCCCCACCGATACCACCCTTTCCCCGACAAAGGTTTCTTTACCCCGAACCTTCATGGGCTCAGCCAACCTCATCTAATTTTATTGAGGAAAGAATACTACCCCATTCCCGATTATCACCGACACATCCCTGATTCCAATTACACGAGGATCGTGCTCCTCCCATTGCAGGTATTCGGCTACCGAGTGAATTGATAGCGGAGGTTCAGGAAAGTGCTTGTCAGTGTAGATTGGTTGGTACTCAATTTGAATCGCTCAAACAAGCCACGGTCTCCTTTATAGCTCAAAACAATGATCAGGTATCTGTGCTCGAGTCTATGCAACCACAGCTCTTGGCAGATGCTCTTCGAGAAGCTCTTCGGCCAGTCTCTGAAAACTTGGCCTTTTTATCCAACAGGGTGGAATCCTTGACCACTTCTCATTCTGACCTTGCAGTTTCTTTCGGTGCCTTCAAAGCATCAACGACAGTTAAAGATGTTGAGCTCTTCCGTCTTAATAGTGAGGCCCGTCGGCATCAGAATCTTCGGACCCGTCTCTCTGAGTCCCTTGAATCACTTCATCAAAAGGTTGATCTCCTTGAGAGGAGCCTGGATTGGGATTTGGATCTGGGTGACTTTACCTTGACTATTGTTGATCCTGCCAGTATCAACCTTCTTCACTCCAAACTTGATCAGATCTTCACTCTATTGGGTTTGACAGTTCGGCCTGTTGCTGAGGGGGAGAAATCTGATCAGCCACCGAAAATGCCTTCGGTCAAACGAACAAACAGCAATCAGCCTTCACTTTCCACCGATCAACCACACATCCACATCTCAAAGAAAGCCACCGATCTACCAGGTACTCCACCGAAACCTTTTGATACTACTTCCTCTCCACCACCGAAGTCGTCACCACCACCGAAAACATCATCACCACCGATTCCTTCTCCATCGGTGGAGAAAACCCCAGCACTATATGAGGGGGAGGAAGTGTCCAAAACCCCTAAAGATAAAGGAAAGAAAATAATTTCTGCCGAACAAGAAGCCGAAGAAGAAAAGAAAAATAAAGAGTTAGCCAAATATGGGTCCCGACCTGCAGATGTCCAAACTCTAAAACTCAAGCCTTCATCCCAAGTATCTACCACCGATCTCGGTCTGACTCCTCAAGAGCTTGAGGAAGCCAGACTTGCTAAAAAAGCTTTGGATGAATCTAAAGCTCTGTCTTTGAAAGCGGCCAAGGAGGAAGCAGTAAAAGTAAAGTCTACCGATGCCATCAAAACTCAGAAATCGGCACTGAGTGCTCTTCAGGAAGAAAAGGATAATGAAATATCCTGGTACAAAAAGGCAATGCACTACCGAACGTCCGAACCAACAATTCTCCAATTACGGGTATCAAAATTGCCACTTCCAAAGCCAATCCTGCCGATATTAGATTAATCATTGAAAGAGAAAATGGCATTTCTAGAAGTATTAGAGATTTCCACCTGAAACAATTCGGCCTCTCCGAATGGTTTGAACTCTCTAAACTTCTGGTGAAGAGCGTAAATCCAAAGAAAGATATATTCATCAAGTACATTGAAGGCTTGATGGATAAAATGAAAGAAGTGAAAAAGAAACATAACATCGTCCTCTCCACCGATGAAAAAGCCAAACTTCAATCCCTTAAGGAAGACATCCGCCTACCGAATACCAAGAACCAAAAGGTCACCGATCACATCTTCAAAGACTTGGCCGCGAAAGGAAGGATTCCCTATGTGGACAATCTAAATTTGTATCTTCCTACTTCAACCACTTATCCCTCAACCACGATAAGTCTCTCACCGATTCCTGGACTCTACTTCAATGATGGTTTCGGCCACCGACGTTTCTTCAGGTTTTCTCAAATTCCCTTGGCCGACATAATTCTTCTTGAAGGCATATCCAATCTGATGCCGTACATCCCCGAAGCTCAATCATTCTATCAGAACATCCTTGCCGAGATCCAGCGCCGACAGAAAATGAGAAAATGATCTATGTGTTTTCATTTTCATTTTTCAAGTACTTGTAAAATTTTCTTCATTTACCAATGTATGAGAATTTCGGTAATGCAAGTACTCTTCTATTTGAATTTCCTTGTTGCACATAGTTAACTTACTTGTAAATATTGTTTATAGTATACATACACATACAAAAGGAAAATAGATCAAAAAGAACAAAAAGAATGGTCTATGTGAAAAGAACCCAAAAAGAGTAAAAAGGGTCAAAATGCATTTTACTTTTCAATACTCTTTAATATTCTAAGGAAGGAGCTCAAATTCAAATAGGGGGAGATTGTTGGGTCACCAAGATTTGAAATTGACTCACCGATGCTTTTCCCTATATCTTACTTAGAATATTTTAGCATGGTTCCTTTGTAATGACTTGTACAATATATCAATTGTTCGGTGAAGTCGAAGATCAACCGAAACCAAGCTTGAAGACTTTCTTATTGTGGAAATAAGAAGATTCTTCTCAACATTCATACAAGTCATTGTCCACCGATTGTTTCCCCACACATCGGTGGACATCCTCTCCACCGACATTCCTCTCGTCGGCAGAAGCATCCCACCGATCTTGATGCTCAAATCGGTGGGATCTTTGTTTCAATGGTTTTCGTTGCAGATGGTTTCAAAGTCCAATGTCAATTGTATCGGTGGAACACCATCGGTGTGATTGTCTTGGAATACACATCAAGAAGATCATTTATTATGGGACAATATCCTTTGCCAGATAAAAGTGACTATTTGTCGTTTTATCCATTATCAGTTAAAGTCCCTTTCAGCATGGGTTCTATACCTAGTACCAAGGAAAAGGTGATAAAGACATATCAACTTTTCAGAAGTCAACATCCTCAAGCAAATCTGGTGATGACAAGTGTCCCAAGCATTTAATGCTTATCACACTTTTCACACTATAAAAGGAAGAAGGTGTTTCCATGCAAACCACGCTTTCCGGAAATCTCTCTCCGTGCAAGAAATCTCCATATTGCTTTAAAAACTTCATAGCTTTGTTCTAAGTGTTCTTAGTTTTTTGTTTAGTATACTTTGTGAAAGATTGTTAGAATAGTTTATCTGTTCTTTTCCGCAACAGTCTTTAGATTCTATGTGTAATTCTTGTTGAAGGTTTTTCAATAATAGAATTAAAATTCTGAAATTTTTGAGTATTGTATTCAACCCCCCCCCCCCTTATACAATACTTGTTAAGCCATCTGGGACTAACAATTCTCGTTCATGTTTTCGGTGACCTTTTATATTTATATGGAATGTTTTCTATGATTTACGGGCAATGTATTATGCCTCATCCTTGTTTGGATGGTGAATAATGGAGTTGTATCCACATTTATATTATTTGGAAATCTAACATTTATCCATGTTTTGAGTGAGTTTTGGATTTGAGTATATATATTTGGGAAACGCTTTATATGAAAGTTTTCGTCACAGAAATGGTGTGCGTTGGGAAAATGGGTTGTGTGCATAACTATTACAAATCCTTTTGGAAAATATGTTTTCAAACTACATCCTTTTCGTTTAACGAATTATTCTATTAAGATGAAAACTCTTGAACTCAATAGGCATTATCCTAATCTTTTTATTTTGTCGGCATGTGCAACAGGTTCCGATTGGGAATAGTTATAGTGACATTATGAAGAGTGGAGAGCTAGATGCATGTAAAAGAAGTAAGTGAATTGGTGAAGTCTTCCGCGTTTTGGGAATAACAACTTTGGATTGGGTTGAGTAACACCCGACTTTTGTAGTCACTTAGATTAAGGATGATGTTGAAGTTGTGACGTTTTTATTTCGAGGTAATTTGCAAGGATGGTTTGTAGTAAGAATTTTATCCTAATTTGTCTATTTAATCGAAATTTTTATTTAGTTGCTCTTTTAAATTTTGAGGGTGTTACAATAACGAACGACGAAGCTCGAACATCAGAGATCCAAACATTTGACCCGGTGCCTATGATGGAAATGGCTACATACAAACATGATTTGTTTTTAAGTTCAAAAACTAATAAACTAAATCGTACAATAAATAAATTTTAAAAATACACTTAGGGGCTGTTTACTAGTTGCTGACCAAGCTGACTCGGTCAGCAGTCAGCGTGTTTACCAAATCCCGAATCTGACCGAGATCTGACCGAGATCCTGACCAAGATCTGACCGAACCAGCTTCAAAATTATGCTGACCCGAGTCAGTTTCTTTTTTTCCCAGGGTTGCCCCCTTTTGTACCAAAAGAACAGTAATCAAAACACAAAATCAAACTATCAAACCCATGAAGAAATAATCATTTTCTCCCAGAAATACAAGTCTTTTTCTACTTCTTATCAACACCCAAATCTTTATGTATCTAAAATCGAGACGTGCAAGATGAGCTTTATGTATCTAAAATCGAGCAGGTGGAGGTCTGTGATGGCTGCTGTTGTGGAGAAACAATCGAGAAAGGAGGGATTGAAATGAGGGTTGGTGGGTGCAGGTCTGTTGCGAACCAACGACAGAGAGAGATATGGGTCTGTGGTGTAGTGCAGCAATGGGGAGGCGGTTGTGGTTGTCGCCGGCGGTGGTGGCTGAGGACGGCCGACAAAGGGTTTTACGTATGGGTGAGGTGCAGGTCGCGACTGCCGGCGGTGGGGAGGACGAGTTCGCCGGCGGTGGTGGCTTCAATTAGGGTTTTGTGGGTTGTGTAGAGTAGCAAGAGAGAGGGACTGTGGTCACCGGCGGTAAGGTAGTCGACGAGAAGTGGATGGCGGCTGTGTGTAATCGACAGAGGAGTCGATTAGGGCTGTTGTTGTGAAGAAGATATCGACAAGGAGTTGTGGGGAAAATCGAGAAGTAGAGTATATAGCAATTATTTAAATAGAAGTTTGTTTTTTTCCATCCACTAAATGATTTGTAATAGAAATAATTACATTTAATTTGGCATATAATAATAAAAGGGTTAAAATGGTCATTTTTTTGTCGGTAAGCACTTACCAAAAAACATTTGGTAAACACTCTTACCCGGACAACACTTACTGGGGACAGCACTCTTATCCGGACAGCACTTACCCGAAAAGAGTTGGTAAACGGCCCCTTACTAGGAAAGATATGAACTATCTACACATTCATTCCAACCCCCATATAGTAGGAACCCCCATTCGTTTACACATGCAACTCTGATCACCACCACTACATCCTTTCTCTATATTGCTATTTGACAAATTTAAACATCATCTCATTCTCATTCTCCAGATTTAAAAAGCATGGAACCATCTACAACCACCACCACCTATTTATAGCTAAATGGGTTTGACTTTTTGATTCTAATTTTTTATATATAACCTAAAGATAAAGGTTTTACATCTAGGTATTTTTAAGTAGACGATGATGGTGCTGGGATGTTAAGAAAAGGTTTTTAACAGAAATCGATTTTGGGTTAGATTTGATCAAATACATCCTTGCAAGCAAATCAATTTGGGTTTGTGTTTAATTTTGATTTCAATTTTGATATTTGGCGATAAGGGCTTTGAATTTGGGTTGATTTAACATGTTTGGTGTGTGTGTTTTTATACTGTGGTGACCGGAGAAGGGTTCTGACTAAAAAAGATTTTAAGATCGGATTAAGAGGGTCGTTGAAGATGGCGTATGATGGTGTGGTTTTTAATATCCTTTATTTTAGTAAATGCTTTATATACTTTTACAAAATGCTTCTACAGTTTTAGAGTCAAAATATATTAAAGTATGAACAAAAGTTAGGACAAATGACTTGATTCAAAATGAAAATGAAATCACGAGGACCTAAGCCGTCAATTTTGAAGTTTAAGGATCTTCTTCGCAACCTAGATAAAACCATATGGATGAAATTTGTAATTTGCTCTTCTATGAAATTGTTAGAGTAATACCTTTACAAAAGTCAAAAGCTATATAACGTTTTAAAAATGTTTTCCTTCTAATATCAAACCTTAAATAACAAGATTGGTAGGAGGTTTCTTAACAAATAAATAAACAACTTGTGGAAACATGTGGGAATGGCGTCAAACTTGAATTGCATATTTTTATTAAATAATTAGGTAACAATGTCGTATGTTACGTGATAAATAGAAATTTTATCGATTATTTTTTATAAATATTTGTATATAAAAAGATCGGTAAATTGATCAGAGCTGGAATACCAAACATGAAACAATCGTATTTCCATATGTCACTTGAATATTATCGTTTCGTAGCATCTTATCGGATTTGATCATTAATTTGAGGTTGACACGATCCCCAAGACGACAACGTGTATTTTCTTAAATTATATATATGCACATCAAGTAAATTGTTAAACAATATAATACAATTTGTCTGTAATCATCAAAACAATTATTAAGATGTAGCCCCACGTGCACCAACATATGTGTGTGTGAAAAATAGTGTAAGAGAAAAAGCTAGGTTGTAAACCGATCTTCGGTTGTGAATTGGAAGACAATTGAGAACACAAAACGTATCCCCGAGTATCCGCATTTATCATGAATAATAATGGTGGATATTCATGAATTATTCGTGATAAATGATATGTCATTCATGAAGAAATACAACATTCACGATCCACATAAATTGATACATCATTCATGATGAATGATCCACACAAATATGAGAGTCGTGGTGCTCTCTTTTGTCTTCTAGTTCACCCTAATAATGTAATATAAATGTATACTATAATTGATATTCTTTATATAGTAATACCGTGGATAAGACTATATAGATATTTGGATATATAATTTTAGATCAAATCTTGATTAAACCAATGACATGATATGTATAATCCGTTTTTTTACAATTGTTAAGGAAAAGTTTTGAAAAACTCAACGAACTTTCCAATCTCGAATGATTAAGTTACTGGATGAAAAATCGTTAATCTTTCTCAATTTAAATGATCAAGTTTCTACACATGTTTTATAAACCATGGATTTTTTTTTCAAACGGTTTACCTACATTATTTTAACCCAAAAAACCATCTAAAACAGTTAGGAAGGTTTTAAAGTTAAAAAAAATAAATTTTTTTCGTTCCCCACATCCTATGACATTAAGGGTGCGTTTGGTACACGACATGACAGAAAATAACAGAACAAAGAACAATATACCATGTTTGGCAGGACTTTTATGTGGAACATACAGGAACATAATGGAACAAGCTGGAACATGCCTGTTCCACCCTCACCCATGGAACAAGGTGAAACATACTTATGTTTTACCCATACAATCTCAAAATAAAATCTAATTCTCTTCTAAAACATCAGATACAGTTTTATTTTATATTTTATTCATTTTTTAAATTTGGTTTATTGTATTTTATCTAATGTTATCTATTCTGTTCTGTCCAGTTCTGTCTACCAAACGCTAAACAAATGTGTTGTCATGTTCTGTTCTATCATGTCCCGTCATGTCTTGTTCGATCATGTATGCATACCAAACGCACCCTAAAACCTCCCACCACCACTCGTTGCATCATCGCCGCCCACTCTTTATCGCACCCATTGACATGTGCCATAAATCTCCCACTTTTTAAACATTTTTTTTTGTGTACGGTCATCCATCATTTTTATATGTCTATACATTGTTCTAAAAGATGGAGAATCAAAAGACAAAGAAACAAATAAAAAAGAAGATTGATGGCAAGGGCCAACAACGATGGGCAATACATAAACGAATAATGATAGGTCGACGAGGAGTGGGGAGGGAGAGCAATATCGTTATATGCGTGAGGTTTTTGATGATGTAAAATTTGGGTATTGTAAAACTGATTTAGGTTTTTTTTCTTTGTACTTTAAAATCTATAATTCCGGTTCATTTTGAGTTAGGTGTTTAATACTTTTTTCATTCATAAAAATAGTTGAGGAACTTTAAGAGTTTTTTGAACTTTTTCCAAAGGTTATATATTTAATTTTTATTTTTAAATGACTTTTGTAATACTAGAAATGTACTTGCACAATGCATCGCGATACATATCGATTTTATGTTTCGTTTTATCTTTTGTCTTTGTTGATTTTATAATAGCTTTGTCGATTTGGATTTAATAATCATGTAATTTATTTTAGATTTAATAATATAATTTTTTATAAAATAATAATTAAGTATTTTGTTAGAATTCAATGATTATGCTAATTATATTTTAGAAAATTTATATTTAAATTGAGATATTTTGTCTAATATTTAATTTAATTATATTTATTAATTAGTTATAAATTTAAATAATATGCATAAATAAATAGTACTTGACGCATACAAATTTATTTTTAAGAGATTTTTTAAAATTAATTGTAGCATAGTATATAAATTAATTGTGAGGCTTACGCGCTCAGAGATGCAATTCATCGTGTTATTAATTGTAACTACTCTAACATGATTTTCGAGACGGACGCTAGTGTTGTGATGGACGCCTTTTATGACCCTAGTCTTGACAACTCGAAATTTGGGGACATTATTCGGGATATCCGCAATCTTCTTGGTGTTGGGTCATCAAGATTTGAAGATGACCTCATGATCTCATTTTATACTTTGAAAAACATTTTATACTTAGAGAAATTTTGGATGCATGGTTCTTTGCAATGGCTTGTACAAAACAGCAACAGTTCGGTGAAGTCGAAGATCAACCGAAACCAAGCTTGAAGATTCTCTACTTGTGGAAAATAGAAGATTCTTCTCAACAAACATACAAGTCATTGTTCACCGAAATTGTTCTCACAATTTCGGTGGACATATCTCCACCGAAACTTCTCTTCATTTCGGCCAAGAAGTTCCCACCAATGAAAGTCCAATTTTGGTGGGAACTCTTCTAAAAGCCTCTCAGATGTTGTCTTGGAACATGTGTCACATATAAGTCTCAAAGATGTTGTCTTGGAAGATGTGTCACATAAAAGTCTCAAAGATGTGTCACATATCCCAAAGCCATCATCGGTGGGATCTCAAAGAAGTTTCAAAGATGCTTTCTCCAAAGATGTGTCACATATCCCAAGTTTCCTTCGGTGGTGCAATATTTAGAAGACAATTTGAGAAGATATTTTCTACATGGATAAAGTGACATTTTGTCTTATTATCCATTTCCATGCAAAGCTCTTTTCTCATGCATGGGCTCTTCTGACTGTACCTTGTAAAAGGTGACAAGGACTTCACAACTCTCCAGAAGTCAACATCCTCAGCAAGTGTGAAGATGGCAAGTGTGCCAAGCATTCAATGCTTGCACACTCCTTGTCACTATAAAAGGAAGACCTCTCCATGCAGAAAAGACATATCTTGAGAGACTTGAAGATTACTGTGTGCTCTTGATATTCTACGCAAACTGGAAGATTTCTCTCAGTGCAAGAATTTCCAGTTTGCTTGAAAAACTTTATAGCTTTGTTCTAAGTGTTCTTAGTTATTTTGTTAGTATACTTTGTGTAAGATTGTTAGAATAGTTTATCTGTTCTTTTCCGCAACAGTCTTAAGTTTTCTATGTGTAATTCTTGTTGAAAGATTTTCAATAAAAAGAATTAAAATTGTGAAAATTTTGAGTATTGTATTCAACCCCCCCTTCTACAATACTTGTTATAGCCATCTGGGACTAACACTTGGCAACCTGAACAACAGTTCGGTCCACACTATTGGTCGACAAGCAAACAAAGCGGTTCACTTACTTGCGAGACACTCTCGTTATTTATCTTGTCCTATCACCTTTAATGTAACTCCTTCAATTTTAAGCTCTTTTATTAACAACTTTTGTCGTGATTATATCATTGATATTAATGAAGCGATTGATATCCAATCGGGTGATGGCCGAGCCGAAACCTGATCGTCTCTCAATCTTTTTCTTTCAAAAAAAAATTATTATTTTATTGCAATTTTGGTTTATTCAACCAAATAAAATAACACTCGTCAAGTCCTTATTAGGGGTGTCAATTTTGTACCAAGACAAACCAACCAATTCTCATACCAACCGTACCAATTTAGTTGGTACCGACATAATTGGTTGGTATACCGTACCAACTATCTAAATTTGGTTGGTACGTGGTATTATAAGTCATATACCACAGTAATACCGTACCGTATCGACTTATTTATTTATGAATTATTGTTTAATTTATAATACAACATATTTTGATTTAAGAAATTAAATTGTTTTGTTTTATATTTTGCTAAATTATAATACAAATGAATATAATTTAATTGAATTCATTCCCCTAAACATAACAACCTTAAGTAACTTTTCACACCTCCATGGTCCATCGACGGTCCTCAATAGCCGCTTGTAGTAGATTATTAGTGAATGCTTATGTTATATGAAGATTATTCGAATGTTTATATGTAGGGATAAGTGGTACAATGCATGTCAAATTATCAACATGTTATGTGAATGGTCGAGAGTTTCAGATTTAAATCTAGTTAATAAAGATGTCAATTTAAATAAACTTCTAACTTGAACTTTTATGATGCTGGTACAATACCGTACCAACATGTACCAATCGAAAAAGTTGGTACCAATTTAATTAGTACCAAATATAGTTTGCTGGTACATAGTATAAAATTTTACATACCAATTATAATTGATTGGTAGAAGCTATAAGAAAAAAAAAAGGTACCTACCTTATTCACCCCTGGTCGTTATCATCCGCTTCACATAGCTTTCAACCCTTTCACGGCATCTTTCAGCAAATCCTTATCGATTCCCCTTTTTATCACGTAAAATACAAGCCCTAATTTCACTTGATTCAACCAACTCAATCAATTTCCACCATTACAATCTGCATCACACCACGTTTATTGATTTCAGGCAACATCCAATTTGATTCTGGTAGGTGTTGTTGTTCAGAATTTGAAATTTGGACATGGCGGTGTTGTTGGAAGATGTAGTTAAAGCGGTGGAAGCATGGTTAAGGATTATGAAGAAACCGGAGCCGTACATTGATCCGAATCTTGATCCGGTTCTTATAGTGCCTGGGATTGCTGGTTCAATTCTGAATGCTGTAAATGGTGAAACTGGGAAAGAAGAGCGAGTTTGGGTTCGGATTTGGGAAGCTGATCATGAATTTCGTGCCAAACTTTGGTGCCAGTTTGATTCTGCTACTGGTAATTTCAAATTGTTGGTTTTTATTTTTTGTGTTATTGCTTGACAGAAGTTAGGGTACATCAATTATGGTCTCCATTTGAATTTCAAAATTTAGGGGTGTAATTTGACTTCAAGAATAGGTTTTAGATAATTTTGAAGCTACTGATCGTTAATTTATTATTTACCCTAAAAAATTCAGTTTTGTTGAAGCAAATTGCCCTAAAAGATTTAGGATTAGAATCATTTCTGTTCCGCCAAACACTGCAAAACTATTAATTTTGCAGCAGATCCAAACACTGCCTTAGAGAGAGACTTCTGCCTTAGAGAGAGACTTAAGGAATAATTGTGTGTTTCTAGGCTTATAAAAATGATAACAGCTATGAATTTGATAGGCTCTACCAACAATGGTAGTCACACGTCAATGGAAACCACAGAGGAAGAAGAAAAGATTAATAGTTGATCAGGCCAAAAAGGTAGCTGACAACTGCTGAAAACCTGGGACCTGAATGACAACTGCTTAATGTGACTTATGGCTTATTTGGTAGTGGCTTAATTAATGATATAGAAAGTGAGTTATTCAGTAAGATTCTAGAGGGAGCTTAATGCAAAAAGTCAAGCTTTTTTTTAAACCTGCCCCTCTCAATTAAAAACAAGCTCCTTCCATCTATGAAAAAACCTTCACAAACAAAAATCATCCTAATCTATACAGACTGATTAATCCACGCAGACAGATTTATTCATACCGGACTTAATAGAAAGCCAACCAAACAGCCAGTTATGTACTATACATTTGTCTCCTGTTCTTTTTTGTTAAGAATGAAATATCTCTTTCTATGTTTTAGTTATGTGTCTTTGTTTGAATGTACTCATTGGCTTGCTGTGAACCAGGTAAAACTATGTCCTTGGATCCGAACACCAGTATTGTCGTTCCTGAGGATAGAGATGGCCTCTATGCAATTGATTGCTTGGATCCTGATATGGTGCGTTTTTCAATGCTTATATTGCAATTAGCTTCCTTTGCATCCATTATATTCTAGTTTTGGTGGAGTTTGTTGTACAATACATTGCTCATCCGTTGCACACTCCATTTCTTTCTGTTTCTTGAGTTTATAATAAGACGTATGTGAACATTTTGTAGCTTTCAGTAACTATAGTGGTTGGTAAGCTAGAAACTGTCGAGTTTAACCACCAAATAATTAGCATTTACAGTTAGCTTTTATAATTTAGAATGAGGTTATGTTTTGAATTGAAGAGTGATTTAATTCCACGATGAGAAATTAGCATTTCAAACCTGTGTGCTTTGGCATTTGTGTGTGCTTTATATATATATATATAGTGGGAGGTTCAAATAAGAAGAATAAATATCATGAGAAGGTGAGAAGGGAGGGTTAAAGGAAAGTTCATATGTGAATCATTGATAAAATCCATTTGAAGATGCATATATGAACCTGTGTGAATAATCTGTAACATCGGTTCACATATGCATCTTCAAATAGATTTTTGGGATTTTTTCAATTGATTCACATATGAATCTTCCCTTCTTACCTTTTCACGATATTTAGCCTTCATATTTGAACCGGCCCCTATATATATATTTAAATGTTCGTTATCGAGATTCAAAATGGCAAGTACGATGGGGCCAAATGATAATCATTAAATCCAGAGTTCTGGGCAAGATGAAAGTCATGAAACAAGGTTCTGAGTGCTAATTTTGTAGAACGTTCAATTTTGGCTAAACCTCCTCTAGGTTTATGTTGGGTTTTTATATATTCTTTGGTTATAAGATCAAATGTATTGGTTGGTTCTTAGGTTAACATTTTAAAACATGATGAATAATTAGATGTTTTTCTAATGATAATGACTACTGTTTTTGGTAAAACAAAACAGGATCATAAATACCGTTTTTGGCTAAATTATTGAAAAGATTGTCATGAAACATACGGTGCTTGTGACACCATCTAACTATAAACGGTGCATTTACTTTGGAAAACAGATCATGAAAAGTTGTACTAAATTTTTGAACGGGTTTTCTCATGTAAATATCCGTTTTTCCAGATCGTTGGACGTGATAGTGTATGCTATTTCCATGACATGATAAATGAGATGACAAGCTGGGGATACCAAGAAGGAAAAACGCTTTTTGGGTTTGGATATGATTTCAGACAAAGTAACAGGTACAACTTAAATTTTATATTTTATGCAACTTAAATTTTGTGGGTCTTTTTTACTTTACATTATGGTTTTCAACTATCATATCAATCATTTTTTAAGTGCTTTCTTAATGCAATATTTAGTTTTCATTGTTTCTTTTATTTGTTTCATTAGTTGAGGTAGCATATAAATCGGAGAAGTTGCTGTATGGTATTGAAAATATTTTATTTTCTGTTTAAATAATTCATTATCTATGTACATATTTCAGACTTAAAGAAACGATGGATCGTCTTGCTGCAAAGTTGGACGCAATCTATACTGCTTCAGGGGGAAAGAAGATAAACATAATTACTCATTCAATGGGTGGACTTCTTGTCAAATGTTTTATGAGCCTTCACAGCGATGTAAAGTCCATTTTTACCCTTGGTCTTTTTCCAGGTGGCAGTTTCATTTTATTTTATGTAAAATGTGAAGGTCGTTTTATATATGATGCTTTTTTGTAGATTTTTGAGAAATACGTCAAGAACTGGATAGCAATTGCTGCACCATTTCAGGGTAAGTGACCTAATAATTGTCCACTTTCAGAAGTAAATGCATACTTTTCAATTCTACCCTTCATTATGAGATAAAGAATATCATTACTCACTCCATTATTAAGGGTAAAATTGTCATTTAGTTAATTAAAAGTGTAATAATTACACGTCTAAAACTGTGTGTCTTTTCCATTGTAGATATTTATTTTGAGACGGAAGTACATAGTTTCAGATATATTCACATGTGTAGTGTAGTGAAATCACTCAAAATTACGTTGAAATTTTAGTCTATTTCTTTTATTATTGAAACTTGATTTAGTTATCTTATGCATGTATATAAATGTTAATTAATTAAACAGGTGCACCTGGATATGTAACATCTACCTTATTAAACGGGATGTCATTTGTGGAGGGGTGGGAAGCGTATTTTTTCGTATCCAAGTGGACTATGCATCAGCTGGTATGTTTTGAAATTAAGCAAAATTACCATTTAGTCCTGGACTATAAGTGACTTCTAGGATTGCAACCTAAAGTTGTTTTGTAACTTTGTTGGTACCTTCTGACTTAGATCTGTTTTCTGTTAAAAACAATTCTGCACATGACGTTCTACTAGGGTAGATTTGTCATTACTGACATGGTCGTGCATTGACAGCTGATTGAATGTCCATCCATATATGAACTGATGGCCTGTCTGGATTACGAATGGGAACATGACCCACTGTTACAAATTTGGAAGGAGATTCAGGATGATCAAGGAAACTCTAGTGCTATGCTGGAGACATTCACCCCCGTGGAAGCGGTTTCCATCTTCACTCAGGCTCTTTCCAACAATGAGGTGAGCTGTTGATTATTAGATTCTGATTATTAAATATTTAAATATCATATAATCACTTTAAAAGACGCACATCCAAACACCCCCTCTTACGCTGTGTTCTCGAAACTCATTTTGGGAAGGAAAGGAAAGGAAAGGAAAGGGAGGGAAACGGATGGAAAGTAAAAAAAACTCGTGTTCTCGAAACTTTTTTAGGAGAGAAAGGAAAGAAAACGGAAGGAAAATAATGATAAGTTTCCTTCCAAAACTTTCCTCCCAAATGTGGGAGGAAAGGGAAGGAAAGGAAAGGAAAGGAAAGAAATTAAAAACATTTTAAAAAATTACTGGAATTATTAAAATTACAAAACTACCCAATATTTTCTTATAAAAGATATATTTTTAAGGGTATATTAGTAAAAACGACATATTTCCTTTCCTTTCTCTCCTGTTCAAGAACACGAAAAAATATTTTCTTTCCTTTCTTTTCCTTCCTTTTCTTCCTCTTTCGAGAAGACAAATGAAAAAATTACTTTCCTTTCCTTTCTTTTCTCTTCCTTTCTTTTCTCTCCAGATTAGAGAACACAGCGTTAAGGTAGATAAGCTTTTATTTATCTTCAAAAATTAGTTTTTTGTACCAACTCTGAGATTATTTACGCCCTAAAAACAGCAGAGATTCAGAGAATTGTAAGGGGGTGTTTGGTTCACAGGACGGAATCTGAAGGAATTGGAATGATCAATTCCGTTGACCAAATTCCATTCAGGCGTTTGGTTTACCTATGGAATGGAATTGAATTGCACACATTCCAATATTCATGGATTTGGCCATTTCATCATAATTGAGAAGGAATTCAATTCCATTCCATCCCATTTTCTCAAGAAGACGAAACTCTCCCCATCTTCCCTACTTGATTTACCCAGACCCATATGAACCCCCGTCGACCACCACCGTGATGAACCACCGCCGACCACCACCGTTAAGGACCACCGCCGACCAGTGACCACCACCAGTCTGAACCTCCATCGACCACCACCATTCAAATCACCATTGATCTGAACAACCGCCGACCTCTAAACCACCGCCGACTACCACCGATCTAAGCCACCACCGCCAACTGCCGTTCTGAACCACCACCGACCACCGCCGTTCTGAACCACCACCGATTTGAACCGTCGTCGACCACCACTGTTATGAACCACAGGAATCCACCACCATTCTGAACCACTGCCGATTACTACTGTTCTGAACCACCGCCGACCACCATCGTTCTGAACAACCGCCGACCACCTCCGTTCTGAACCACAGTAGTTGGATTTCGGTTTCAGAACTTTCAAAAAGGGTATGTTGGTCATTTACTAATATTTCATTCAATCCCAAAGCTACATTACGTGAACCAAACAGCAAAATTCCAATTCTTTAACAGATTTCATCCCAATGTCTGTCAACCAAACATATGGTCAAACCTGATAACAATCCATTCCAATTCATTCAAAGTCAAATTCCTTTGACAGATTCCATTCCATCCAAATGTACTCTTTTGTATGGTCTGTTTAAGTTTATTGTTTGTATGGAATATGGATCGTGCACAAATTACTTACGGGTCTTTTCACAGCTGAGCTATGATGGAGTGGATATCCCTCTACCATTCAACAAAGCAATATTGCATTGGGCTAATAAAACAAGAGAGATCTTATCTTCTGCCAAACTTCCACCAAAGGTTAAGTTCTACAATGTTTATGGCACTGATCAAGACACTCCTCAGACTGTCAGGTATACGTTTTTTCCCAAAAAAAGCAAAAAAAAAAGTAGGTGAAATTGGGTAATCTTATTATTATGATGGTTGCTATTTGCAAACTGATTGAAGCTAAATAACCTCTATACTACTATCTGATGTGCAGTTATGGAAGCGTGGACTCACCTGTCTCGGACCTATGTGAATTACCACTACTCGATGTAATGTTTATTTACCTGAAATTTTTACACATTACGACTAGCTTTGACCATTTTGGGCATTTTATCTTATTATCAAGGGAAAAATGCAACGGAAGTTGCCTTGGTTTCTATTTAAGGTAACACATAATTTTTTTTTCTCAATTGATGCAACAAAATTGCCTATTTAATGTAGTAAAGTTTTGAAGTTTCTTGATTTTTACCCATTTTGATCTTTTAACCTGCTTATTTGTAACATTTGATGATGTGGATGTCAAGTTTATCGTCTTTGTAAACACTTGTAAACCTTTAAACGGGTATCCACATCATCAAATGCTACAAGATCAGCAGGTTACCGGTCAAAATAAGTACAAAATAAGAAGTTTTGAAACTTTGTTACATCGATTGAGAAAAAAATAATTATTGGGTAAACTAAATAGGAACTAAAAGAAACTTAGATGCATTTTATCCTATTCCTCAATATGAAACCCTATTATTGCTTCCTTTCCTCGTATAATACATGTGGTTGTTCATCTACAGGCCACTTATGTCAATGTTGATGGTGATGGGACGGTACCTGTAGAATCTGCAAAGGTATGTTAAACTTACCTGAAAGTATCTTTTGTTCGATTTCACCTCATATATTTTGACATTTTTTAAATGTCATTTTACTTGAATGGTAACAAAACTTTGTGAAGCTTTAGTTGGTTCATTTATCTTCTATGTCCCAAGTGGACTTCAAAGCTCTTTGGTTATCTTGATTTTTAGACCATCTCCAATGGGGTCTCTATTTTTCACACTAAATTTAGTGTAATGAATAGTATTACACTAGATTTGGTGTAACACTATTCATTTACACTACTTTTTACATCACTTTTAACACTACTTTTAACTTTGGTGTAAAAAATAGTGTTACCCATTGGAGAAGACTTACTGTTAGCACTAAAATTTACCCTACTTTTTACACTATTTTTGAAATTTGATGTAAGATATAGTGTGACCCATTGGAGATGCCCCCATTTCATTTTGTTTCTTCATTTCGATCTAGGGCTAATAATTGAGATCTATACTTACATCTTTCATTCTTTCTATGGTAAATGAGAATCATAAAATGAAGATTTTTAAATGTCGAAAAACGAGGACCTTGGTATCGTGTGTCATCATCAACTCGTTTGGACAAACTTTCTTTGAATTTTTGTTTGGACATACGTCGCTGCTATAAAAAACAGGACAAAATGCATCAAAAACCAATGGAATTTGCATTAGTTCCTATTTAGTGTAACAATGTTTTGAAATTTTCTATTTTGTACTCATTTTGACTGGTAACTGCCTGATCTTGTAACATTTAATGGCATGACTCATGAGTGCCCAACATGTTATCTCATTTGCCATATCTTTCACATAAACATTTTGTAACCCGTTCATAAATGGGCATTCACGACATCAAATGTTACAAGATCAACATGTTACTGGTCAAAATGATTACAAAATAGGGAAATTATGGAACTTTATTATCTCAGTTGAAAAAAAAAGGTTATTCGTTACACATTTACACCAAATAAGAACTAAACCAAACTTTGTTGCATTTTGTCCTATAGAGTTGAAAACTGTTCGATATATAATTTTCTTGAATCAGGCTGATGGGCTCGATGCTGAAGCTAGGGTCGGTATCCCAGGTGAACACCGAGGGATCCTAAAAGACAAGCATTTATTCCGGATAGTGAAACACTGGCTGAAAGCGGATCACGATCCTTTCTACAACCCCGTAAACGATTACGTGATCCTACCAACTTTATTCGAGCTCAAAAAGCACTACGAAAAGGGCATGGAAGTAACTTCACTTAAAGAAGAATGGGAACTTGTTTATGAAGAAAAAGACGAAAACAACCACCAACCTGTGGTGGGTTCGATATCCGCTTCTCGTGTAGCGGATGATCGATCGTCTTCCGAAGAGGCACGTGCAACTTTCGTCGTTCATCCGCAAAGCAACGGTAAACAACACGTTGAATTAAATGCAATGAGTGTGACTGCTGGTGGCGCGTGATAAAAAAAAGGGTAGACGCCACCATCTGAGTGCGTTTTATCGGACTGGTCTGTTCGTATGTATATATTTACGTGCTTTTCACGAGGTTAAACTGTAAAGAAAAATAAAAAATAAAGATGAAAAAAGGTGTGATGAAGGTGATATGTATCATGTAACGTTGGTGGATTTGTTGTTTCTGTTGTGTAAATAGTTTTGGTATGTGTAAAATTTGGTTTATTTTTTTTTTTTTATTTTACTTTTTGTGTTTTATAGTTTTAGCTTTAGATTTTATATTTCTTAAAACTGAATTAATCACATTACTCATTGTTTATTGTATTCATATATGTTATAGATTCAGTGTTAAAAGGAAGTTGCAAAACTGTTTTGTATATATGATCACAAACTTGTTATATATAACTAATTAATTTATATAAATTTAAAATTTTTAGTATTATAATATTATTAAATAATAAATAGAATATATATATATATATATATATATATATATATATATATATATATATATATATATATATATGGGGTGGGTTCAAATGAAAACTCAAATTCAATTGTAAACGTGAGGACAAACCATAGCCTTTGATTAAAAAAACGGAGATTAAATCAATGAATAAAAAACGCGGTGGCAATTTTGTAAATAAGTTGAAAACTATGTCCTTGGCTTAGTGAATATTTAGCGCGTAGGGGTAAAATTGGAAAAACAAAATTACGGTTCAAAACCTGAGATATAGCCATAATCAAAAAGCAGACGGCATATTCATCATTTTTCGCCGGATTTCTCTCTCACTAAAACTTCGATTGTTGAATACTGAAGAACGAAGAAGATTGTCTGAAGATTAGTTAAAATCATCAACAAAAATGGCAGATACATCAGAAGATAGTAGAGATAAGCTTACAATGGGTGAACTTCTGAAACAACGTAAGTTTAAATGTTTTAAAATCGTCGATACTGAATATGATTAGGGTTTATATTTAACTCTTACAGATTAAGAAACAAAAATATGATTCGATAAACCCTAAAACGGAAAAAATGAATAAAACAAACTATATGATGAATAAATGATTCAAATGCCGATTAAAACTAAGATATATTGTTAGATTTTTTGTTATTTTTGTGAGTATTTATATTCATACTTAATATTTACGAGTAAAACTAAGATATATTGTTAGATTTTAGATGTTTATGAGTAATTTTTATTTAGACTGAATAAAGGGTGAAATATTCAGTCTGAATATAACTTCAACTTCTGAATATATTGCTAGTATTCAGACTGAATAACAGAGATCTAAAAAGTGTAATTGATTATTATTGCTGAAACGTTGTTAACATGTTTGGGAGCAGTGATATTCAGTCTGAATATTTCACCCTTTATTCAGACTGAATAAAGGGTGAAATATTCAGTCTGAATATCACTCCAACTTCTGAATATATTGCTAGTATTCAGACTGAATAACAGAGATCTAAAAAGTGTAATTGATTATTATTGCTGAAACGTTGTTAACATGTTTGGGAGCAGTGATATTCAGACTGAATATTTCACCCTTTATTCAGACTGAATATTTCACCCTTTATTCAGTCTGAATAAAGGGTGAAATATTCAGTCTGAATATCACTTCAACTTCTGAATATATTGCTAATATTCAGACTGAATAACAGAGATCTAAAAAGTGTAATTGATTATTATTGCTGAAACGTTGTTAACATGTTTGGGAGCAGTGATATTCAGACTGAATATTTCACCCTTTATTCAGACTGAATATTTCACCCTTTATTCAGTCTGAATAAAGGGTGAAATATTCAGTCTGAATATCACTTCAACTTCTGAATATATTGCTAGTATTCAGACTGAATAACAGAGATCTAAAAAGTGTAATTGATTATTATTGCTGAAACGTTGTTAACATGTTTGGGAGCAGTGATATTCAGACTGAATATTTCACCCTTTATTCAGACTGAATATTTCACCCTTTATTCAGTCTGAATAAAGGGTGAAATATTCAGTCTGAATATCACTTCCACTTCTGAATATATTGCTAGTATTCAGACTGAATAACAGAGATCTAAAAAGTGTAATTGATTATTATTGCTGAAACGTTGTTAACATGTTTGGGAGCAGTGATATTCAGTCTGAATATTTCACCCTTTATTCAGACTGAATAAAGGGTGAAATATTCAGACTGAATATATTGCTAGTATTCTCTTTCTCTTGAATATATTGCTAGTATTCAGACTGAATAACAGAGATCTAAAAAGTGTAATTGATTATTATTGCTGAAACGTTGTTAACATGTTTGGGAGCAGTGATATTCAGTCTGAATATTTCACCCTTTATTCAGACTGAATAAAGGGTGAAATATTCAGACTGAATATATTGCTAGTATTCTCTTTCTCTTGAATATATTGCTAGTATTCAGACTGAATAACAGAGATCTAAAAAGTGTAATTGATTATTATTGCTGAAACGTTGTTAACATGTTTGGGAGCAGTGATATTCAGTCTGAATATGTACATTTATTCAGTCTGAATAAAGGGTGAAATATTCAGACTGAATATCACTTCAACTTCTGAATATATTGCTAGTATTCAGACTAATTAAATTATATTTTTGTTAATTATTTTAATTTAAATAGAAAAGAAGAAAAAACATGAAGATGAAGTGTCTTCTTCATCAAAAAGAAAGGCTGAAGATGAAATATTTTCATCGAAGAAAAGAAGAAAAGAAGAAGAGAAAGGTATTATGATTATTCATTTTTTAAAATATTTATATATATTTAACAAAATGCATATTTTAATCATTTTGTTGTGAATATCAAATATGTTTATAGGTAAAAAGAAGAAGGATGTTAAAGAAAAGCATAAGGAAGGAGCAAGTGGTAGTAAGAAACAACAAAAGAAAGAAATACATCAAGGTGTTACAAAGGAAAAAAAACACGAAGAAGGCAAACCAAAGAAGCCAAAGAAGCTGAAGAATATGTATATAAAACACAGATCACTATCCATACGGTCAACTCCAAAAAACTTAATGCTGGTTACTAGAAAGATGAGAACGCCACAAATAAACTGCATAAAGGAGATGGGATTTGGAACCATTTTAGATATGAATATTGATTCTATACCATCTAAGCTAGCATACTACATAGTCGACAACTTTGATCCTGTTGATATGGTTATAAGAACAAGAAAAGGACCAATTCAGATTACAACTCAGGATGTTACTGATATGCTGGGATTAAAAGATGAAGGGATCGATATTAATACAATTCCGATAGATGTGGAATGGGATGGGATCGTTGAAGACTGGAGAGCACAGTTTGATAAAACTTTGATTAGACCAAAGGATGTTGTGAAGATGTTAAACGAATCAAACAGTACAGATTGGAATTTCAAGATAGGTTTCGTTGTTCTATTTGTGAATACAATTGTTTCTTCAATGAAGATGGGTACATGCAATCTATCAATTCTTTCACATTTAGGAAAGAATTTAGAGTTCAAAAATGTGAACTGGTGTAAATATATAATAGATTGTGTGAAGGAAAGCAAGAGAGGATGGAACAGGGAATCGGATGTCAGCTTCTACACTGGCCCAATAACTTTTCTGACGGTATGTAATCAACTTTAATATCTCTTTTTATTCAAGACTAATATGCTAGTTAGAATTGCCTTAAGTAATCAATACATTCATAATTCAGCATGAATAACTGTCATAAACATGTTATTTAAATAGGTAATGGATTGGCTTAAGCAAGAAATACATATCATTATTCATTATGGATTACTATAATATGAATAGGATTAAGCATGGATATCTGCATTATTTAAACTATATGTTAAGGCATCATTTTATAGTTTAAATATTCATTTTGAATATCTTTCTTTATTCAGCTAAAACGTTGTTAACATGTTTGGGAGCAGTGATATTCAGTCTGAATATGTACCTTTATTCAGTCTGAATAAATGGTGAAATATTCAGACTGAATATCACTTCAACTTTTGAATATATTGCTAGTATTCAGACTGAATAACAGAGATCTAAAAAGTGTAATTGATTATTATTGCTAAAACGTTGTTAACATGTTTGAGAGCATTGATATTGAGTCTGAATATTTAAAGTATTCAGTCTGAATATCATTTTAAGTTATATTCATTTTGAATATTTGTCTTAATTCAAACTGAATAAAGGAAGATATTCAAAAATGAATATTTAAAATTGTTCAGTCTGAATACTTTATTCCATATATTCAAAACGAATATAACTTGAACATTTTATTCATTTTGAATATTTGTCTTAATTCAAACTGAATAAAGAAAGATATTCAAACTGAATAAAGGTACATATTCAGTCTGAATACTTTATTCAGTTTGAATAATACTATATGGAATAGTTAAATAATTTATATTCAAATTAATCAGTTAAACATTCACAAATGATAATATAAGTTTTATGTAATTAACATATTTGCATTATACAAAAATATAGCTTCTTTACCTGGATTCGACAAAATGTGATGGATTTGAACACATCAAGACAAGGCCTGCTATAAAGGGATGGAATACAGAGAAGATGAAGACAAGAGAGAAGTTGGAGTTAAAGATTGGAGGATTTGGCAGAGGAGAATTCAGTGAAAACTATGTTGAACTAGAAAAAAACAGAAAAAGTTTCAACAAAGAAAAAGACAGCAAAGGTACAAACATATATTTACATTTGCATTATAGTACTTACTTTGATAACTAAAATGTATATATCAAATAAAAAAACAGGAATACATGAAGATTCTCGATGATAGTTTGGAGGAACTATTTGCAAACAAAGTAGAACTTGAATACAACTTGAATAAAGCAATCATGTTGTATCCAGAAGATAGTTCTTTCACTGAATGGAAAGCAAGTTACGAGAAATCATTTTTCATCAAATCAGAAGTTATTGTAGAGGATGTGCCGAGAATTGAAAGGAATGTGGTATCGATGGAAGAAGAAACAAAAGAAGCAAATGTTTCTAAAGAAAAAGAAAAAGAAGATAACAAGATTTGTGAAGGAGAGAAAAAAGATGAGACAGAAAGAGAGAAGAAAGAAGATGATAAAGAAATGAATAAAATAGTATGGCCTGATGGTACACAATATTGGGAAGGCTTGGCAGATTCAGAAGAAATTAATAATGCTTTCAAGGATGCAGTTGGAAAAACCCAAGTAGCAATTGAAGAACAACTTCAGGTTGAAGCTACAGTATTGATAGAGGATGTTGTTGCAGACATTAATATGGAAATCAAGGATAAGGAGATAAAGAAGAAGACAGAAGAGGAAGAGAAGAAAGATGAAGATAACAAAGATGAACATAATGAAGGACAAAAGAATGATGAAGAGATGGAAGGAGAAAAGAATGAACACAAAACTGAAGATGAGATGCAGGTAGTAGATGAGAAGAAAGAAGAGAAAAGGGAAGATCACATAGAGGCAGTAGTTGAGAAGAGCAAAGAGCAGAAAAATGAAGAAGGGAAGACTGAAGAGGAAAAGAATAAAGGAGAAAAGGAAGAAGAGAAGAAGGAAGAGAAGAAGAATGAGGAAGAAGAGAAAAAGGATGAGGAAAAAGAGAACAAAGAAGAAGAGAAAAAGAATGAGAAAGAAAAGAAGAAAGCAGAAAAAAGTGAGACACAAGATTCAAATCCAAACTATTCTCTGGGGATGTCACAGTTACATACTCCAAAAAAAAGAAAAGAAAAAGCTGTTGAGGATGAAGAGGTTGCCAGCAAAAAAGGGCCTCTTGTTATCAAAATTAAAACAAACGAAGTGAAAAACCCTGACAAGAAATTGAAAAGAATAGAGAAAATAGGTGAACAATTGAAATCACCTTATCTTCAAAGGAGGGTCGATGTGACAAAGAATACAACGACAACAGAAAACAACGTTGGCAGTTGGTTATTTTCTTTACAGGGAGATAAGTTGTAAGTTTTAAAGTTAATACATATTGTGAATTGTTAACTTTTATTTTATATTCACTTTGAATATGCCTGATATTCAGTCTGAATAAATAGTAAATATTTCAAAGTGAAACAATCACTTTATATTCACTTTGAATATGCCTGATATTCAGTCTGAATAAATAGTAAATATTTCAAAGTGAAACAATCACTTTATATTCACTTTGAATATGCCTGATATTCAGTCTGAATAAATAGTAAATATTTCAAAGTGAAACAATCACTTTATATTCACTTTGAATATGCCTGATATTCAGTCTGAATAAATAGTAAATATTTCAAAGTGAAACAATCACTTTATATTCACTTTGAATATGCCTGATATTCAGTCTGAATAAATAGTAAATATTTCAAAGTGAAACAATCACTTTATATTCACTTTGAATATGCCTGATATTCAGTCTGAATAAATAGTAAATATTTCAAAGTGAAACAATCACTTTATATTCACTTTGAATATGCCTGATATTCAGTCTGAATAAATAGTAAATATTTCAAAGTGAAACAATCACTTTATATTCACTTTGAATATGCCTGATATTCAAATTGAATAAACTGTAAATATTTCAAAGTGAAAAAATCACTTTATATTCACTTTGAATATGCCTGATATTCAGTCTGAATAAAACTATATATTCAAATTGAATAAATAGTAAATATTTCAAAGTGAAAATCACTCTATATTCACTTTGAATATAACTTATATTCAGTTTGAATAAAACTGAATATCCAAAATGAATAAATAGTAAAATATATAAAAACAAAAATCACTTTATTTTCACTTTGAACATGATGTTATATTCACTTTGAAAATAAAATCAAATTGAAAATTCATATAATACGATTTCATGATCTACTTATATCATATCGTGTTTGACAGAACATCTAATTATTTAATTAAATTTTAAATAGGGACATTGTTTTTTCTACAAGTGATGGGCATTTTAGATTCAGAATAATGTTTGAAAGCATGATTCCAGATTCTGAGCCATTTGCTAATGTCATTGACACCTGGTCAGTGATATTAAATCAAGAGGAAAGATTAAGAAGCAGTGATTCTCCTCAAAGATTATTCTGCACTACAGAAGTTTTCGTAAGTTTACTATACTTTTAAACCAAATTACAAATAAGGATTAATATTAATTTATCATATTATGCATTTTAACAGCCACAAGAAATGTTTGAGGGAAGATTTGTTCTTGAAAAGAGTTTAAAGCTATTCACAAAAAACTTTTGTGAGAATATGAAGGGAAATTCAGAGTTGAAGATTTTGAAGAAAGTTGAATTGGTACTAAATAATTAGATTAAAAGTATTATTTGAATTAATTTTATTTCATATAACCTATAATTCATTACATAAAAAATTCATGCAGGTATTCTTCCCCATTATCAAGAGTTCCCATTTTTATCTTTTATGCATCGATTTGAAAAATGGTGAATCGCATATTCTAGACAACAGTGCTACGGATGTTGCAGACTCTGCAAAATATGGGAATGTACCAAGAATTATTGTAAGTAGAATGATATATTATCTAATATACATTAATAATAATAATAATTTTATTTAATATTATGAATAATATGTATAATACGGGTATAATGCAGCAAAAAGTGTTCATAAAGTACCTAGAAAGGATTGGGGATGCAAGATCAAGCAAATTCAATAAAATAGTCCCAAAACGTGAAGCAATGAAGTGGAGAACACTAGAGAATAAAATTGACTGTGGTATCTTCATGATGAGACACATGGAGACCTTCATGGGTGGTAATGTAAAGAATTGGGATTGCGGTTTGCTAGAGGAGTCTCCGGGTCAAAAATCGCAGTTAAAAAAACTGCGATACAAATATGTGACAAAAATGCTTCTATCAGAAGTGAATCAGAAAAAGGATTGGGTGTTGAATGAAGTAAATGCATTTCAACAGTTGCCAGAAGATAAAAAGAGGGAAATTGCAGATAATGCCGAGAAAGTGAAGGATGAACGCTTAAGAAGCTTGGATTAGGCGTTAAGAAGCTTGGAATAGGCGTTAAGAAGCTTTGATTGGGTGATTGGTTCTTTAAAACAATTATTCGGTTAGTTTTTTTGGTTGTTGAATGTGGTTGGTGTTTCATACAATTAACTGGTTTAGTTTTCTTGTATTCAGTGGGTTTGGTTTTTAATTGTTTGGTGATTTGAACAATTTAGTAGTTTGGTTTTTGGTGGATGAATGTGTGAACAGTTATGTTGGGTTTATTTAGTTGAACAATAGGGTTTTTTTTTGGTTTGAATGAATTTGATGAATATAAAAAATTGTTGTTTTGATGTATTGTACAAATTTAGCAATGTTGTTGGTTTTGTTTGATTTATTTCTTAAATAATATAATAATACATATTTCTTTTTATTCATGGTGAATATATATATTACTTTAATAGTGAAAACACAAGTAATTTTATTCACTTTGAATAATAGTTAATATCCAAAATAAATATGACTAAAATTTTATTCACTTCAACTTCTGAATATATTGCTAGTATTCAGACTGAATATTTCACCCTTTATTCAGTCTGAATAAAGGTACATATTCAGACTGAATATCACTGCTCCCAAAAATAGTTTTATAACTAAACTAACAATTTACAGTTTTTATTTTGTTAGATTTTAGATGTTTATGAGTAATTTTTATTCAGTCTGAATAAAGGGTGAAATATTCAGTCTGAATATCACTTCAACTTCTGAATATATTGCTAGTATTCAGACTGAATATTTCACCCTTTATTCAGTCTGAATAAAGGTACATATTCAGACTGAATATCACTGCTCCCAAAAATAGTTTTATAACTAAACTAACAATTTACAGTTTTTATTTTGTTAGATTTTAGATGTTTATGAGTAATTTTTATTCAGACTGAATAAAGGGTGAAATATTCAGTCTGAATATCACTTCAACTTCTGAATATATTGCTAGTATTCAGACTGAATATTTCACCCTTTATTCAGTCTGAATAAAGGTACATATTCAAACTGAATATCACTGCTCCCAAAAATAGTTTTATAACTAAACTAACAATTTACAGTTTTTATTTTGTTAGATTTTAGATGTTTATGAGTAATTTTTATTCAGTCTGAATAAAGGGTGAAATATTCAGTCTGAATATCACTTCAACTTTTGAATATATTGCTAGTATTCAGACTGAATATGTACCTTTATTCAGTTTGAATAAAAGGTAAAATATACCTTTAATATCCAAACTGAATATAATTTGTTCTGCATATTGCATTTTATAAATGGTTTATAAATATATTTCATACATAGTGAATAAAAAATATGTGAAAAATATTATTAAAATTCAAAGAAAATCATCGTATGAATTGTTTTTTTGATCAGTATTCAAAATGAATAAAAAATTGAAACTAACAATATTAGAAACTAAAAAACCTCTACTTACTAACATCATTTCTCGATGGGCAATTGCGTGAGTCATGGGTAGACAAATTCTTACACAACCTACACAATCTCATTGCCTTTTTACTCTTTTCAATTGCTTTTTCTTTACTACTCTTCAACCTCTTGCCTGTACCACAACCTTTGTTTCTTATCGGTTTAGGATTGTGAACATCAACAACTTCTGGTTTTGACACGCCAAGCAACGACTCCATCACCTCTTCGGTACTGCGATGAGGAACACTACATCCACTAGCCTCCAAATTACTCTTCAATTCTTGAATTTTCAAAACAAAGTCTTCAAGCTTGTCCATATCATCAACTACTAGACCAATGCAGTAATCAAAGGCAGCTTGAGCATCATTTTCTAGTTTCTCACGACGCTCGTTTCTTTCTCCAACCCAATGACGTTTCTTCAACAATTCAGAAGAAATGAGGTCTTTTCTCCAACGCTTCACTATATATTGCAAAGGTATCTCTTCAATGCACATATTCTTTAATACACAAAAAATATGACGACATAGCAAACCATAATGATGGTAAAACAAGCAGCTACAATCCAAAGAACCAGTGGTCTTATTATGCACAACCTGAAAATAAATTCAAATAACTTCATTATTCACAATGAATAATAAGTTATAATTAACATACAATTAACTAGAACTTTATTCAGTCTGAATATGTACCTTTATTCAGACTGAATAAATGGTGAAATATTCAGACTGAATATCACTTCAACTTCTGAATATATTGCTAGTATTCAGACTGAATATGTACCTTTATTCAGTTTGAATAAAAGGTAAAATATACAGTATGAATATCACTTCAACTTCTTAATATATACCTATTATTCAGACTGAATAATAGATAACTAAAAAGTGTAATTGATTATTATTTCTAAAACGTTGTTAAGATGTTTGGGTGGAGTGATATTCAGACTGAATATCCTTTATTCAGTCTGAATAAAAGGTAAATATTCAGTATTAATATAACTTCACCTTTTAATATCTTATATACCTACGTTAATCAACTAGAACTTTATTCAGTCTTTTACAAATTCAATATGGATATAACTTCACCTTTTAATCTATACCTATTATTCAGACTGAATAATACAACACAAAAATTAACTGATTATTATTATGAATATCTAAATGAAATAAAACTAACCTTGTGATCAGACTCTTTTACATATGCTTCAAGATTTGAACTGGATGCACCATCTTTCTTTTTATGTTTAACCTTCTTCTTCTCAACAACAACAATAATATCAGAACCATCTACAACACTCGAAGATGATTGAAAACAGGACCAAACCGATTCATTTATCTCATTCTGAACATCTCTAAATACAGCACGAGTATATATCTTAGAAGCATGAACCTCAATTGGAAGTGGTGTACTAAACTTTGGAATAGTTGTTCTTGTTTGATGATTGAGCAACCTATGATTATTCCGTTGTTTGTCCATAGCAGAATCAAATGAGTCAATAAAAGACATAAGATTTGCACCGTGATGAAAAAATAGTGAAAAGAACGAATTTTCACTCTCAGATCTTGATGTCGTTCTCATTAGCCGAGCCATAGGAATATCTCTATAAAATGATGGAATCCACCTATTCCTATTATCATACATATAAGACAACCACTTGTGGCCAAGAAGATCAAAGTCACCAATTAAAGATTTCCATCTCTCTTCAAATTGAGTAGCATCAATGTGTTCATCCCATATAAGAGCATGAAACCTTTTCTTGAAATCAGTATTTGAAATAATATTGGAAGTAATCTGAAAACATAAAAGATAAAATGCAATCAACATGAATACTTTCACTATTCAGTCTGAATAATTTCACTATTCAGTCTGTATACTTCACTATTCAGTCTGAATACTTCAATATTCAGTCTGAATACTTCAATATTCAGTCTGAATACTTCACTATTCAGTCTAAATACCTTAACTATTCAGTGCGAATAAATATGATAGAAAATGAATATTTAAAAATACTTACAATTATTCAGTATGAATACATATAAGTATTCAAAATGAATAATAAAATTATTCAGTATGAATAAAGAAATACCTTCAAAGGCAATTTTGTACTAATGTGCCACATACAAAACCGGTGCCTTGAATCTGGAAAGACTTCAGAAACAGCTTGCTTAATAGCAGGACACTGATCTGTAACAACCAACTTTGGTGCTTTCCCAAAAGATTTCAAGAAAGAATGAAGCAACCATTTATAAGCTTCAATATTTTCACCATCAAGAAGGCCAGCACCAAGAGTTACACAATTCTTGTGATTGTCAATTCCTGTGAATGGGACGAATACCATACAGTACCTAAAACAAATATAAATAATATAAGTTATAAACAAAGACATACTAAAATAACGTATAAAATACAAAAACAAATACTTACTTATTTGTCCGGAAGGTTGCATCAAATGAAACAATGTCACCAAACTCTTCAAAGTTGCGTTTAGCTGTTTGGTCGGCCCAAAAAACATAATTCAAGAGACCTTCATCGCATTTATATTCAAACGAATAATTTGGCACATACAATTTTCTATTATTCATTTTCCTAACAAATAAATTTGCATCGCTATCTCCAATGAAACAATTACGATCCCGTTGAAAATTTTTATACTCAACCTTCGTTCCACCAACCATTTCATAACCACCCTTCAATTGATAAAGAATATTGTGTGCTTGTGTAGCACCAATATTTGCATTTGACATCTTAAGAATCCACCTTTGCTGAGAGTAGTCTAATTTCCGACTACTTTTCAACAAGTGCTTCGAATCATCATCAAACAAACAATGGTTATGTTTCTCTTCAAATGCATATAATATAAATGAAATCCCACCAGGAACAACCTTGAACTTCACACATGCATCACAACCAGTTCTTTGAATGTTACTGTTTCTTTTCTTTTTCGAATCCAATGTATCCACCTGGACAGAATCTGGAAAACCAGCCCTATTGCACACAACATACCTCAAAACAACCATAGAATATGCATTTTTTTTCAAACAAGATAGTCTGACATCAAATCCAGCTTTTGCAGCATACTTCTTATACATTTCGATACCTTTTTCCAATGACTCAAAAACTTTACCAACAACAGGTTTCAAATCTTCTTCTACAAGAGGAATCCAAAACTTCATTCCATCACAATCAACTTCAGTAACAGAAGGCCCATCTTCATTTCCACTATGAATTTGATCTATAAAGTATTTTAAAAATTATATTCAGAATGTATACAATATAACATAAAGCATTATTCTGACTGAATATTTCACCTTTTATTCAGACTGAATAAAGGTATATATTCAGTCTGAATAATAGAGAATTAAGAAGTTGAAGTGATATTCAAACTGAATATTTCACCTTTTATTCAGACTGAATAAAGGTATATATTCAGTCTGAATAATAGAGAATTAAGAAGTTGAAGTGATATTCAGTCTGAATATTTCACCTTTTATTCAAACTGAATAAAAGTATATATTCAGTCTGAATATCACTCCAACTTCTTAATTCTCTATTATTCAGACTGAATATATACCTTTATTCAGTTTGAATAAAAGGTGAAATATTCAGTCTGAATATCACTTCAACTTCTTAATTCTCTATTATTCAGACTGAATATATACCTTTATTCAGTCTGAATAAAAGGTGAAATATTCAGTCTGAATATCACTTCAACTTCTTATTTCTCTATTATTCAGACTGAATATATACCTTTATTAAGTCTGAATAAAAGATGAAATATTCAGTCTGAATATCACTTCAACTTCTTAATATGTTGCTATTATTCAGACTGAATAATAGAGAATTAAGAAGTCATATTTCTTTTTAATGAAAACACAAGTAATATTCAACATAAACAGTTTAAATATTCAAACTGAATAAATGATTCTTTTTTCATATATAAACATTTATTCGTTTTGAATATCTATATTTATTCAATCTGAATATATAAACTTATTCAGACTGAATCCAAAGGTAAAAATTCAAACGAATATAACTCAATCGTTAAATTAAGAATAAAAAAGATAAAAAATAGCTAATTTAATAACAAATAAAGAAAAAAATGGATTTAAAACATTGAATAAATTTGTATTACAGAAACAAATATCAATTAAACAAAACAAAACTTACATATCAATGATTCATCCACATTCGATAAACTGGAAAACACAGAATCATCTTGACCGATTCTTGAATCAAGAAGATCATCATCATCAACAAAATTGAATGCTTCATCAACAAAAAGTGTAGAATTCTCAACAGCAACAGAATCCATAGAAACAGAGTAGTATATCGAGAAACAGATATTTGCAGAAATCGAAGGAATTTTAGACTTTCGACTTTCGACCTAATTAGAACAAATCGAATCAGATGAATGATTTGAGGAATGAATGAATCGTGAAAGAGAAATCAGAGATATTTAAGGAGCAAAGCGATCGTGTTGAGAGAGATTAGGAAAAAATCACGAGTAATACCGAGAAATATGGAAAGGATATGAAATAAACAGAAAAATTAAAAATATGACGAAAATACCCCTAAAGCTGAATTTCAGGAACAGCTCAAATATGGCTGCGATCAATGGACGAGATCTGTCCTCATGTTTACAATTGAATTTGAGTTTTCATTTGAACTTTCCTCATATATATATATATCTAAACCGTTTTTTCTTTCAATCAAGCGGTGACTTACTTGTAAAATATAGTGAAATTGAATCTATTCTTTCTAATCAAAACGTTTTATACAAGGGCAAAACTGGAAACGTATATTGGTTCATATGTGAACATGTGGATCCTAATGTAGTAGGATTCACATGTGAATCTTTCAATCCTAACATAGATTCAAATGTGAACGTTAATCATAACTTGTACGCGAATTAGTTTACAAATAATAACCAAGATTCCAAATCAGTGTAAGGTTCATATGTGAATCAAAAAGAATATATAAATCATCATGGGTGTTAAATTAAAGGCAACTAGAACAACTATGCAATTTTGAGGTGCAGTTATATATATATATATATATATTTTTCGAACTTCTAGGTTAGTCGGGATCCTGCTATTTAAGGAGTGTGAGGCCCTTGCGCTATTGGAAGTCATGTCTTGGGCAATCATTCTTAGGTATTAGAGAGTGATTTCTGAATCGGATACCAAACTATCAATGAACCATGTCTTGGGCAACAATTAGAGTGATTTTTGAATCGGATGCCAAACTATCAATTTCCGTGGAGAAGATGGAACAAAACTTTTTACTCCTTCAACGTGACTCTTACTCTGTCTATTTCATTAGGTGACAAACTAATGATGTCGTTGCTCACGCTCTTGCAAAGGCATCTTGGTTCTTATTTTGATATGTCGAGTTTTTTGAGTCTAGTCATTGATTTCCAATGTTTGTCCTTTAGAAGTTCATCAATGAAAGTTGTTTTTTATTTAAAAGAATCAGGGAATGTAATTTGACCGTTTTTAATGAGTTATATAAACTAATTTAATTTTATAAAAAAACAATGAATGCAAATATAATATGATTATATGAGTAAAGATCCGATCTGTTTGAATTGATTCTTATAAAACTGATTCATTATCGAATCAAAATTTTATCCCTTCATTTTAGAACGACCTAGTTAGAACCCCCATTAAATTATGTTTTGGAATGTATATAATAATAACAACGTATTTTAGGTCAACTTTTATTTTAATGAATATGTTCTTTATACAAAATAATATGTATTTTAGGTCAACTTTTATTTGCCTCGTTAAAACCTTACGTCAAAATAAAAACCCAGTGGGAAAAAATAAAACTAGGACGGAGGAAAGAGTACAACGCACCCATTTATAGACTATTCCTTTAGTCTAGTATTCCCTAAGAGTTGTACATCAATCGTGGGAGTTAAGGAAACAAGATGGTATATAAACAGTTGCCTCACTAAAACCTTACACCAAGGAACAAAACCCAATGGGAAAAATAAAACCTTGGGTGAAGGAAAGAGCACAACATACCAATATCACATGTATAGTAGACTCCCCCTTTTGTCTACTACTCCCCCTGATCTGTTCGTTGATCAAGGGGGTTTGGAAAGTCTCCGCATTCATATGCTTTCCACATGTTTCTCAAATGTGGCCTTAAGTAGTGATTTGGTGAACAAATCAGCTACATTCTCCTCAGACCTTACTTGATTCACTTGAATCTTAAGGAGAGTCTGTTGTTGCTGGTTATAGAAAAACTTTGACGAAATGTGTTTTGTATTATCACCCTTGATATATCCTAATTTCATTTGTTCGATGCAAGCTGCATTATCTTCGTATATGCATGCATGATTTTTAGTGGTTGAACTTAAACCACTTGCCTCTCTAATATGTGTAATGACAGATCTTAGCCGCCTCATGTAAAGCAATAATTTCTGAATGGTTCGAGGAGGTAGCTACAAGGGTTTTCTTGGTAGATTTCCAAGAAATCGCCGTGTTCCCAATTGTAAACACATATCCCGTTAGGGAACGACCTTTGTGTGGGTTAGAGAGTTACCCAGCATCAGCAAAGCCTACTAATATATCATTTGGGGTTTTACTGTAGGGGGTATCGCTTTCTTTGTTAATACCTTTAATAGGTATTGTAACCCTATTTTTCTCTTTGTAGGGAAAGAATAAGCCCATGTCGATGGTTCCCTTTAGGTATCGAAAGATATTCTTGATACCATTCCAATGACGTTGTGTTGGCACCGAGCTAAATCTAGCTAACAAGTTCACTGAGAATGCAATATCGGGTCGAGTACATGTGCTAAGTACAATAATGCGCCTATTGCACTTAGATAGGGAATTTCAGCTCCCAACACTTCTTCGTCATCATCCTTTGGAAGAAATGGATTTTTCTTTATATCCAAACTTCGACCGATCATGGGAGTGCTAGCCGGATGCGCTTTATCCATATTAAATCGCCTGAGCATTTTCTAGATATAAGTGGATTGGTGGATAAGAATTCCACAAGCTCGGTGTTCTAGTTCTATACCTAGACAAAACTGAGTTTTCCCAAGATCTTTCATCTCGAATTCAGATTTCAAATAGCTTGCAGTATCTCTTATTTCATCAAGAGTACCTATTATGTTCATATCATCAACATATACAACTATGCTTGAAAATCCCGAACTTGTCTTCTTTATAAAAACACAAGGGAACAGTTCATCGTTCTTGTATCCCTTTCCAATCAAGTATTCACTCAGGCGGGTATACCACATCCGTTCGGATTGTTTTAATCCATAGAGTGAACTCTTTAGTTTAATTGCAAACGCACTTCGTGGTTTACTTGAATCGGGAAGTGGAAGGCCATTGGGCACTTTCATGTATATCTCTGAATCTAGATCCCCATAGAGATATGCAGTAACCACATCCATAAGCTGCATTTCCAGTCCTTCGGAAACTACTAGGATAATTAGATAGCAGAACGTTATTACGTCCGTTACTGGGGAGTAGGTCTCTTCATAGTCAATCCCAGGGCGTTGTGAGAATCCTTGCGCCACTAGGCGAGCCTTATATCTTATGACTTAATTATTCTCATTACGCTTTCTGACAAAGACCCATTTATGTTCTACAGGCTTTACACTTGGTGGGGTTAGCACTACCGGTTCAAATACTTTTGCCTGGATTGCTTCTTTCCATTTAGGCCAATCTGCTTTTTGTTGACATTCTTGAACTGAGCGTGGTTCGATGTCATCGTTCTCTATGATCTCATGAGCAACCGTATATGCAAATACATCATTAATGAGAATGGATGATCTTTCCAGCAACTCGTGTGCTTTCTCATAATTCATTGAGATTTCTTTGTTCTCTGGAATCAATATCGACTTCGGAGCATCCTCCATTAATGATTCATGGACATAACTGTAATCAGAGACAATCTCATGAGAAGGGTTTTCAGTATTGATGATAAGTGGATCAGATTGTGCCTTACTCTTGATAGGCGGGTTTACACCCCCCTAAATCTACCGCAAGTGTACGGGTCGAATCAAGTAATAGTACTCAGAAAGTACGAGTATCGAACCAAAGGAACCAGGTGTCAAGTACCACAATGACTGTATAGATTATTAACTAGACTAATGCAAATTGATTTGGTTTGTTAATTATCGGAACACGAATTAAAACTTTAATTAATTCAGATAAAATAGAGAGTTGGAGGGTTGGATTCCTCAGGTAAACAATCACTTAGCCAACAGATTTGATACAATTGACATAACTTCAGGATAACAGGCATAATCACATTCCATTACTATACTCTATCAAGCTATAGCAATATCATTCAACTCATTGTATCATCTTTCGATCTTAACATAAGTATTTGAACAATTAATGATTAAAAGCCACAAAGGATGAATCATCATATTACTATCTCAAATTCAACCAAGACATGAAGAATTAATCAAACCTCAAAACTTTTCTCAAAGATTAAAGATTCATAAAATCAAATAATAGTTGATCGGACTATTACAAGCATTAAGAACAATTCCACACATGTCATCCATCTATATTAAATCGATCATACCTACTGTAAAGCTAAACGATTATCCAACCATGATTCAAACCAACCCCCCAACATGAACGGAGTAGTTCATATTGGGGGTTTCAAAACTCAGAAATGACAAGATTAAAACGAAAGTAAACATGTTTGTTCTACAAGAAATGAAAACTAAAGACTCCCTGAAAAGCTTAAGCCGCCGATGAACGTACTCGATTCGCCTTGTGATTCTCGTTAATTGATGTTTCTAGCCTTCTACTTGCCTTCAAAGATCGCCTTTTAGATCCCAAAATCGCCCAGAGAAAGTCCCAAGACGTGACTGATGAATAATGCCTCAACCCTAGCCGACAAATAGAATAAAAATGCTCAGGGGCTTGGCGCGTATGGCGGCGGGTGTTGGGCCGCGCCGTGAGGCGCGCAGAGGACTGGAGTGTGAAATGAACAGAGGGCTGCGCGTCTGGTGGCGCGTGTGGAGCAGCGCAGAGAGACGCGCAGGGCACTGTTTGGTCTTAAAATATGACTTTCTCTTTTTTCGCTCAGGAAGTTGCCAACTTGCTCCAATTGATCCAAAAAAACTCTTCCTTCAACATTCTTTCATAAAAACCTGTACTTACTCACAAAAACCATCAAATTCTACTATTTTACTTGGAAACTCACAACTAACTGACCGATTTCGGAATCAAAATAATGTCGTAAAACGGCATTATCAACAACCCCAAACCGAGCGTTGCTTGTCCCCAAGCAAAACAGCGACACAAATAAGCATTCTACCACAAATCAACCATCGCAATTTCGTGTTGTCGAGAATATCATTAGAGATCTCAAGTCAACTCAACAATCACCACGAATTACCTATGAGATGGACGAACAATCAGCAGACCTAGTTATGAAATTCTAAACAGCAAAACTTTGGGAAGGGAACTATCAGGGACCACACCACACTTAATTGTTCCTCAACTAAACACACATAGAGAGGATTTCTCCTTGACCCTACCTCACGGTTTTCTCTCTTCACTCGAGCCCTAGGTTTCACACAAGTTGTCATGCTTTCAGAAGTTGGGTGCAAAGAATTTACAAAAGCATGCATGAACAACAATTAAGCAAGAACGCACAATTGTACACAAATTGATCTCGGAAAGAATCCATTATCAAGACTAGGACATATGAATGTTGCTCTGCTTCTCCTTACAAACTCACCATGCTGGACTCAAATCTTTTAAATTGGCCATGGTTTCTGCTTTTGGTTGGAGGTCAATGGATTTATGATGATATTTGGTGATCCTCCCCTCTTTCTTTCGTTCGGGCTTCCTAACACTTCACTTAAACTCTTTAAACTGACCCCTCACTTGATAACAGATGCAAGTTATAGTGAGATCAGCTACAACAACGACCAAAAGACTAAATGAGAAGTGTATCGAGTGATGTGTAGTCTCTCGGAATCGAGGTTAGCACGTGTATGGCTCAACAAACTCACGGATGGTCTCCACTAATGTCTCTAATGTGTGCAGTCGCCTAGGTCCACCTTTGTGCTATATTATCCTTTCTAAATCCTTCCCCCAAAATTAGCGTCTTCGAACTCTCACACTAAATCATGCTAAACATGTCGCCCATTCCTCACTATAAACAAGGTGATTGTTCAATCCACTGAGATCAACAACTGATAGACTCGACAAACCACCCCAAACCAGACATAAACATTGTCCCCAATGGAACCAAATAGCACAAACGAAATAATCACGAAATAGCGGTACGGTACAGTCATCCAACGAAAGCATAAAGAAAACAAAAACTAACAAAACGGTTCATCAACAAATAAAAAAAAATTACCCTATCACGCAAACGCCTCCTGACCGACTGGTTGGTGCCCCTTATTGACGCCTTCTTCTCCTTGGATTTGATGGGCCCGCTTCATCTTGATTCGAAGTGTTAGGTGCATGCGAGTTCCCATCATCCATCACGTACCTCCTACCCTCTAGTGCGTCAAACCTCCTATTCACGTCGACCTGTAATCTGTACATCTGCAGCGCTAGTCCCGGTATGTCTGATCCAAGCTCCACTCCCTCCATGTCAGTTTCTGGATTGTAGTCGACATCATCAGCATCATCGGCCTCCATGTCATCCACCCCCGTTGGAACGCGCATACGATGTCTTTCTCTATCAGCGGCTTCCTTTCGATCGAACCGATTTGCCGCAGTGACATGCGCTCTGTATGTAAGTCGATCGAAAGGTGGTGGTGGTGGTGTCGTAACAACAACATCACATCCTGCTTCCCTGCAAAACCGAGTTATTAAACAAGGGAAAGGTAAAATGCCGGTATTGTTGGTATTTGATGCAGCGTCTATCAAATGAAGCTGGATTATGTGGCCTATGTCCATCGGGAGGTTGAACTGGATGTGGTAGAGGATTTTTGCGAAATAAGCGTCGACTGTATTGTCATGCGAAGATGGCGCCAGGCTGCACCTCAAAAATTTCATCCATAGTGCAATCTCATGTCGCAACTCATACTTTTTTATGTCATGTTGATGGGGGACCCAGATTTCCTTGCCATTCCTCCTTAAAGCCAAGGACAGAACCGTGCTGATATGGGCATCGTTTCGGACACCTTGAATCAGAGTCAGACCGAAAGTGGCACCAAGGTTATTGGGGCGAGGTACCCCATAGTGGGCGCAGATCGCCTCCACCGGCATCCTTACCAATCTGTCCCTTACCACCATCGAATGAAATTCATTAAAAGCGGGTGGTATCATGGCAGCGTAAAAATCTCGGACCAGCTCCTCATCGTACGGCTCCGGATCATGAACATAAGTGGTCCACCCACGCTCCCTAGCTATCTCTCGTGCCCTGTCATCTGGTATCTCATTTATTCTCAACCCTCTTTCCGTCCAGATCGGTCGGTTCCTGAACTGATGTCTTCTTTGTTCGACTCTGTCGTTCATGCGTTCAGTCAATGCTTATCTCTCTTCCGATCGCATAGTTTGGTAATGGAAGAACCGTCCAGCTATGGCGGGATTAGTGCGCACCATAATTCCTGAAAAGGGTACATTCGTTAAAAATTGAAATCCTGAATATGCCACCCCAAACCTAATTCACCACTAAGAAGCATAAAACGATAAATTTCAAGTGAAATCAGGAACCCCAAACCTAAGTTTGGTTAGCCATTTTATCAATAAAAACCACACTCATCCACACAATGATGCAAGCAAAATCCATCAACCATTATTGAGAGTATGAACATCAGCATTCACATTACATCATATTAAGCACAATTACACACCAATACCTTGCACATGATATTTCTTTAACAAAATTTACAAGAACCCCAAACCTTGGTGAAACCTAGGTTTGGTTTATCTTATATACTATGAGCATTATATCACGAAAATTCAGAACTTGAACCAACCATAAGGATTTTTCTCTCAATCAGTAAAATACCCACAATTTCACCAACAAAAATGGCATTCATTCAAGCCAACAACAAAATCAGTGGAGTTTTTCACATTATTAACACATAAACACATGTACACTTGAAAAAATTCAGCAAGAAGCTGATAGATGAAGTGTACCTTGAATGGATGTGCAAAACCCCAACATATTAGAGACTAGGCAAGAAATCATACCTTTTGATCTTGATGGATGAGAGAATGAGAGAAGAGATTGATGATTCTTGGTGAAAAGAGAACAAATCGGCACTAGGAAGTGTTTTTTCAGTGAAAAACGGCTGCAAAAGATGGTAGGGTTTCCCAAAATGAGAGAGAGGGCCAAAAATGGGGTTTAAATACCTGCAGAGGGTCAGCGCGTTTGGCAACGCGTGTAAAGACGCGCAGAGAGACGCACAACTTACTGGTTGTTTATTCGAACAGAGCCTTGCGCGTATGGAGGTGCGGATGGAACAACGCAGAGAGGCGCGCAATGCAAATTTTTTTAACATTCCAGAGGTCTGCGCGGATGGTTGCGCGGGTAGACCAGCGCTTCCAAACGCGCAGAACACTGTTCTTTGGTCTTCTTTTTCTCTGTTCGCTTTCCGTAGGTTATCATTACGCACGCTCGCAGGGGTCACAATTACACCTAAAATATACTAAAACAAAAACACACAAAAACACACAAAAACAAAAGAAAGCCCACAAAAAAATAACGAAAAATGAAACAAAATAAAAACATTGCGAATTAACCTATGGTGGGTTGCCTCCCACCCAGCGCCGTATTTTCTGTCGTGGCACGACTTCTCCAATCACTTACTCTCCCGGCTCGTCTAGATATATGCTTGCAATGCTCGGGATCTCACCTCCTAAGTATGGTTTGACTCGTTGCCCATTCACCTTGAATTTTTGCCCATCAGTTCCTTCTAGCTCCACTGCTCCATACGTAAACACTTCTACCACTTTGAACGGGCCAGACCACCGGGACTTTAACTTGCCTGGAAACAAACGCAATCGTGAGTTAAATAACAATACATTCATACCTGGAGTGATTACCTTCTCACGAATGTTCCGGTCGTGGAACTTCTTGGTCCTCTCCTTGTAGATCAAAGCATTCTCGAACGCATCTAGTCTGAGTTCCTCTAGCTCAACCATCTGCAATAGTCTCTTTTTGCCGGCTGCATCTAACTCCATGTTTAGCTTCTTTATTGCCCAAAATGGTCTACATTCCAGTTCTACCGGTAAATGGCATGACTTCCCATATACTAGCCTGTATGGTGTAGTTCCCAAGGGTGTTTTGTATGTAGTCCAGTATGCCCAAAGAGCGTCATCAAGCTTCAACGGCCAATCCTTGCGTGAAGAATTCACCGTTTTCTCTAAAATGTGTTTCAGCTCTCTATTTGAAACTTCTGCCAATCCATTCGCTTGCGGGTGATAAGTTGTGGTTACTCGATGTTTGACCGAGTACTTCTTGAGAACCGCATCAAGATACCAGTTGCAAAAGTGGCTACCCCCATCACTGATTAAAGCCCGCGGAACCCCAAAGCGTGAAAAGATATGCTTCCTCAGAAATTTGATCACAACTTTGGAATCATTCGATGGCGTTGCGATTGCTTCAACCCATTTAGAGACATAATCGACCGCAACTAAAATGTACTCGTTCCCGAATGAGTTTGGGAACGGTCCTATGAAGTCTATTCCCCACATGTCAAATAATTCTACCTCCATGAAGATCTTCATGGGCATTTCATCCTTCTTCGTGATATTGCCTACCCTTTGGCACCAGTCGCATTTAGAAATGAACTCCCTTATCTCGTTAAACATCGATGGCCAGAAGAATCCGGATTGTAAAACCTTGGCCACCGTCCTAGCAGTACTGAAGTGGCCTCCACATTCCAATGTATGTCAATGAGTAAGAATGTCGGCCTTCTCTTCATTCGGTACACACTTCCGAATCATCCCATCCGCACACATCTTGTACAAGTGCGGCTCATCCCAATAATATCGCAAAGAATCGGATAGGAACTTCTTCTTTTGGCGCGAGTTCATGTTGTAGGGCACCACTCCTCCTACCAAGAAGTTAACCAAATCTGCATACCATGGTTCAGAATGACTAACCTTAAATAATTGCTCATCCAGGAACGTATCGTTGATGGTGGTTCTATCTTTCCCTTCTCCTTCATTACCCTCGAGTCTCGACAAGTGATCTGCAACAGTGTTTTCTGTTCCCTTCTTGTCCAAAATTTCCAGGTCAAACTCTTGAAGTAATAACACCCACCTGATGAGCCTCGGCTTGGCATCCTTTTTGGTCATCAAATACTTTAAGGCCGAATGATCCGTGTATACGATTACCTTTGCTCCCACCAGATACGATCTGAACTTCTCACACGCATAAACCACCGCTAATAGCTCCTTCTCGGTTGTGGCATAGTTAACTTGAGCTTCATCTAAAGTTTTGCTGGTATAATAAATTACGTGCATTCTCTTGTCTTTCCTTTGCCCCAAGACCGCTCCGACTGCTGTATCGCTTCCATCGCACATCACTATGAATGGAAGACTCCAATCAGGTGCTGTAAGAATGGGTGCAGAAATCAACTCTTTCTTCAACCTGTCAAATGCCAAAACACAATCATCAGTGAAATCAAACTTGGCATCTTTTAGAATTAAAGCACATAAAGGTTTAGTGATTTTAGAAAAGTCTTTTATAAACCGCCGGTAGAAACCGACATGTCCCAAAAAGCTTCGAATCCCTTTGACAGAATTCGGATATGGTAAGTTCTCTATCACCGCCACCTTGGCCTTGTCCACTTCTATTCCCTCTTTTGACACCTTGTGCCCAAGCACTATTCCTTCCGTTACCATAAAGTGACACTTCTCCTAATTCAACACCAGACTGGTTTCTTTGCATCTCTTCAAAACGGCCTCCAGATGAGACAAACAAGAATCAAATGATGGACCAAACACCAAGAAGTCGTCCATAAAGATTTTCATGGTGCACTCTACCATATCCGAAAAGATCGCCATCATACATCTCTGAAATGTTGCGGGAGCATTACATAACCCAAACGACATCCTTCTATAAGCAAATGTCCCATAGGGACATGTAAACGTGGTCTTGTCTTGATCTTCGGGAGCAATCGGTATTTGATTGTATCCCGAATACCCGTCTAAGAAGCAGTAATACTCGTGCCCCTCTAGTCTCTCTATCATCTGATCAATGAATGGCAATGGAAAATGGTATTTCCGGGTGGCGTCGTTCAACCTTCTATAATCAATGCAAACTCTCCACCCCGTGACTGTCCGAGATGGAATGAGTTCATTATTGTTGTTGCGAACGACTGTGACACCTCCTTTCTTGGGCACCACTTGAACTGGACTAACCCATGGGCTATCGGGTACTGGATAGATGATTCCAGCATCCAACAACTTTAGGATCTCTTTTCGGACCACCTCCTTCATGTTGGGATTTAGTCGGCGTTGAGGTTGGACTACCGGTCTGTGTTCTTCTTCAAGATTTATTCGGTGCATGCAGAAAGTTGGGCTTAAGCCTTTTAAGTCGGATATTGTCCAACCAATTGCAGTTTGATGCTCACGCAGGACTCTCAGCAACTTTTCTTTGTCTTCGGTTTTCAACTTGGATGAAATAATGACTGGGAGTGTCTCATTCTCCCCCAAAAAAGCATATTCAAGGTGAGATGGTAACTGTTTCAGCTCGAGCTTGGGAGGAGTGTGAGATGAGGGTTGAGATTTGGGTATTGGTTCACCCAAATCCTCAACATTCGGTCTTCTTGGGCCTCTATGACTTGGCAATGCATTCAGTTGCATCACACTTTCAATTTCTGCACCATCTATCGTACCCATGATTACACTTTCCAATTGATCTTGACCAAACTACACCCCACATGACTCTCTAATCGGAGATTCCAAGACATCTACCCAGTAGCATTCATTGTATTGCATTTTCTGCTTTGCTGCTCGAAAAACATTGAACACGGCTTCTTCTTCTCCCACTCGTAACGTGAGTTTCCCTCCTTTCACATCAATCAGCGCTCCTCCCGTGGCTAAGAACGATCGACCCATAATCAACGGTATCTCTTTATCCTCATCCATGTCGAGGATCACGAAGTCGACTGGGAGATAAAACTTGTCCACCTTGACCAGCACATCTTCAATTACACCATACGGGTACTTGATGGATCTGTCAGCAAGCTGCAATGTCACTCTGGTCGGTTGCACCTCTCCAAGTCCGAGTTTCCTGAAAATAGACAACGGCATTAGATTAATACTTGCTCCAAGATCACACAAAGCCTTACTAAATTCAGAATTTCCTATTTGAACAGGGATAGTAAAACTCCCTGGATCCTTAAGCTTCAGGGGAAGCTTGTGCTGAATGATAGCACTACACTCTTCAGTAAGTGCAACCGTGGCATGTTCCTCGATCTTTCTCTTGTTGGAGAGAATATCCTTCAGAAATTTCACATAGGATGGCATCTGTGCTAAGGCATCTGCAAAAGGAATGTTAATATGCAGTTTTTTAAACGCCTCAAGAAATTTAGCAAAGTTTGCATCATCCTTGTAGGCTTTTAGCCTACTGGGATATGGTACCGATGGTGTGACGGGCTTAGTAGGCGCTTTCTTGGGAACATTCACATTCTCCTTTCTTCTTTCGCTTTCCGTCTTCTCCATCACCATTTCCTCATCCATCTTCTCTTCCTCCATATCTTCCGGCTCAACATCACTCACCTTGGTATCATTCCTTTCCGGCGAAGGATCTCTAGTAGGGTCTCCAACGAGTTGTTTTCCACTCCTCAGACTGATGGCTTTACATTCTTCTCTACCCTTCTTTTCGGGTTGACTTGGAAATTGTCCGGGAGGTCGGGTTTGTAAGGCCTCGGAAATCTGCCCCACTTGTCTTTCTAGCATTCGGATTGAAGCGGTATTTTGATTCGTGGTTGATTTCACTGTGTTCACCGTACCAGCTAATCCTTCAACTGCACCTTCCATCTTTGACAAAAATTTCATCATCATGTCTTCCAAACCCGGCTTCTTTTCTGAAGATTGTCCCTCATCATGTTTCCTCTGATTGTAACCTGGGGGACGATAAACATTGTTAGACTGAAAAGAATTTGAAGAGTTCGAATTGTTACCATACTGTAGTTGGTGCTGTTGTTGTTGTCCCATCGTTTCCTTTCCCGGGCCTTGTTGAGGTTGACTCCAAGAAAAATTAGGATGTCGCTTCCATCCCTCATTATAGGTGTTAGAGAATGGGTCATTCCTCGGCCGATTATTCCGGTTCTGAATAAATTGAACTTGTTCCGGCGATTGATAGTCTTGAGGATTCATGAATTGGTCTTGACCACCCATATCATTCTGAACATTCAGTTGAATATCAGCTCCTCTCATTTGATTAGTCAATGCATTCAGTTGTGCCTTTATAGCCTTCAACTCTTCTGTTTCTTGCACGCTTGCGACTTTTCTAACAGCGGACCTTGGAGTGGAATAGCTATGTTCTGCTAAATTCTCTATCAACTCGACCGCTTCCTCATAGGATTTGTTCATTAAAGCTCCACCTGCAGCAGATGTGAGGTCATTCTTAATTTGAGGGTGTAACCCCACATAGAATGTTTGAATAATCATCCACTCTTGTAACCCATGATGTGGGCACTTCTTGAGCATCGCTTTGTATCTTTCCCATGCCTCGTACAAAGACTCTTGATCCCATTGCGAGAAATGCGTGAGGTCGGATAACAGTTGAGCTGTTCGCCCCGGTGGAAAGAACTTGTTGAGAAAAGCTGTAACCATATCGTTCCAAGTTCGAATTGACCCTGATGGTATATTCTCTTCCCAAGTAGTGGCTCGTTCCCTCAATGAAAACGAGAATAACCGTATCTTGATCGAATCTTGATCATCCCCATTCACTTTGAAAGTATTACATATCTTTTCGAATGTGCGCAAGTGTGCATGGGGATCTTCAGTTGCTGCACCTCCAAACATGTTCGATTGCACCAATTGGATGGTACCAAGCTTAATTTCAAAATTGTTAGCAGCTATCGGAGGTGCATATGGTCCTCGTTGTGCAGCTCCCATGTTCGGGTTGGAGAAATTTCTCATGGGCACCCTTTGTGGTGGCGGCGGTGGATGATTGACATTATGATGGATCCCATTGTTCACACCATTGTTGACATTGTTATTGACGCCATGAATAACATTGTTGTTGTTGCCAGCACCGTGGTTGACATTATTGTTGACGTTGTTGTTCGCATTTACATTTGGAAGTGGTTGACTATTGCCCATGGGCATCCCCTCTTCCCAATCATCTCCAACGTGGATGTTGACGTCGGCCATTCTGTTTCGTGCTTGTCTTCTCAGATCTCTGGCGGTTCGTTCTATTTCCGGGTCAATCGGTACTAACTCCCGAAATAGTCTCCTTCTTGGCATAAACCAAGAGGTAACCTGAAACGGAGAGAATAGAATCTCAAAACCCAAATATAATTGAACTTTCAAAGCAGATTATAATAAAATAAAAAAACAGGGTGTCTAATGTAATAATTTCTACAGCTGGTAGTGATATTCAGTTATTCACACAAAACAGGTTCCCCGGCCACGGCGCCAAAAACTTGATAGGCGGGTTTACACCCCCCTAAATCTACCGCAAGTGTACGGGTCGAATCAAGTAATAGTACTCAGAAAGTACGAGTATCGAACCAAAGGAACTAGGTGTCAAGTACCACAATGACTGTATAGATTATTAACTAGACTAATGAAAATTGATTTGGTTTGTTAATTATCGGAACACGAATTAAAACTTTAATTAATTCAGATAAAAGAGAGAGTTGGAGGGTTGGATTCCTCAGGTAAACAATCACTTAGCCAACAGATTTGATACGATTGACATAACTTCAGGATAACAAGCATAATCACATTCCATTACTATACTCTATCAAGCTATAGCAATATCATTCAACTCATTATATCATCTTTCGATCTTAACAAAAATATTTGAACAATTAATGATTAAAAGCCACAAAGGATGAATCATCATATTACTATCTCAAATTCAACCAAGACATGAAGAATTAATCAAACCTCAAAACTTTTCTCAAAGATTAAAGATTCATAAAATCAAATAATAGTTGATCGGACTATTACAAGCATTAAGAACAATTCCACACATGTCATCCATCAATATTAAATCAATCATACCTACTGTAAAGCTAAACGATTATCCAACCATGATTCAAACCAACCCCCCAACATGAACGGATTAGTTCATATTGGGGGTTTCAAAACTCAGAAATGACAAGATTAAAACGAAAGTAAACATGTTTGTTCTACAAGAAATGAAAACTAAAGACTCCCTGAAAAGCTTAAGCCGCCGATGAACGTACTCGATTCGCCTTGTGATTCTCGTTAATTGATGTTTCTAGCCTTCTACTTGCCTTAAAAAATCACCTCTTAGCTCCCAAAATCGCCCAGAGAAAGTCCCAAGACGTGACTGATGAATAATGCCTCAACCCTAGCCGACAAATAGAATAAAAACGCTCAGGGGCTTGGCGTGTATGGAGGCGCGTGTTGGGCCGCGCCGTTAGGCGCGCAGAGGACTGGAGTGCGAAATGAACAGAGGGCTGCACGTCTGGTGGCGCGTGTGGAGCAGCGCAGAGAGACGCGCAAGGCACTGTTTGGTCTTAAAATCTGACTTTCTCTTTTTTCGCTCAGAAAGTTGCCAACTTGCTCCAATTGATCCAAAAAACTCTTCCTTCAACATTCTTTCATAAAAACCTGTACTTACTCACAAAAACCATCAAATTCTACTATTTTACTTGGAAACTCACAACTAACTGACCGATTTCGGAATCAAAATAATGTCGTAAAACGGCATTATCAACTCTCCCTTTTCTTTCTTGGATGAGTATCTATCGAACCAAATGGCCTCCCCCTTTTCCTTTTGGGAGCCATGGCCTCAACCACACTTCCACTATGTGTGGTTGCAACACTCCTGCCGATGGTGTTGTGCACCTGTTTGGGGAATTCTAACCTTGCGGGTACATTTGCAGCCGGTATGTGTGATCTTGTCACTTTTGCAATATCACTGAACACATCAGGTATCGAGTCTGCTACATTTTGAAGATCTAGTATTCGTTTTACTTCACTTTCACATTGTGAAGTGCGGGGATCAAAATGAGACAGGGTGGGAACATTCCATGACAACTCATGTCGTTCCCTTGGAAAATCCTTTTTCCTATCTCCCCCCAACGGCAGGAAGACTGTCTCATCAAAGTGAGAATCCGCAAATCTTGCGGTAAATAGATCACCCGTCAAGGGTTCTAAATAGCGGATAATTGTTGGAGATTCATATCTAACATATATACTTAATCATCTTTGAGGACCCATTTTGGTGCGCCGTGGGGGCGCAATTGGCATGTATACCGCGCAACCAAATATGCATAAATATGAAATATCACGTTCATATCCAGTTACCAACTGGTACGCAAAAAATGGTTGGCTAGCAGTGGGTCTAAATCGAATAAGTTAAGCTGCATGTAATATTGCATAACCCAATGCAGAAGTGGGTAAATTGGTGCACATAACCAATGCCCTAGCTATCATCTGTATCCTTTTGTTGGTAGCTTCTACGAGACCATTTTGTGTATGCACATGGGGTACGGGATTGTAACACCTCGGATTTCCATTATATTATATTTAATGTGAAGGGTCGAAAGAGTAATTGGTCAAAGTTTTTGGATTAATTGTAAATATAAAACTTCAGGGTTGAGTTGATATTTTGTTGATAGTTGATTTTGTATATAAAGTCTGAGTCGGCTTAAAGTGAGAAAATATATCAATTGAATCCGTGAAGTCGGTTCTATCAAACAGAGAGAGAGAGATATCCAGAATCTTGATTTTGCTATGGTAAGGAATTGAATCATGATTTTCAATTCAATCTTTTAAAAACCAATGAGCAGATTAAGCTGATTTTGATTTGGTATTGGATAGTTAGTGTGAAGGATTGAAGGTGAATCACTTTGAACTGCAGTCTGTGTTCGAGTTCTAATCCCAGGTGAGTTCATCCTTTAAATTTTGTCTTAATAGAATTGATAAGTTGAGCTGAATGGGTTTTGTGAAAATAATGATATCTGTATGAATGGATACAAATCATTTGATAGAATTCTGGATGAAAAATAGTGGAACGGGGTAAAATTGGTGAAATCCGGAAGATGAGTAATCCGGATTGGTACCGGATTCCAGATTGGTACAGAATTTGATACCGGATTCCGGATGGTTTCCGGATAGATTCCGGAATTGAGGTTTCTGGATTGGGTTTTCCCGGATTCCGGATGGGATTCCGGATAATGGTTTCCGTTTACCGGATGGTTCCGGACTTTGAGTCCGGGATACTTTTCCGGGTAGTTTCGGATTTGGGTTCCGGATAAGAGATTTTTCCGGATATAGTTTCCGGATGTGTTATCTGGTTTAGTTTTTCTAAACAAATTCTCGGGGCGCTGCCCCAGACCCTGCAAGGGCGTTGCCCCTTGACCCCATCCGCTAACCGGGTAGCAGAACCCCCGTGCTAAGTCGTCGAAGAGGGATAATTGAGAATTAGGGTATGATATTATTTGGAATTCTCAGCTTTGAAAATATGATATGAAATGTTTGTGCGTTCGAGTAAATATGCACGTATACGAGTAAGTGTAATGGATCCATAGGCACTAGCATTGATAAGAAACGTGGAATAGGCATAAAGTAAATTGTAATTCCCGTTGACCTGAAATGAGGAATAGGCATAAAGTAAATTGTAATTTCCATTTCGTATGGTGATGTAAAACGTGGAATAGACATAAAGTAAATTGTAATTCTCGTTGACGTGAAATGAGGAATAGACATAAAGTAAATTGTAATTCCCATTTCGTATTATGAGGAGAAATCTTGGAATAGGCATAAAGTAAATTGTAATTCCTGATTTCTATGGGAAGGTAAGAGATAGACATAAAGTAAATTGTAATCTCTACTTCCACTCCAAGAAATAGGCATAAAGTAAATTGTAATTTCTTGGACTTGAGCTATGATCTCGAATCTGTGATGATTCGTAGTAGGCTCTCGAACGTGATGATATGACTTACTGAGTGTTAGTCATATTCATGGAATCGGGTATGTTCCCGTCATCACAAGATGAGTATGTGTACGGTAAGAATGGTGGAAAACCAGGTTTGTTTATACACTTTGCTTACATTTGGTTTTCAAAGCTTATAAGTTTTAATTTGAAAATGGATGTCTCACTAGGCGTAAGCCTAATCTTTTCAAAATTAAATTTTCTTACGAGGTACGAGCTCAGGGAAGTTATAACGGGAAGAGTGAAGAGTGATACCAGATATTCGACTTTTGGTGATGAAATGGAGATGTTAGCATATATGAGGATGTTTTGGTGAATGGTCTAAACAATTAGTATAATCTGATCTTAATGTTTAGGATTAGATTAGAAGATTGTTTTGATAAGTTTAATTTGTATATATGTGAACCCTCATAGCTAATTCTCCATTTATGTGTAAAAGTTTGGATGAAATTATGGATAACTTTGATAAATTTTAAGGTTTAAATTTATCCCGGTTTTTGGACGTTTCAGGGATGCTCTACGTCGATCCCAATAGACATGCAATAATCATCAAATGTTTGTGATGTAAATTCTCCAGCATTATCAAGTCGTATAGACTTGATAGAATAATCAGGGTGGTGAGCCCTTAAACGTATAATTTGTGCTAGAAGTTTTGCAAATGCAGCGTTTCGTGTGGACAATAGTGCGACATGCGTCCATCGTGTCGAAGCATTAATCATAACCGTAAAATACTTGAATTGCCCGCATTCTGGATGTATAGGTTCACAAATATCACATTGTATACGTTGTAAGAATGGAATGTTTTGTTTTGTGTCCTTAGCATAGGATGGTCTCGATCATGTTTTAGCTAATGAACAAGCTTTACAAAAGTTTGGTGTATTCAAGTTGACATATTGTGATGATGGTGTTGCTTCTTTTGCTTCAGAAGTCAACAATTGCACTTTGGTAGATTCAGATAATTGCTTCATCTTACTTTTCATTCGAAAGAAAGGGTGTACATGTGTGTTTTTCAGCACACGTATCATCATATCACGGCCAGGATGCCCCAGGCGGTCATGCCAAAGCTTGTATATCTCATTGTTCCAAATTCCATTATTGAGAACATAATAGGATTCAATAACCCGAATTGTGGTAAGATACAACCCACTATTTTGACACATTAATTTCTCTAATATACGTTACCTTCCATATTCGTTAGAGGTGGTATACATATATTCATTTCCATTCTCACAGTATGTTTCAATATGATAGTCGTTAGAGCGTATATCTTTGAAACTTAACAAGGTTCGGTTAGCTTTAGGAGCGTAAAGTGCTTCTATGACTGTCATCTTAGTGCCATTAGGCAACAAGAAAGTGGCAGTTCCTCTACCAAGTATTAAGATTGATGATCCAATCATCGTGGTCATTGATGATTTATAATCAATTATTTCAGTAAATAATAGTCTGTTTATTAGAATTGTGTGGGTGGTTCCACAGTCGACTAAGCACTAAATTTCTCCTCGATACATTCCTACAAGGAACGGATAATGTTTAATAAATTAGTTGTTTTGACATATTTCTTTACATCAATGGTTTAGATATTGTATAGCACACAAAAATGCATCAATCCAAACAATAAATTAAGTTCACTAAAAAAACTAATAAATGTTGTCTCAATAACTATTGTCTTTAAAAATATAATGAAATAATAAATGCAATTAGTCAAAATCTGAGAGCTCTAGGGATTGATCATTGCTTTTGATATTGGTGAAATCTGCAACTGTTAAGTTGACTTCTGGGCCATTACTTGTTTCTTCGAGGTAGTGAGATTCTTTTTCTTTGGATTCCCTGTATCTTTTATATGTGGCTGATAGGCGGGTTTGCACCCCCTAAATCTAACCGCAAGTGTACGGGTCGAATCAAGTAATAGTACTGAAAGTACGAGTATCGAACACAGGGAACTAGGAACTAAGTATCACAATGACTATAAGATCTATTAACTGAACGGTCACAATTTTGAGTTATTGATATTAAACTAATTAATTGCAAGTAACTAAATCAAACACGAGACAGTAGATAACTTGAGGAAACTTTGGATAGAGAAAACAGTTGAGGGTTGGAAATCCTATGGTTTTCACATATAAACACCTGACTCAAAACAATTACCAGCTATTCCCTTAATGAATACCCAATCTCTAAAATCACCGTTGTTCTTTCTCAAGCAACAACAGGTTTTATTTTGAAAGCCCAAGTTTTATCTCTCGATCTCAACCTATGGAGTTCAAAACACATTAAAATCAAGATTTCCATGGGACTAAGGCTTACTTGGTATATCTCTATCCAATTTCTCACCTTAGGCATGCAAATTCTAGTTCTAGTTAACAATTAATTCTCTCGAACTTGACTGAAAACAAACAAAACAATTGAAAGTTGGCCAAACTCACAAAAGCATTAAAACCTAAATCACGTGCTTCATTAAAAAGGAAAAACTGATAAAAGTCTCAAATCACGTGTTCATAAGTTTAAACCAAATTCAAACCATCCCCCAACATCTAAAGATTAGTTCATGTTGGGGTTGGACAAAAACACAAGAAAAGGAAGAGAAATTGTGTGTGTAAACATAGTGATTGTGAACGTGATGAGTGTACTGGTGAACTCTCTTCTCTCGGTTCTAATCCGCTTCACGTGGTGAACTTCTCCTCAACCGATCCTCTATCGTGGCTCAAAAGTCTCTGAAAAACCTCTGAAAATCGCCCCAAAGCTGCCTCCCGTCGCACGTCGAGATGTTCTGACCTAAATTCCGGAAAATACCAAATTATAGAACTGAAACAGGGACTTACGCCACTTGTCCCGTGGCTTGCAAACCGCGGGACAAACCGCGCGGTTTTCCTGATTGCTCCGGGTCAGGTCCTGGGTCATGGTTTGGGCACGGGTCTTGGGCTTCCGTTGGGCTTCGTTTTGGCTCTCTTTTGGACTATTTTCTGCTTCTTTTGTCGATGATTACTGTCTTTTAGATTACCTGTACATTTCACTCGATAAACCATAAAATTCTGCCTTTTTGCTTTAACACAAGCCAATCTCATTGGTTTATAGACTGAAGATAACGCCAAAAAGTAGCGTTATCAACAACCCAAACCGAGCGTTGCTTGTCCTCAAGCAAATTAGCGATAAAATAGAATAAAAGCACATATCCGTGAAATAATAACTGCACAACTCCCAATCGGTACCACATAATGCACATGTGATTTCCCATACCCGTGAATGCTTATCTCACCCTCGCCTCATCCTTATTCTGTTTGATCTATGGCCTTTCATTGTGAGTTGAACTCGTGACTGCTCCGATTACATTAAGGTCGTACTAGGTCCAAACATACTAGGAAAAACATTTCGCCTCGACCCTACCTCACGGGATACTCTCATTTCACTCGAACCTAGGTTGTCGCACATGTTGTCATGTATAAGGAATTTAGGTGCAAGAATACTCGATAAGTACATGACAACTCTAATGAAAGACGCACAAATGTCCAAAACGTTGATCTCAGAAAGGAATCAAGTAGCAAGACAGGGAATATTGGTAAAGGTGGTCGTATACCCTAATCACATTTTCCAGAAGATCATCCAGGTCTTTACAAGGGTTGTAACGGGGCAAGGGTTATGGTTAAGAAACGAAGGGTGATTGGATCAAAGATCCTCGGTGTGTCAACCATTAGCAGTTCTGAACTTCTTGACTTCACTTTCTATCACTTGGCCCTCTTTGTCACTACTGGAGTCGCTTTGACTCTCTTATTTAGCTGCTGTAAATACTATCTAACTAACTGTATTAATTTTTATTTTTTTTGTTTTGTTTTTGTATTGTTTTTGTTTTTTTGTTTTTTTTGGAGCATCATTGGCTCTCTTTATTTGATTGGGGCTGCATTGGCCCTCTTTTCTATCTATTTTTCATGACTGGCCTGTACTCTTTCTTTTCCGCTCTATCTTCTGCTATTCGTTATCGCTTCTGATTGACACACTTTTGGATAAGGATTGGCTAAGGATTTTGGCTGGGGTATAATGGTGGGTTTGAAACGAATAGGTGGTGAGTGTTTGGCTACAAAGGGGCTTTTGGTTACACACAAAATGGGTCAAAAGGGACGGTAGATAAAAATGGGTTAAAATTGCGCACAATGCCTGGAATCATCTCTTAAGGTCCACACGATATGGTCTACTGTACCCTTACCCAATATCCCGATGGTCGTCTTTGCTACTCAATGCAATATTATAGCGATATCACTCTATAATCACGACAAGGAATTTGAAAAAGTGTATACGAATTAGGTGTTTAAATCCCTCAAAATGAAAAACGTCTTTTAGGCTCAAATCTCGCTATTTGGTGGTCTCCACTAGTGTCCCTAGTCATGTCTTTTCCCGGTCCTTCCCTAATGGTCACGTTACTATCACAAGATTTTTCCCACAATGGTCGGTCTCAATCATTCAAAACAAAAATTTAGCTACTATGATCTAAACATTCAGAAGTGCAGGAAATCTACGTGCATGTACGTGGGCCCGATTGGGCAACCCCAAACCTTACCCATACATTGTCCCCAATGTGTAGGTGTCGGTGCAGGCGATACAAAATGAACAAGTATCGTTGTGCGGTTATTGCAGTTATCAGACAGGCAAGGCACAATATTCACACGAAACATCAAAGAGCTAGTCTACTTTTTCAAACAAAATGGCCACCCCAAACCTAGGTCGTGGCCTAGGTTTGTCAACTAAAGCCAACCCCAAACCTCGGCAAAACCGAGGTGTTGGACAACCTAAGGGGGGGGTAAGGTTGTATTTAAAATCTTTTTCTTTCAAAAAAAAATTCTTTGAACAAAAAAAATACAGTACAAACAATACAGTAAAAATAAAGCAGAGTATAAACAAGTAAATATACAACAATTATATAAACAGATATAATTTAAATGCACAGCGGAAATGTAAAGAGATAAGGGAAAGAGAATACTTGACAACGAGATTTTTAAAGTGGTTCACCAAACACAAAGTTGGCTAGTCCACCTCGAGAAAATAACACTTCTCGGAGATCCAATACGAAACGTGTTCTTTACGGTAGAAACACAAACCTTAATACAACAAACGCGAATCACTCTACTTTGAGAGATTAAGGTGGATCACTCACTCTAATTCAAACACTTACAAGAGGGTATAAATTTTAATATGAATAATCACTCTTGAATAAGGTTTATCACTTGGATATTTTTAGAGAGTTTGATCACTTGAGTTGTGTTGCTGATTCAACTAATCGTGAGATTTTAATCTGCTATCAACTCAAGATTTCTTGCTCAAAAAAAAATTAATTTATCAGTTTAAGTGATTTAGTGTGAGTAAGAAAGCAGCAGAATAATAATCAAATGCTGAGGGAGAACTTAATGCTGAAGTTGGTGTAGAGTTGAATGCTGCTGGAGGCTTGTATTTATACTGGATGAAAAATCAGCCTTGAAGATTTCGCGGTATACCGCCGAACCATCGCGGTATACCTGCGTCATAAAAAGTGTACAGCAAGGAGAAGGTCAACCTGCAAAAACTCAACGGCTTTGTGTACCCGCGGTATACCGCGTTGCACATGGCGGTATACCGCCTGACATACTTTCCTGACAAAAGAAGCTTCTCATGCAGAACAGTAGATGGGAAACAGTACCCGCGGTATACCGCGAATACCTTGGCGGTATACCGCCTAAAGATCTGTCCAATGAGAGCATGGCAACGCAGGTAACTTCGGCTGATCACAATCTTGCAACAGTAACAGTAGCAGACAGCATATATATATCAGAGATTTATATATAAAAGATATTATATATATATTTGATTCAAATATATTTATATAGATACGAAATATCCAAGTGATAAAATATTTTAGGGTGTTTATCATTTTAAAATAAAATGACGAAACTCTTCAGACTTGGATTCTTCAGATAAAAAAAAATTATCGAGATCATTTAAATATCTGCACACTCAGATAAAATATTAGATAACAAATAATGCGATGTGTTTTGTAATCATCAAAATAAATATGGAGATGTGATTTTATGTGTACCAAAAATATATCACAATATTTAAAGCTGGGTACACTTGCACCAACAATCTCCCCCTTTTTGATGATGACAAACACAACGCTAAACACGAGAGCATACTCGGTTTCTCTCCCCCTTTTGTCGAAGCAAAAAGGGTTTAAGAAAGTCGCTTATGCTCCCCCTCGAAAGATGCTCCCCCTCAAAATATGAAATATTTGAGAGTTAGTATTTATCAAGGGTTATACTCAAGCATGCCTAAACCAAGTCTTAATTTAAAGAACGCTTTTTTGTTTAGAGCTTTTGTAAAAATATCGGCCAAATTATCTTCCGAATCAACCTTTTCAAGCACGATTTTGCCTTTTTGAACATTATCTCGTAAAAAGTGATGTCTCAATTCAATATGTTTGGTACGAGAATGTAAAACGGGATTTTTACTTAAGTTTATGGCACTTGAGTTATCACACATAATTGGAATTTTGGTTAGATGTACCTCAAAATCGGTAAGTGTGTGTTTCATCCATAGGACTTGAGCACATGCTCTTGCGGCGGCTACATATTCCGCTTCGGTTGTAGACAAAGCTACGGATTGTTGTTTCTTAGAGAACCAAGATACAAGTGAGAGACCTATAAAGGCACATACCCCACTAGTACTTTTTCGGTCAACAATAGATCCACCAAGATCGGAATCGGCGAAACATGTTACTTCTAACTCGGGTTTCTTTGCGTACCATAAGCCAAGATTAGTAGTACCTCGTAAATATCGAAAAATACGCTTGACAGCTTCATAGTGAGATTGTTTAGGTGAAGATTGAAAACGAGCACATAAACATACACTAAACATGATATCAGGTCTACTAGCAGTTAAATATAACAAGCTACCAATCATACCACGATAAATCTTTTCATTAAAATCGTTTCCCTCCTCGTCACGCGATAATTGCAAATTTGTGGTCATTGGAGTTTCAACGGGTTTGACATTTTCAAAGTTAAACTTTTTCAACATATCTTTACAATATTTAGATTGACTAATAAAAATACCAGTTTCACATTGTTTTATTTGCAATCCTAAGAAGTATTTTAACTCTCCCATCATGCTCATTTCAAATTCGCTAGTCATTTTCGCAGAAAATTCATTACACAATTTTTCATTAGTGGAACCAAAAATAATATCATCAACATATACTTGCACAACCACAATATCATTTTGAACATATTTTACAAATAAAGTATTATCAATTTTACCCATAATATAACCACTAACAATTAAAAAGGTTTTTAATCTATCATACCACGCACGCGGAGCCTGCTTTAAACCATAAAGCGCCTTTTTTAATTTATAAACATGTGTCGGGTTTTCAAAACTTTCAAAACCGGGAGGTTGAGAAACGTATACCTCCTCATTTATAATACCATTTAAGAAAGCACTTTTAACATCCATTTGAAATAACTTAAAATCTTTAGCATTTGCAAAAGCGAGAAGCATTCGAATAGACTCCAACCTTGCAACCGGTGCAAAGGTTTCGTCATAATCTATACCTTCTTGTTGACTGTACCCCTTGGCAACTAAACGTGCCTTGTTTCGTGTGACTCCACCGTTCTCGTCTACCTTGTTACGGAAGACCCATCTTGTGCCAATAATGGTTTGACTACTAGGGCTAGGCACTAAGTCCCATACATCATTCCTAGTAAATTGGTTTAACTCATCTTGCATGGCCAATATCCAATCCTCATCGCCTAAAGCTTCATCTATGGTTTTAGGTTCTATGGTTGAGATAAAGGCATGGAAAGCACAATGGGTAAGGATTTGTGATCTAGTTGTCCTTTGGTTTAGGTCACCTATAATTTGATCTACGGGATGTCCTCGAGCGGTTCTAAGGTTAGGATCATCTATACCTTGTGGAATAAAGCACGGAGGGGCATCACTAGATTCAATAATATTTGTGGAAGGTTGGGTACCTAAATCCAAGGTACTAAGTTGTTGGGCTAAGACATCTCCTTCACGGATATTATCATTTGCTAAGGGTGCACTCGGTTTGGGAGGACTTTCGTCAAAACTAACATTAAGGGATTCTTCTACTACCATGGTCTCCTTATTTAGGATTCTATAGGCTTTGCTATTCCAAGAGTAACCTAGGAAAACTCCCTCATAGGCTTTGGGGTCAAATTTGGTTAGGTAGGATTTGGTGTTTAAAATGAAACATTTACAACCAAAAACTTTTAGGTGAGCTAGGGAAGGTTTTCTACCTCGGTAAAGTTCATAGGGTGTCTTATTTAGGATACCTCTAATTAGGACACGGTTAAGCACATAGGTCGCGGTAGCAACGGCATCACACCAAAACTTTTGGGGAACTTGATGTTCGTTTAGCATAGTTCTACTCATTTCTTGCAACGTTCGATTTTTCCTTTCAACAACCCCGTTAGATTGAGGAGTTCGAGGAGCCGAAAAGTTATGAGTTATACCATGTTTATCACAAAAGGCACCAAATTGTACATCATTATCGAATTCTCGTCCATGGTCCGTACGTATGGAAACAATCGTACAACCTTGTTGGTTTTGAATTCGTTTTCCCAAAATTTTAAACTTTTCAAAAGCCTCATTTTTATGTCTCAAAAATAAAGTCCAAGTAAAACGGGAATAGTCATCCACAATAACCAAAGTATAAAAATTTCCTCCAAAACTTTGAATAGCCATCGGGCCAAAAAGATCCATATGTAAAAGTTCTAAAACTCTTTGAGTAGAAATAACATTTTTTGATTTATGAGAAACGTGATGTTGTTTGCCGACACGACAAGCATCACAAAAATGATTATCAAACTTTAATTTTGGCAGGTCACTCACAAGCTCCTTATTTTTTAAGTTTTGCATTAATCTTAGATTAGCGTGACCTAAACGCCTATGCCATAAAGTAGAAACATCATTAATAGAAGATAAGCATACATTATCAGATACAACAGTTTTACAAATATATAAATTTCCTTTTACAAAGCCATTTAAAAGAACTTTGCCATTTTTTATGATTTTGCACGAATCTTCTTCGAAGACAACAGTTGTATTATTTTTACACAATTGGCGAACACTTAACAAATTAAAATGTAAATTATCAACATGATTAACATTTAGAAATTGAACATTATTGCAAGAGACTGTACCTCTACCAATTATATTTCCTTTGGAGTTTCCTCCAAAAATTACCTGTCCACCATCACATGACTTATATGATGAAAAGAGATTATTGTTTCCGGTCATGTGACGTGTGCAACCACTATCGAGTATCCAGTCCATATCAAGGTCAATCTACAATAATGAAGATATAACTTTTATGGTCCCCATTTCTCGTGGGTCCTTGACAATTAGTTTCAAAAGTCAACCAACATACATATATATAATGTCAAACAGAATATATATATATATAATACATTACACAATATATAATACATCAAACCATATTAATATAACACATTAAACAAACATAATATATATATATAAGAATTAAAAGAATTAAATAAAATGTATATATATATGTGCAGTACGTATGTATATATATATATGAATAGTATTATATATTACTTATATATATAACATATACAACAGAATATATTTAAACTATATATATATATATAACACATTTAAAACCATAAACGCATACCACCGGGATTATCATTACTAAACATTCCTTTTGGAATCCATTTATTTACCATTTTAATTTTGCGATTATATTTATCATATACATAAAAACAAGCATTTACATTCGCATTATTATTAGGTTTAGAATATTTATCATGGTACATGCGAGCATACGGTTTTCTCGTATTATAATTTACATTATTTATTTTACGCACATATGGAGGTTTTTGCACATATTGATTTCTTGTATTTACTTTAGGTGATTCATAAAATCTTTTGATGGGTATACAAGAACATTTATCAACACAAGTATTGGAACCAATGCCTTTTCTACATTTTATACGGTTAGGCATATTAAGCATGTTAAGAACCTTTTTATTACTACTTTCAAAAGCTTTAGCTAGCATGTTATCTTTTTCATATGAAGCACATTTAGCCTTTAAGCATGTAATCTCATTCTCAAGAATATCACATTTTGTACAAATAATATTTTCATGAGATTTTTTATTTAAGCATGCAATTTCTCTATTTAAAACATCACAAGATTTACAAAAATCTTTTTCTCCTAATTTAGTTTCTAATTTAGCAATTATATCCATATCATTTTCAGATTTTTGTTTAACATTTTTTATTTCCTTTTTACATGCATTTACAGTTTCTTTTAACATAGCATTCTCATCTTGGTAACGATTTGCAAGAGCGGCCATTTTATGAAAAGATTCATATAATTCTTCAAGATTATTTTCACTATCACTTTCATAATCACTATCGTAATCCGAGTAAGAAGATTTTACCTCGTCGTCGCTATCGGCCATAAGACAAATGGCTTGATAGTCATCTTCTTCTTCACTCTCGCTCCACGCTCCTCCAATGAAGGCTTTCTCCTTCTTCTTTTGGAATTTGTTCTTTTTCGGACATTCATTGGCGTAGTGGTCTTTGTCACCACATGAGTAGCAAAAGCCTCTCTTTGGCTTAGCTTTATCGTCTTCACTCGAGTCGCCATTTTTCTTAACTTTTTCGTCTCGTTTATGGAACTTACGACTTCGATTATCACCACCACGACGGTAGTTACCGTTTCTTTGAAATCTGCCATTGTTAGAAAATTTATTATTATTATTAAGAAATTTGGAAAAGTTTCTTACCAACATGGCGACTTCATCGAGAGTTTCGGAAGGATCTTTCGAGGAGCTAGCTTTCTCCTTTTTCTTCTCATCTTTTGGTGTTGAGACATTGAGAGCGATTGATTTCTTTTTAACTTGCTCCCGATCTTTGTTTCTTTTAAGTGCAATTTCATGCACTTTAAGATTACCGATTAAGTCATCTATCTTCATTATGGAGAGGTCACGGGAGTCTTCTAAGGATGTTATCTTTTGCATCCACTCCGAAGGAAGGGCTCGTAGGATTTTCCTTATATAGTCCTCGTTAGGATAAGTGCGATCCAAACCTTTCAAAGTAGTCACAATAAGGTTAAATCTTTTAAACATTGAGTCAATTGACTCATCTTGTTTCATTTCGAATAGTTCATAATCGTGAACTAAAATATTTACTTTACTAGATTTAACCTCCGTGTTTCCACGATGAGTATTATTTAAACTTTCCCATATTTGATTTGCAGTTTTATAAGTATATACTCTTTCGATTTCGTCAGTTGTTAAAGCAGCATATAATATATTCTTAGCTTCAAAGTTTAAACAAAAATGGGCTTCATCAGAAGTAGTCCAGTCATCTAGGGGTTTATCAATATAAACATCATCTTTCACAATGGTGGGTTTAAAATTCCCTTTTTCTATGATGTTCCAAATCTTTTGATTTTTGCCACGCACGTGACATTCAAATAGCTCGGCCCAAATGCCAAACTTTTCAGTATCTATCAAAGGAGGTTTTGAAAACACGATATTAGTTTGTTGAGCCATTTAGAAGAATAAGAGAAAAATATGCAGAATATTTTGAAAGACCCGCTCTGATACCAAATGTTGGACAACCTAAGGGGGGGGGTAAGGTTGTATTTAAAATCTTTTTCTTTCAAAAAAAAATTCTTTGAACAAAAAAAATACAGTACAAACAATACAGTAAAAATAAAGCAGAGTATAAACAAGTAAATATACAACAATTATATAAACAGATATAATTTAAATGCACAGCGGAAATGTAAAGAGATAAGGGAAAGAGAATACTTGACAACGAGATTTTTAAAGTGGTTCACCAAACACAAAGTTGGCTAGTCCACCTCGAGAAAATAACACTTCTCGGAGATCCAATACGAAACGTGTTCTTTACGGTAGAAACACAAACCTTAATACAACAAACGCGAATCACTCTACTTTGAGAGATTAAGGTGGATCACTCACTCTAATTCAAACACTTACAAGAGGGTATAAATTTTAATATGAATAATCACTCTTGAATAAGGTTTATCACTTGGATATTTTTAGAGAGTTTGATCACTTGAGTTGTGTTGCTGATTCAACTAATCGTGAGATTTTAATCTGCTATCAACTCAAGATTTCTTGCTCAAAAAAAAATTAATTTATCAGTTTAAGTGATTTAGTGTGAGTAAGAAAGCAGCAGAATAATAATCAAATGCTGAGGGAGAACTTAATGCTGAAGTTGGTGTAGAGTTGAATGCTGCTGGAGGCTTGTATTTATACTGGATGAAAAATCAGCCTTGAAGATTTCGCGGTATACCGCCGAACCATCGCGGTATACCTGCGTCATAAAAAGTGTACAGCAAGGAGAAGGTCAACCTGCAAAAACTCAACGGCTTTGTGTACCCGCGGTATACCGCGTTGCACATGGCGGTATACCGCCTGACATACTTTCCTGACAAAAGAAGCTTCTCATGCAGAACAGTAGATGGGAAACAGTACCCGCGGTATACCGCGAATACCTTGGCGGTATACCGCCTAAAGATCTGTCCAATGAGAGCATGGCAACGCAGGTAACTTCGGCTGATCACAATCTTGCAACAGTAACAGTAGCAGACAGCATATATATATCAGAGATTTATATATAAAAGATATTATATATATATTTGATTCAAATATATTTATATAGATACGAAATATCCAAGTGATAAAATATTTTAGGGTGTTTATCATTTTAAAATAAAATGACGAAACTCTTCAGACTTGGATTCTTCAGATAAAAAAAAATTATCGAGATCATTTAAATATCTGCACACTCAGATAAAATATTAGATAACAAATAATGCGATGTGTTTTGTAATCATCAAAATAAATATGGAGATGTGATTTTATGTGTACCAAAAATATATCACAATATTTAAAGCTGGGTACACTTGCACCAACACGAGGTTTGCACAAGATTAAAAGTGAGTGTGTAGATGTTGAAAGGTGAAGCACCCTAAACCTAAGTGAAACTTAGGTTTGTTGCAACTCGTTTAACTAAAAGGAAACAAAACATCATACACCACTCGTTAACATGCAGAGTTAAAACATACCTGTTTGCCCAGACGGAGGAGATTCTTTTGAAAAGTTGGAGCGACCTCCGTTGAGAGACATCGGAGAAAATGGTGCGAGAGTTGGAAGAAACAAAAGAAAAGAAAGCAAAAGAAGTAGGAAAGCAAATAAACAAAACGACTCAAAGCAAGAAAAGGGAAAACACTGCACGAAAACAGCCCAGACGCATCAGGGGAGCCGCGCGGTTTGGGCCGCGGCCTGAAACCGCATGGCATCCCGCGTAACTCTATGTTTCGCAAAATCAATCAGAGACCCCCGCGGCTTGGCGCGCGGCATGAAGTCGCGGCTTAGACCGCGTAAGTCTCTGTTCCCTATTTTTTTTGTAAATATTTAGCAATAAAAAACACAAATCATAAAAAGAGAAAATGAACAAAAATCAAACCTCGGTGGGTTACCTCCCACCTAGCGCCTTGGTTTCGGTCATGGGTTGACCTTCCTTCTGATCACTCCTTCGGCTTTCCTTGATTATCGGGTTCCTCGTCACCTCTATCTCTTACACTCTCGAACATCTCGAACATTACCTTTTCGTCGCCAACCCTCAAGGTCATCTCGCCTTCTTCCATGTCAATGAGTGCTTTGCTCGTGGCCAGGAATGGTCTCCCCAATATTAGCGGATCCTCTTTGTCTTCATCAATATCCAGTACCACGAAGTCTACCGGAAAGTAGAACTTGTAAACTTTAATCAGCACGTCTTCTATCACTCCATATGGATATTGGATTGATCTGTCAGCGAGTTGGAGGATCATATTTGTTGGCTTCACTTCCCCCAAGCCAAGTTTCCTGAAAATAGATAAAGGCATTAAATTTATACTTGCTCCTAGATCACATAATACCTTATGAAAATAAAGATTTCCAAGATGAATAGGGATAGTGAAACTCCCTGGATCCTTAAGCTTCGGGGGAAGCATATGTTGGAGGATCGCACTACACTCTTCAGTCAGTGCCACCGTTGCATGCTCCTCAATCTCCCTCTTGTTGGAGATGATTTCTTTTAAGAACTTCATGTATAAGGGCATTTGTGCCAACGCATCTACAAAAGGGATGTTAATATGCAATTTCTTAAAAACTTCAAGAAATTTAGAAACGTTTAGATCATCCCTGTGGGCTTTAAGCCTATTTGGATATGGCACTTTTGGAGCTGTCGGCTTGACCGGTGGTTGCTTTGGCATAGTTGGCTGCTCTTTCTTCTTCTCTTCACTCTTCGAGTTATCCTTAAACACAATACCTTCATTGGCTTCCAACTCATCCATATCTACGATATCAACATCTTGTCTTTTGGGCTCGGTTTCCTTTGATGACGGTTCTCGTGTAGGCTCCTTGACCAGCTCCTTACCACTTCTTAGATAAATGGCTTTGTACTCTTCCCGGTTTTTCCTTTCGGTTTGACTCGGAAAGGTTCCGGGAGCTCGGTTTTGTAGGGCTTCAGAGATTTGCCCCACTTTCCTTTCAAGGAGCTTTATGGATACCGTGTTCTGATCAGTAGCTGCCTTGACCGTGTTAACCGTGCTTGCTAACTCTTCAACCGTGCCATCCATCTTTGTCATAAACTTCATCATCATATCCTCCAGCCCCGGTTTCTTCTCTACGGATGGTCCTTCGTCGAATTTCCTTTGGTTGAAACCGTATTGTTGTTGCCCTTGAGGTTGACTCCATGAAAAATTAGGGTGTTTCTTCCACCCCTCATTGTAGGTATTCGAGAAAGGGTCGTTCCTCGGCTGGTTGTTCCGATTTTGCAAAAATTGAACCTGTTCAGGTTCTTGAGGAGCGGGGAACACTTCCGGACTACATCCCTTCAAATGGTTTGTGATAGCGGCTAACTGAGCTTTTATCACCTTCAATTCCTCTGATTCTTGAACACTAGCTACCCGTCTGATAGAAGATCATGGAGTGGAATAGCTATGCTCGGTTAAGTTCTCGATCAAGTCAACTGCTTCTTCATACGTCTTATTCATAAGGGCTCCACCCGCTGCAGTAGTGATGTCATTCTTGAACTGCGGGTGAAGGCCTCCAAAGAACGTCTGAATAATGACCCAACCATGTAACCCATGATGAGGGCATTTCTTCAATATATCTTTATACCTTTCCCACGCCTCATATAGTGTCTCTTGGTCCCATTGAGCGAAGTGGGTAATGTCGGCCATCAGTTGAGCGGTTCTTCCCGGTGGGAAGAATTTCTGGAAGAACGCAGCTTTCAGGGTCGCCCATGTAGTGATCTGATCTGATGGTAGGCCTTCTATCCATACTTCAGCTCTACCCTTGAGTGAAAAGCTGAACAGTCTTAGCTTGATGGCGTCCTCGTTCACCCCATTGATCTTGAAAGTGTTGCATATCCTCTCGAATGCACGAAGATGTGCGTGAGGATCTTCTGTTAGGGCTCCTCCATACTGATTACGCTGCACCATCACGATGGTGCTTGGTTTAATCTCAAAGTAATTTGCTCCGGTTGTGGGTGGTTGGACGCCTATCCGTGCGGCTGCCACATTAGGATTGGCAAACGACCGCATAAGACGTCTTTCCGGAGGTGGTGGAGGTGGGTCATTGCGAGGAGGTCTCTCGTCACCCATCTTCAATTGTCTTTGAGCTTTGGACGCTTTTCGTATCTGACGGGCGGTTCTTTCGATTTCCGGATCGATCGGTTCGATTTCCTTCCCTCGGGTCTTCCTTGGCATAAACCAGTTAGTACCTGAAATGGAAAGTAAACAAAATTATCAATCCAAAAACTGAAAGTGATGAAATAAAATAACAAAAATAAAAATGTTCAATGTAATAGCGCTTATAGCTGGTAGTGCTATCAGTTGCAACTAGTTCCCCGACAACGGCACCAAAAACTTGATAGGCGAGTTTGCACCCCCCTAAATCTAACCGCAAGTGTACGGGTCGAATCAAGTAATAGTACTGAAAGTACGAGTATCGAACACAGGGAACTAGGAACTAAGTATCACAATGACTATAAGATCTATTAACTGAACGGTCGCAATTTTGAGTTGTTGATATTAAACTAATTAATTGCAAGTAACTAAATCAAACACGAGACAGTAGATAACTTGAGGAAACTTTGGATAGAGAAAACAGTTGAGGGTTGGAAATCCTATGGTTTTCACATATAAACACCTGACTCAAAACAATTACCAGCTATTCCCTTAATGAATACCCAATCTCTAAAATCACCGTTGTTCTTTCTCAAGCAACAACAGGTTTTATTTTGAAAGCCCAAGTTTTATCTCTCGATCTCAACCTATGGAGTTCAAAACACATTAAAATCAAGATTTCCATGGGACTAAGGCTTACTTGGTATATCTCTATCCAATTTCTCACCTTAGGCATGCAAATTCTAGTTCTAGTTAACAATTAATTCTCTCGAACTTGACTGAAAACAAACAAAACAATTGAAAGTTGGGACGTCGAGATGTTCTGACCTAAATTCCAGAAAATACCAAATTATAGAACTGAAACAGGGACTTACGCCACTTGTCCCGTGGCTTGCAAACCGCGGGACAAACCGCGCGGTTTTCCTCATTGCTCCGGGTCAGGTCCTGGGTCATGGTTTGGGCACGGGTCTTGGGCTTGGATCTTGGGCTTCCGTTGGGCTTCGTTTTGGCTCTCTTTTGGACTCTTTTCTGCTTCTTTTGTCGATGATTACTGTCTTTTAGATTACCTGTACATTTCACTCGATAAACCATAAAATTCTGCCTTTTTGCTTTAACACAAGCCAATCTCATTGGTTTGTAGACTGAAAATAACGCCAAAAAGTGTCCAACGATGCCACACCTGTAGCAAGGTTCCGTTCCGTCTCCTTCTCTTTTGGAATGATCGATCATTGGTGTTTTTCCTTTTCCTTGATTACTTGGTCCAGCAATTGCATCTCTGTGCCATGAATAAGAAAATCCACCATGACTGTTGCCACGACCTTGTCCTCGGCCCCGTCCACGACCCTATCCACGACCTCGTCCACGTGATGAATAGTTTCCACGTGTGTGTGATTCAGTATGTTTAGTTCCATGTACTTTGGGATTCTTTCCACCTCTAACGCTTGCATGATTAGATTCAAGAATTTTCTTTGTCCCGACAGGTCCAGCGTTGTTATTCAAAAGAACCTCATTGTGTCTTTCAGCCACTTGCAGTAGGTTGATAAGTTTGTTAAAGGTTGTGATTCTTTTACTATCATACTCCAATCGATACTGATTCATGAGTATTGCAGATGTAGGAAAAGTGGAAAGTGTCTTTTGAATCATGCCGTCTTCTGTGAGTTCCTTGCCACGGAAGTTTAAACGTGCTTTGAGACGCAACATTTCTTTGTTGAAATCATTTACCTTTTTGTAATTGAGTAAGCGGGTTTCATTCCACTGTACGATTAGTTCGGGAAGCAAAGAGTCATGAATATTCCCGAATCTTCCTTTCAGGGCGTCCCACAGTTCTTTGGGGGGGTTTTTAATTGAAGGTACTCCCACCGAAGGCTGGGATCGATGTGTCGTCTTAAGAACAGTAGGGTGTTTGCTTGTACCTTTTCAGACGGTTTGTTTTTAGGGTCAGTGGGGGGGGGGGGTTGATTGTGTAGGTGTAGTCCTTTCCAATGAAGGTAGTCTCTACATCAGATACCCATATGTGGTATTCAAGTCCTTCTGAATCCAGGATATCAAATTCGGGACGAGTTGGTTCAACCATCTACAAAAATAAGAGATCGGGTATTTTATTGTATGAAGATAAAACTTATGAAATTCATTATCATGGCAATATAGGATTTAAAATTTGGTATTTTCAAACATTTCTTATGTTGATAATGTTATATTAGTATTTCAATATCCGAAAAGAGGGGAACCACGTGGGTTACTTAAGTCCCTACAAAACTTTGAGGCTATTTACACCCGTTTTGACAAAATCTTTTGGTGTCATGCGATCACTTTATTTATGAAATACACAAATAACGTTAACAATTTTGTGGATTTTGGGCATGAGGCCAAAAAATGGGATTCAATTAATACCATTATGGCATTTTGGGGGCTTTTGGCAAGAGGCCAAAGGGTTATATTAAATTAACATCATTATGGCATTTTTTTATTAAAAATATATTTTTATTTTTTTAATTGTATTATTATTATTATTATTATTTGGAAACTTTTGACAACACGCCAAAAGATATGTATGTTTTAGCTTTTAGAATGTAATTATGATTTAAGGCAAACCATTAGAGTTTCGATATGGTTTTTATTTTTTATTATTTTATAAACGAAACTTTTAGCAATTAAGTTTGATATTAGGTGTTATAAGATTGTAAATGAGTGCTTGGCATGAGGCCAAAGCTGAAAGTATATAAGGAAGTGTAACTCCCAAAATAAATTTAATTATAATTATTTATTAAAGGGATATGTGAATATTTATGTAAGCTAATCAATTCAAAATACTAAGGCTATAACTAACAAGGATCAACAAGTCAATATGAATAATGCTAGATAAACAATATATTGAAAAAAAACATGAATTAGAGATGAATATAGAATGCTTACTTGGATTGTAGAAGTGACGGGGGATCGTTGAATTGCCTGAACGAGCGTTCGTGCTGATAACGTATTGTAGAACAAACGATATAGAGAGAGAAACATAATAGAGAGAATCAAGAATGTGTTTTCTCATTAAATCATAAGCCCTTTAAATAAAGACGGTTTACAAAGAGATAATCATGAGATACAAAGTTCTAATCTAACTCTAATGTGTATATCTCTATCTCTATCTCTATCTCTAACTATATCATTATCGTCTTATACTTTGATGATGACACATTTATCTTCAACAATTTATACTATATTATAAAGCATTTATGAAAAACTCTTAAAAACAATCACTAAGCTTCATGTACTGTTATTTAATGCTAATTACTTAAAATCTCTTAAAAACAACTAATGAAGCTTTATGTACCGTTTTTAATGTTAATTACTTGATTAATATTTATCTCTAACAACCTTCAAAACTTTAAATCGTGGACTCTTATTAATTAATCCTTATCTCTAACCACTTTCAAATTCTTAAATCATGAACTCCTTAAAAAACGTCATTCTTTTAACAAATTTAAAAAAAAAAAACTTTGATCGTTTTCTCAAAACCACACATTAAAATCGAGATATATCGCGCTGCATTGCGCGAGTAAACTTCTAGTTTTTCTAAAGTAAGTTGTAAGTTAATCCTGAAATTAGTTTTGAATTCTTTGTTTTTGAAAATCAAATCATTTAAGATAACTTAAATAAGAAAAATACTAAAATTGTGATTAAAAAAATCAAATATTGTTGAATAGTTATGAATTGGTCGGTCTACCATAAATTAAGCATGACAAATGAGTGGCAGGCATAATTTTTCAATTTTCTAAAACCTTTTTAAAACAAATATTTTATATATACTATATATATATATATATATCTTCAAGTATAATATTGATTGTAAAAGTAGAGGAATTAGTCTTTAGTTTTCACTAAATAACATAAATGACTAGGACCAAAATAAAAAGAAGATAATGTAAGCAATAAAATGTTTTGGTTGAATAAACCAAACATACATTCATAACTTTGAGAGTTTTCTTCTGATCCAAAGAATAAATATACTTAAGGATGTTTGGTTGGTTTTCCATCAAGTCTTGTATGAATAAAGTTGTCTGTGTGGATTAATCTGTCTGTATAGATTGAAAAAGGTTTTTGTTTGGAAGAGTTTCTTCATACATGGAAGGAGCATGTTTTTTAATTGGAAAAGACAAGTTTGGACAAAACTTGGCATTCTGCATAAAGCTTCCTCCTAAAAGTTTACTGAATAAGCCACTTTCTATATCATTAAGTCATTACCAAACAGTCATGTATAGTTGACCGAATAAGTTATCAATCCCATTAAGCTTTTTAAGCTGCTAACAAACAGACCCTTAGGGACGGATCTATTAGAAGTTAATTGGGTTTTTCGCTATCCATTCACTTGATTATTGTAAGAGAAGAAAATTTAGGTGTCTAAAAAGTGCATTGGCACATGATTTTAAGACATGTCTTTAAATACTTTGAAATCAAATCTATAACAAAATTTGATCAAGCTAGATGGTTGGGTTACCATTTGAGAAATCGTCGATTTTTATTTCATTTTCAAGACAATATATATATTTTAAAGATGAAGGTTGATTCCATTTGAAAAAAATGTATTTTAATCTCTAAATCGACACAATTGACTTTTCTCTAAGTCAATCGTGTCGACTTTCTCCCCAGGTCAAACCGTACTTTTATGGACCCTTGATCCACCTTAATAGCACATCCGCTAATGCATTGTTTGACAAAAAACTAAATCTAGCTTATTTTTGGGATACATGTTTAAATGACCATAAGCTAGCTCATAAGATAGCTTTTTGATAAGCTACTTGGAGTAGCATTTAAATAGCTTTTTGTGAATACTTTAGTTATTCCATCATCAATATCAATTATTATTATAAATAAATATTATTTTTTTAAATTTAATTATTATTAATTAATAAATATTAACTAATATTAAATGAAAATTATTAAATTAAATTTTAATTATATCATATTTTTAATTATTTAGATTTATTGTTAATCATATAAGTTATTTATATATATATTTTTATCATTAATGAATATATTTTATTGGGAAATTAATAAAAATGCCAAAAGTTTGACCAACAGTTACCAAAATGCCACAAAAATCTCTCAGTTTACCAAAATGCCCTAAATACCCGCGATGGAGCCTGCGATCGCGGGATAGGGCTGACGTGGCACGAACTTTGGCCACAAATGCCCCACGGAGCCCCTCAACTTTGGCCGTGGTGCACATTTGGCCCCTGCCCGCGATCGCAGCCCGCGATGGATCAAAATTTTTCAGTTTTGGTCCCTGAAAATTTACACTTTTGGTCCATGTACTTAGACGAATCTTGCATGCTTTTACTATTTTTTTCCACAATTATTGTACTTTGAAGACCGATTTATGGTTGAAATTCATTTGCATGTTTGAATCAATGTTAAATCAGTGTTTTTGGAATACCAGTTTGTGGATGAAATGAGAGATTGGTTGTTTCATTGATAAATAGATGTAAAATGCAATCCATAATCCACACACCGATTTCATACTTCTTTCTTGCTTTCTTTCTTCAATATTTTGTGTTTGAGATACTACTGAAAAAATGAGTTCATCTGTTGCAAAAGCTAAGCTATATTTCTGTTTTGATGGTGAATGGGAGCAAGATAACAATGAGTGGAATTTTGCTTATAAATCTAAGCATGGTGTAAAAGTATCAGTAAACTATACTTATCAGAAGTTTGTTGCATACGCCATTCAAAAATGTGGAATCAACCCTTCTGCTGTTTGCAAGTTAGTGTTTAAGAATGGCGATGGGTCATTTGTGGAGTTATCCAACGATGGGGATATCTCTGGTTTTCTGCACTTTGCAGCCGATTCAGAAAGACCGCCATTACTTTTTGTGTATCCCGCCGTATCCGACGAAAACGACGACGACGATGACGACGACGGTGACGACGAAGACCTCCAAATAGAGCAGCCTGATTCTGAATTTCAGGCGTCCGACGCCCCAACGGTTCATTTAGATCATTCATATGGTCTTAACGACTGTATTCCAGAGACGCAACAACAACCACACGAAGGGCGTACTGCTGGAGTTGCTGATGACGAAACCCACGTTTTCAGAACGGGTAATTCTGAAATAGACAGATCAGACACCGATAGTGATGATCACGAAGAATATACCCCTAGTAGAAAATCATGTAGTCAGATAAATGACTTTTTTGATATGCCCCCTATTCTTCCAGACTCCCATACCCAGACACAAACCTACGAACCTACACCTTATATTCGCAGTGAAAGGTTAAAAGCATGTCAGATATTCGATTCGAAGGATCTCTTGGCAAGTCAGATCGAACTCAAGTTCTTGGAAGAGGGTTTCCAAAGTAACGTGCGGAAATCTGACAAAAGCAGATACGTAGTTGAATGTGCCAGAGAAAAGTGTGAGTGGAGATTGTACGCGATTCACACGGGTCCCAAAGGAGGGGCGATAATGATTAGAAAGTTGCACGACGTACACACTTGTACGAGGACGCAACTTAATCCCCACCACAAACAAGCCGGCAAAAAGACTTTGGGTGCGATACTGAAAAACAAATTTCTAGATGTTAGCAGGTCATTGCGTCCAAAGGACATCGTCCACGATGTTCACCAGCAGTTCGGCGTCACGATTGATTACCACCAAGCTTGGCGTGCGCGATGCCATGCACTGTTTATGGTGAGAGGCACGTTCGAGGAGTCGTATGAACGACTCCCGACATATTTATATAATTTGCAGCTGCAGAACCCTGGTACTGTCACGCAGCTACAGACCGATTCACGTCGACGGTTTGAGATGTGCTTCGTGGCCCTTGGACCCGCGGTACGTGTTTTAACACGTCATATGTTTACACATTATAAACTATAACATTTACAAATGAAAACCACCTATGTTTTTTCAGATCCGCACATTTCTGGCAAAATCTACGTCGTAACCTGGTTCGGGCACGGGTCTTGGGCTTCCGTTAGCTTCGTTTTGGACTCTCTTTTGGCTCTTTTCCGCCTCTTTTCTCGATGATTACTGTCTTTTAGATTACCTGTACATTCCACTCGATAAACAATAAAACTCCGCCTTTTTGCTTTAATACAAGCCAATCTCATTAGTTTGTAGACTGAAAATAACGCCAAAAAGTGGCGTTATCAACAACCCCAAACCGAGCGTTGCTTGTCTTCAAGCAAATTCGCGATAAAATAGAATAAAAGCATATATCAGTGAAATAATAACTGCACAACTCCCAATCGGTACCACGTAATGCACTGGGGATTTCCCATACCCGTGAATGCCTATCTCACTCTCGCCTCATTCTTATTCTGTTTGATCTATGGCTTTCCAATGTGAGTTGAACTCGTGACTGCTCCGATTACATTAAGGTCGTACTAGGTCCAAACATACTAGGGAAAACATTTCGCCTCGACCCTACCTCACGGGATACTCTCATTTCACTCGAACCTAGGATGTCGCACATGTTGTCATGTATAAGGAAGTTATGTACAAGAATACTCGAAAATTACATGACAACTCTAATGAAAGACGCACAAATGTCCAAAAAGTCGATCTCAGGAAGGAATCAAGTAGCAAGACAGGGAATATTGGTAAAGGTGGTCGTATACCCTAATCACATTTTCCAGAAGATCATACAGGTCTTAGCAAGGGTTGTAACGGGGCTAGGGTTATGGCTAAGAAACGAAGGGTAAACGGATCAAAACTCCTTGGTGTGTCAATTTTTAGCAGTTGTGATTTACTATTACTTGGCCCTCTTTGTCACTACTGGAGTCGCTTTGACTCTCTTATTATCTGCTGTAGATACTATCTAACTAACTGTATTTTTATTTTATTTTATATATATATATATATATATATATATATATTTTGGAGCATCATTGGCTCTCTTTATTTGTTTGGGGCTGCATTGGCCCTCTTTTCTAACTTTTGGGTTAAACTGACCCAATTTCTTCTCATGACTGGCCTGTACTTTTTCTTTTCTGCTCTATCTTTCGCTGTTCATTACTGCTTCTAATTGACACACTTTTGGATAAGGGTTGGCTAAGGTTTTTGGCTAGGGTTTAATGGTGGGTCTGAAATGAACAAGTGGTGAGTGTTTGGCTTCAAAAGGGGTTTTGGGTACACACATAATGGGTAAAAAGGAACGATAGATAAAATAGGGTTAAACATACACACAATGCCTGGAATCATCTCTTAAGGTCCACACGATATGGTCTACTACACCCTTACCCAATCTCCCGATGGTTGTCTTTGCTACTCAATGCAATATTATAGCGAGACCACTCTATAATCACGACAAGGGATTGGAAAAAGTGTATATGAATTAAGTGTATGAATCCCTCGAAATGAATAACGTCTTTTAGGCTCAAATCTCGCTATTGGGTGGTCTCCACTAATGTCCCTAGTCATGCCTTTTCCCGGTCCTTCCCTAATGGCCACGTTACTATCACAAGATTGTCCCCACAATGGTCGGTCTCAATCATTCAAAACAAAAAATTTAGCTAAACTGATCTAACCATTCATAGGTGTGGGACATCAACGTGCATAAACGTGGGCCCGATTGGGCAACCCCAAACCTTACCCACATATTGTCCCCAATGTGTAAGTGTCGGTGCAGGTGATACAAAGATGTGACACGTATCATTGTGCAGTTATAGCAGTTATCAAACAGGAAAGACAAGGTCTTAATCATGAAACATCAAAGAGCCAGTCTAACGGTTTCAAAAAAATATGGCCACCCCAAACCTAGGCCGTGGCCTAGGTTTGTCAACTAAAGCCAGCCCCAAACCTCGGTGAAACCGAGGTTTGCACAGGGGTAAAAGTGAGTGTGTAGATGTTTGAAAAGTGAGGCACCCCAAACCTAAGTGAAACTTAGGTTTGTTGCATCTCGTTTAACTAAAAGGAAACAAAACATCATACACCACTCGTTAACACACAGATTTAGAACATACCTGTTTGCCCGGACGGAAGAGATTCTCTTAAAAAGTTGGAGCGACCAGTTGAGAGACGTCGGAGAAGATGTAGAGAGATCACAGAACAAATAAAATAAAAGCACACGGAGAAAGAAAGCAGAGAAATGAAACGACATAAAGCAAGAAAGAGAAAAACACTGAACGGATAACAGCCAGACTCAACATGGATCCGAGCGGTTTCTCACGCGGTTTGGAAGCTGCGCAACATACCGCGTAAGTCACTGTTTTGAAAATCTCTCCAGAGACCCCCGCGGTTTTCCGCGCGGTTTGTAAGCCGCGGGATATACCGCGGGACCCTCTGTTCCAGTTTTTTTTTCAAATAAAAACACTCTAAAACAGAAATAGTAAAAGAAAACGCAAACCTCGGTGGGTTGCCTCCCACCCAGCGCCGTAGTTAAAGTCGTGGCGCGACTATGTGGCTCTCAACTTGTCTCGGTATTCGCGGAGTCGAACCGCCCACACTTGCGATTCTCCCCTGATTCTTCCACATCTGGTTTCCTTGACCATCTCCGGGTTTCTCTTCACTTCGACTCTCGAACATCTTGAACATTACCTTCTCGCCACCAACTCTTAACGTCATCTCACCTTCTTCCATGTCGATAAGCGCTTTGCTCGTGGCCAGGAATGATCTTTTCAAGATTAACAGGACCTCTTCATCTTCATCAATGTCTATCACCACGAAATCCACCGGAAAGTAGAACTTGTCAGCTTTAATCAACTCGTCTTCTATCACTCCATACGGATACATTATTGATCTATCGGCGAGTTGGAGAGTCATGTATGTTGGCTTCACTTCACCCAATCCAAGTTTCCTGAAAACAGATAAAGGCATTAGATTAATACTGGCTCCTAAATCACATAACACCTTATCAAAATTAAGATTCCCAATTTGAATAGGGATCGAAAAACTCCCTGGATCCTTAAGCTTCGGGGGAAGCTTGTTTTGAATGATCGCACTGCACTCTTCAGTAAGTGCAATGGTAGACTGGTGTTCGATTTCCCTCTTCTTGGATAAGATCTCTTTCATGAACTTGAGATATGTTGGAATTTGGGCTAGCGCTTCTGCGAAGGGGATATTGATGTGTAGCTTCTTGAAGATGTCAAGGAATTTCTTGAACTGTTCCTCGTCGTTACGTGCCTTCACTCGATTAGGGAATGGTAGCGGTGGTACAAACGGTTTGACTACCGGCTTCGACGGAGGTGTCACCACTTTTTCCTTCGGCTTCTCTCGATCAACCATATCACTAGACAGATCTTTCTTCAGCCCATCATTCGCCTCCTTGATCTTCTCCTTGCCACTCCTCGGATAAATGGCATTACATTCTTCTCTTGGTTTCCTTTCAGTCTGACTCGGAAACGTTCCTGGGGCTCGGTTTTGTAGGGCTTCAGAAATTTGCCCCACTTGTCTTTCAAGGATCTTGATGGATGCGGTGTTCTGATCAGTTGTAGCTTTCACTGTACTCACTGTGCTTGCCAAACCTTCCACCATGCTATCCATCTTTGTCATGAACTTCATCATCATATCTTCCAGCCCCGGTTTCTTCTCTACGGATGGTCCTTCATCGAATTTCCTTTGGTTGAAACCTGGAGGACGGTAAACATTGTTAGCATTAGTAGAATTAGAAAAGTTGGGATGATTACCTTGTTGTTGTTGGCCGGGTTGACTCCATGAAAAGTTAGGGTGTTTCTTCCACCCTTCATTATATGTGTTCGAGAAATGGTCGTTCCTTGGCTGGTTGTTCCGATTTTGTAAAAACTGAACTTGCTCGGGTTCTTGCGAAGTAGGAAACGCTTCTGGATTGCCTCCTTTCAAGTGGTTTGTGATAGCAGCTAGCTGAGCTTTTATCACCTTCAACTCATCCGACTCTTGAACACTAGCTACCCGTCTGACAGACGATCGTGGAGTGGTATAGCTATGTTCGGCTAAGTTCTCAATCAACTCGACTGCTTCTTCATATGTCTTATTCATGAGAGCTCCACCCGCTGCAGCAGTGATGTCATTCTTGAACTGCGGGTGAAGTCCTCCAAAGAACGTCTGAATAATGACCTACCCATGTAACCCATGATGAGGGCATTTCTTCAACATATCTTTATACCTTTCCCAAGCCTTATATAGTGTCTCTTGGTCATATTGAGCAAAGTGAGTAATGTCGGCCATCAGTTGAGCGGTTCTTCCGGGTGGGAAGAATTTCTGGAGGAATGCAGCTTTCAGGCCTGCCCATGTAGTGATCTGATCCGCTGGTAAGCCCTCTACCCAAATTTCAGCTCTACCCTTTACGGAAAAACTGAAGAGCCTTGGCTTGATTCCATTCTCGTCCACCCCATTGATCTTGAACGTATTGCAGATCCGTTCAAATGCATGAAGATGTGCATGGGGATCTTCAGTAGGTGCTCCCCCAAACTGATTATGTTGTACCATCACGATGGTACTCGGCTTGATCTCGAAATAATTTGCCGCAGTGGTGGGTGCTTGGACTCCTATGCGTGCGGCTGCCACGTTCGGATCGGCAAACGACCGCATAGGACGTCTCTCGGGAGGAGCTTCGTCACCCATCTTTAGTTGTCTTTTAGCTTTAGTCTCTTTGCGTAGTCGACGGGCGATTTTTTCAATTTCCGGATCGAGTGGTTCGATTTCCTTCCCTCCGGTTTTCCTTGGCATAAACCAATTAGTACCTGAAATGGGAAGTAAACACAATTAGCAATCCAAAAACTGAAAGTGATGAAATAAAATAATAAAAAATGTTCAATATAATAGCGCTTATAGCTGGTAGTGCTATCAGTTGCAACTAGTTCCCCGGCAACGGCGCCAAAAACTTGATAGGCGGGTTTACACCCCCCTAAATCTTACCGCAAGTGTACGGGTCAAAATCAAGTAATAGTACAAAAGGTACGAGTATCGAACACAGGGAACTAGGAACTAAGTATCACAATGACTATAAGATCTATTAACTGAACGGTCCAAATTTTGAGTTGTTGGTATGACTTAATTAATTTCAAGTAAACAAATCACAAACGGGACAACAAACAACTTGGGAAACTTTGATAGAGAAAATAGTTGAGGGTTGGAAATCCTAAGGTTTCCACATACAAACACTTGACTCGAGCAGTTACCAGTTAATCCCTTTAATGAATACCCAATCTCTAAAAATCACCGTTGTTCTTTCTCAAGCAACAACGGGTTTTATCTTGAAACACATAGTTTTATCTCTCGATCTCACCTATGGAATTCAAAACACATTAAACTCAAGATTGCAACGGGACTAAGGTTTACTTGGTATATCTCTATCCAATTTCTCACCTTAGGCATGCAATTCTAATTCTAAGTAACAATTAATTCTCTCGAACTTAATTGCTAACAACAAATCAGATGTAAATTGGCCAAACTCACAAAAGCATTAAAATCCAAATCACATGCTTCATTAAAATAGGAAAAACTGATAAAAGTCTCAAATCACGTGTTCATAAGCTTAAACCAAATTCATTCCAACCCCCAACATCTAAAGATTAGTTCATGTTGGTGGTGGACTCAAACATAAGAAAAGAGGATGAAAAAGTGTGTGCAAACATAGTAATCGTGAACGTGATGAATGTAATGGTGAACTCCCTTCTCTCGGCTCTAATCCGCTTCGCGTGGTGAACGTCCCCTCAATCGATCCTCTATCGTGGCTCCAAAGTATGTGAAAAACCTCTGGAAATTGCCCCCAAGCAGCCTCCTGTCGTACGTATCGCGATAATGACCTAAAATCCGGAAAACACCAAATTATAGAGTTGGAACAGGGACTTACGCCACTTGTTACGCTACTTGCAAACCGCAGGGTAAACCGCGCGGTTTCCCTGATGGCTCCGGGTCAGGTTTGGTTCATGGATCTGGGTCCTGGTTCGGGCACGGGTCTTGGGCTTGGATCTTGGGCTTCCGTTAGCTTCGTTTTGGACTCTCTTTTGGCTCTTTTCCGCCTCTTTTCTCGATGATTACTGTCTTTTAGATTACCTGTACATTCCACTTGATAAACCATAAAACTCCGCCTTTTTGCTTTAATACAAGCCAATCTCATTAGTTTGTAGACTGAAAATAACGCCAAAAAGTGGGGTTATCAGTAATCTCATCTCCTGTTTGTTATAAAACTAGGTGTGTTGGTACTATTTGTAATGACATCCTATTTGTTATAAAAGTAGGTGAATGTTTTGGTGGTTTGATCCAACTGTTTTTTGTACCTTTGCTGATAACACAAAACCAAACCTGTTTTGGTCATCTGCAAGACACAGATATATGCCCTGTTTTGGGTAAAAAAAAGACACAAAACCAAACCTGTTTTGGTACACAACATAATAGAACTCTAACCTGTTTTGTACCTTTGTTGATAACACAAAAACAAGATAACACATACAATTCCAATCTGTTTTGGGACACAACATAACACAAAGAGTAAACACAAAACTAATTGTTTTCAATACCATACCAGTAAATACCAAACCACAACTATTGTTTCAACCATAAATACCATACATACCAACCTAAGACATAAACAGATAAACTAACTATTTTCAACCAACACCAAACCACCAAACTAACTGTTTCAACCATACAACCAAACCATAACTACCATATATACCAACCAAACCATTAATTTGTCTAATTCTTTCCTGTGAAGGCCCTACTTTCCTGTGAAGGCCTGCTTTCCCTGTGAAGGCCCTGCTTTCCCTGCTTTCCCTCCTTGACCTCCTTTCACTCCTTATCCTCCTTGTCCTTTACAAGTCCTGGTATTGTGTCCTTGATTCTTACACTTATCACAAGTCACAGTCTTCCCTTTCCTAGGAAGTTTACCAGTGTCCCCACTTTTCTAAGACAACTCCTCATGTGTCTTCCTTCTCTTCTTCTTTGGTCTCCCAATCTGTTTATGGTGAGTTGGTGGGATTAAAGTTGTTGCCCAGTCACCTTTCTCCCATAGCAGGCTTCCATTGATTGGCTCAATCTTGAAGCTATACATTTGTAATACCCCGGGTAAGCTCGTTAGTTAAATTCTAATTCTGTTAAATCTAGTTAACTTTATAAAACGAGGTTTAGGGTAAGTTTGGGTAAAATAATAAGTTAAAGGGGTTTGGACATTAGTTGATAGTTGAAGGTTCAATTGGTAAATGGGGATTTGATATTACCCCTTTAGGATTCCAGATATTTCATAACTCAAATATCAATGTGTGTGTGTGTGTGTGTATGCGGGTTCTTGAGGAGAAAAGAAGCAGAAGAAGGAAGTACGGTTAAGGCTCCGATTGAGTGTGTTGGAATCGAAATTAAGGTATGTATTCTTTATGTTTTGTGTTTGTAATCATCAGTAGTAAATTCCTGCCGGTTTAGAATTTCCAGTTTCGTGTTTTGTATAGATTTCAATCGCATCTGGGAAAGTTTAGACCGACTGTGTTCTTGAGACTCCCGGTGGAGTCCCGGTATTGTCGACTCCCGGTAACGACAAGACCCGGTAATACCAACTCCCGGTACTGGAGAGTCCCGGTACTGGAGAGTCCCGGTACTGGAGAGTCCCGGTACAACGGAGTCCCGATGCAGTGAGTTCCGGTAGTTTTGATATTGTCCAGATATAGTTTCTGAATGTATTGTTGGATTAATTTGCTCCGAAAACTTCCTGGGGAGGGGGGGGGGGGCTTTATGTGTTTGACTAGTAAGGCGATATATGCATCTTAAATTGATTCAGATTCTGTGAACGTTGGGAAAAGATTAGATTGATAGATAAAGGATCGGAAGGTTGTGGATAAAGCAACGAGGTGAGTTTTACTTTAAAAACATTTTCAACTGGAATACATATATATGTGTTTATACATATGAGATGGATTTGTGTGGATCGAGAATGTGTGAAATATATATATATATATATATATATATATATATATATATATATATATATATATATATATATATATATGTGTGTGTGTGTGTGTGTATGTGTGTGTTATTATATATATATGAGATAAATATGTGTGATGGCGTGGTTGTATCATATATTGAGATATGATTGAGTTTATGCTTTTAAATATAATATAATGAGATATTATATTTAGGTAAGTATTACACTACACGAGAGCACACCGAATCTATGCCGACAGAAGTGTTGGTCGTAGTTGTCGTACGGCGTTGTTGGTCGTAGTTGTTGTACGGCATTGATTTATTAGTTGGCTTGCAACCAACTAATATGGCCATTGGGAACGAGGAATGAGGATGAGTTGAGCACGGTGCACGAGTCTTGATTGGTATTTAAATACGTGTGGTATGTGTATGTTTTACGAAAGAATTACTAAAGGTTTATATAAACTATTTTGATACAAAGGATTTTTATAAAAAGGTTTTATAACGATTTTGGATAGGACTGGGATTAACTCACTAGACCCGTTCGGTCTAACCCTCATTTTGTCTTCAAAAATATGTTTTCCAGGTCGAGGAATTGATAGCGGCAAAGGAAAGAATAAGGTGTAGACTGCCTTCGTGGACCGATGATGATTAAGATGATATTATGTATTTTGTAGTTACGAAACAAAAAGGACCATACTTGGTTTACTATGTAACTTTTGTTGTAATTCAATGATATGCATGTATGTTATGTTATATGTTGTATGTCATGGGATTTGGGTTGTTACAAATGGTATCAGAGCCCTAGTTTAAGGGATTTAGGTATACGGATCTATACCTAGACTTAAACTGCATGTGAAGTAGGATGTCCCTAATATTTTAGAACCCTGGGGATATTAAGTATAAAAGGTAGAAGGAACATCATGTAAGGTAATTTCATATTACACCTGGCCAGTGTAATTGTGATTTTACAGGTACATGTTTGAACTGGAATACCTTATTATATGGGGTATGTGATTATGTGTATATTTACGTTGTTTGAATCTACAGAATGGCAAGCGGTACTCGAAATACGAATAGAAGAGGAGGAGGAAATCCGAATAGTACGAATCCACCAATAGGAACGGGAGGAAGAAGAGGAGAGCGAGGGGGAGGTAGAACTGGGGGCAGAACCGGAGGTAGAGTTCAGGGACGAGGTACGGAGTTTATTACAAGAGACGATTTGATGACGGAGATGGGAATACTTCAAGCAAATATCCAAGCTATGTTCGACCAAGCTCATCATGCTGAAATACCAGATCCTGGACCCGAAGATGAAATACCAATCACACCCACTGTCATACCGGTGCCAAGAAAGTGCGACTACAAAATGTTCCTAAGTTGCAAACCTCCGACCTACTCAGGAGGCAGGGACCCCGTGAAAGCGATGAGATGGTTGAAAGAAATAGAAGCCATCTTCAAGACCAGTAAATGTGCGGATGAGGACAGAGTAATATACGGAACCGCGATGTTGAAGGCAGATGCTCTATTTTGGTGGGAGGCTCAAATTACCTCTAAAGGATCTGATGTGTACTCAACTTTTACTTGGGACGAATTCACAACAGCTTTCAAAGGACAGTTTTGTTCTCAAGCAGCAGTCAGACAACTGGAAGAGGATTTCATGAACTTACACCAGCGAAGTTTATCAGTTAGGGACTACACTGCTCGTTTTCTGGAGAAGTCTCGCTTCACAGAGTACTACGTTGCCACGGAGGCACTGAAAATGGAGAGGTTTATTTTCGGGTTGAATTCAGAAATTAGAAAGTTAGTGATTGCGACAGGACCCGATACCTTCTCAGCCGCAGTAGATGCCGCGGAAAATGTGGAACGAGATATTAAGAGAGATGCTAGTGATAAAAGCGCGGGGAAAAGAAAATCGGAAGAGATGACGTATGACTCAACGGAGTACGAGGTTCCGAGGTTTGATAGTCGCCTACCTTTTAGACCAAATGAAAAACTATGTCCAAAATGCAACCGCGTACATCAAGGAAATTGTTATGTTGATCCTAGAAGTTGTTACAAGTGTGGATGGGCTGGACACATCGCTAAGAATTGTCGCGCAAATCGATTCTGTTTCATTTGCAATTCCCCTGATCATATTCAGTCAGACTGTCCACAAGGGAAGGTACGACAGGGTGGTATGACGGAGAGACCAATGAATGTTAGGACGGGAGAGATACAAGGGTCTGAGGAACCGAAAGCAAAGGGGCGAGTCTTCCAAATGACAACACAAGAAGATGAGGAAATTCCGGATGAAGATACAGGTACATTCCTAATAAACTCTATACGTGCTAAGGTGTTATCTGACTTCGGTACGAAATGGTTATTAGTATTTCCGTGCTTTTGTTGCTTATCTGTGTTAGAGATATAGGTGGGTGTGGGGTGGCTATTCAGTTAGTTTCTATGGTTTTGATTGAGTTCAAAGTAGTAGTGATAAGTATTCATACCTTTTTGCTTAACCGAATTCCGGGACAAAATTCTTTTAAGGGGGAGATAATGTAATACCCCGGGTAAGCTCGTTAGTTAAATTCTAATTCCGTTAAATCTAGTTAACTTTATAAAACGAGGTTTAGGGTAAGTTTAGGTAAAATAATAAGTTAAAGGGGTGTTGGACATTAGTTGATAGTTGAAGGTTCAATTGGTAAATGGGGATTTGATATTACCCCTTTAGGATTCCAGATATTTCATAACTCAAATATCAGTGTGTGTGTGTGTGTGTGTATGCGGGTTCTTAAGGAGAAAAGAAGCAGAAGAAGGAAGTACGGTTAAGGCTCCGATTGAGTGTGTTGGAATCGAAATTAAGGTATGTATTCTTTAGGTTTTGTGTTTGTAATCATCAGTAGTAAATTCCTATCGGTTTAGAATTTCCAGTTTCGTGTTTTGTATAGATTTCAATCGCATCTGGGAAAGTTTAGACCGACTGTGTTCTTGAGACTCCCGGTGGAGTCCCGATATTGTCGACTCCCGGTAACGACAAGACCCGGTAATACCAACTCCCGGTACTGGAGAGTCCCGGTACTGGAGAGTCCCGGTACAGCGGAGTCCCGGTGCAGTGAGTTCCGGTAGTTTTGATATTGTCCAGATATAGTTTCTGAATGTATTGTTGGATTAATTTGCTCCGAAAACTTCCTGGGGAGGGGGGCTTTATGTGTTTGACTAGTAAGGCGATATATGCATCTTAAATTGTTTCAGATTTTGTGAACGTTGGGAAAAGATTAAATTGATAGATAAAGGATCGGAAGGTTGTGGATAAAGCAACGAGGTGAGTTTTACTTTAAAAACGTTTTCAACTGGAATACATATATATGTGTTTATACATATGAGATGGATTTGTGTGGATCGATAATGTGTGGAATATATATATATATGTGTTATTATATATATATGAGATAAATATGTGTGATGGCGTGGTTGTATCATATATTGAGATATGATTGAGTTTATGCTTTTAAATATAATATAATGAGATATTATATTTAGGTAAGTATTACACTACACGAGAGCACACCGAATCTATGCCGACAGAAGTGTTGGTCGTAGTTGTCGTACGGCGTTGTTGGTCGTAGTTGTCGTATGGCGTTGTTGGTCGTAGTTGTTGTACGGCGTTGATTTATTAGTTGGCTTGCAACCAACTAATATGGCCATTGGGAAAGAGGAATGAGGATGAGTTGAGCACGGTGCACGAGTCTTGATTGGTATTTAAATACGTGTGGTATGTGTATGTTTTACGAAAGAATTACTAAAGGTTTATATAAACTATTTTGATACAAAGGATTTTTATAAAAAGGTTTTATAACGATTTTGGATAGGACTGGGATTAACTCACTAGACCCGTTCGGTCTAACCCTCATTTTTTTTTCAAAAATATGTTTTCCAGGTCGAGGAATTGATAGCGGCAAAGGAAAGAATAAGGTGTAGACTGCCTTCGTGGACCGATGATGATTAAGAAGATATTTTGTATTTTGTAGTTACGAAACAAAAAGGACCATACTTGGTTTACTATGTAACTTTTGTTGTAATTCAATGATATGCATGTATGTTATGTTATATGTTGTATGCCATGGGATTTGGGTTGTTACAACATTTCCCTCCATGTGTTTACTCTGTATACATGCTCAACCCAATCTTCAGGTAACACATTGTTACCATTTGCTCCCATGTTCCAGTTTGTAGCCACAACATGCTTGCATGGAATTCCAGTTAACTCCCACCTCCTACATGTACATGTCCTTGCTCTCACATCTACTATGCATTGGTCATTCCAAGGGCCAGAAACCTATTATATAGGAAATAAATAAGTCCATATCCAGTAAATACCATTAAACAAAGCATAATAACCTGTAATTTAGTATACATACCTGGTACCTATCTCCTCCACTAAACAAGACTTGATATTTGGATGCCTCTTTCTTGGCAGTCTCCAAGATTTTGTTTGCATTTGGGGTAAGTGGGCCATCACAACTCTCTATCACTTTGCATACATTCACTATCCTCTTCATTAGATACACTCTAATGTATTCCAGACATGAATAAATTTGTCTATTGAATACCTCACACATGTTATTCAATAACACATCAGAGTGACACCTGCCTATTACCAAAGTATAAACAGGTTGAAATATGTTACCAAAGTAAAAACAAGTTGACATATATACTTACCAAAGTAAAAATAGGTTGAAATATACATGTGAAGTGTGATCTGCTCCAGGATTGAGGGGGGGTCTTGTTCAAATATTCATAGCAGTCTGAATTGAACATTCTCAAACTTTCCATTGCAGTCTTAAACTGTGGGACAGTGGGGGCTGTTGCACATTGCCATAAGTGATCCTTGTATACTTTCCCTTTCCACTGTTGTTTCATGTTATCATGAATATGCCTGAGGCAGTATCTATGCTCAGCAGAAGGGAACAAATTGGCAATTGCTGGAAAAATGCCCTATTTTCAAAATAGTGTAACAATCAGAATACAATTCAATTACAAAAAACAGAGGAAATTGAAAATCACAAACAGAGGAAATAAGTTCATACCTTTTGTCTATCACTAATGAAAGTGAAGTTGGAATTTCTTTGAAGATCAAGGTCATCTCCAAGGCATTCTAAGAACCACATCCATGAACTTGTATTCTCAGCCTCTACTATGGCATATGCCACTGGATATATGCCCTGATTTGGGTTAATGCCCACTGCTGTTAGAATTTGCCCTGGAAATGGACCTTTCATAAAAGTACCATCTAGTCCCAACAGATCCCTTCTACCTGCCTTGAATCCTCTCTTCAAAGAACCTAAACATATGTATACCCTTTTGAATTTCCTGGTTTCACTAGCTGGATTGTGTTCTTCCTCAACTTCCATCTTAACTGTTGTGTCAGGGTTGCATCTTTTTACCTCAGATAGGTAATCCCTCAGGTGTTGGTATTGTGCCCCATAGTCTCCCCATATCTTCTTCATGGCCATCTATTTTGCCCTCATTGCCTTGCCAGGTGACACAAAGATCTCAAATTTCTCTGATAAGTGGGATTGAATTGCCTTCAATGGCATATTTGGATCTACCTTGATCTGCTCTGTTATGTGCTTTGAGAGGAATTGTGCAGTGGCCATACCAACCTCCCTCGTTTGGAAGCATTTATGGGTGTCAAGATAGGTTTTCACAGGCCAGGTTTCTTCATTTTGTGAACATGATACGTACAAAACCCATGGACAAGTAGGCCCATTGGACTTTCTCCAAGCACTCTTTCTTCCCTTACTAGGCCCACTGGACTCCTTTAACTTTGGCAATGATCCCCTACAAATGGCCCTAACTCTTGCAGCATCATTTTTTATCACCACTATGTCCCTTCTAGTCTGAATTGAATGCTGCTTGATTAGGTTGATGATGGTTGTTTTATTACCAAAAGTCTGGCCTAAATAGAAGTCAGTCTCCTTACACTGTGTTTGGGACCTGCCTTTGCACAAACTGCCATTGTCATCCCCTGAATCAAAATTATCAACCTCAAAAGGATCAATATCACCCTCCACATTCACACTTTCACTTCCCTCTCCATTTACACCAAACCAGTCCACATAACCATCTACATAATCCTCCAAGTCATTATCTATACCAAATACCTCATCATACTCATTACTATTATGGCTCTCTATATCATCATGGTTGTCACTTCCCTGAATCAATTCCAACCTATGGTTCAAGTCCAACCCCTGGTTCAAGTCCAAACCCTGGTTTAAGTCCAAACCCTGGTTCAAGACCAAGGCCTGGTTCAAGTCTAAGCCATTGTCCAAGCCTAATTCCTCTTCTTTTTCTGGTATTTCTGAGTCCACCCCAATGAAAGGATCAAAGCTATGAATTATATGATCCATGCTTCGATTTGGGGTTGACAGGTTAGTCCTACCATGTTCCACAAACACATCAATGAGTTTAATAGCAGGGGCATATTGTAAGAGGTTTAACACATCCTGGTTACTACCTAACCCTCTTAACCCAGTATCCATATCACCTTCAAGAATCAAGAAATGGTAAAATTTGATTTCATGTCTATCATACCCTAATGCTAACACCATTAAATGAAACTCCTCTACATTTAATCCTCCTGTGTTAACCAAATCAACATAATCAGTCTTACCATTCTCGTATCTTTTTCCAGGAAAGCTTGTAAAGGCACCTCCATGGTTCATCCTTACTGTTATCAATGTTAGGTAAAGCTCTGTATAGAAAATCAACAGAAAAGGTAATAGGTGACATCAATGAAGAATGTTTGATCAAAGCTATGAAGAATGTTTGCTTCAAAAATGGAAAAACAGCATCACTTGGGTCAAATCCTTCGGCTATATCCCTCCTTAAAACCCATCCTGGTTCCGTCATTGTTTCTTGAGCAGGGAACAAGTTTGATCGATAAAAGGGTTTTTAGCTCAATGTTCAGTGTGTGTGAAGAGAGTGAGGTTTGAAGTTTGAAGTGTTAGTGAAGACGAAGCGTTGAATGTCGTTAAAAATTGAGGTAAATAGTGAAATGACGAAAATGCCCCTGACACTAACGAAGCCATTTAACCCCGTTAGTGACCAGGTCCTGAATTTAGCGTAAAATCAAAACCATAAGGACCATAAGTCGACTTATGAAACCACGGATACTTGTTTCAAAGAAATCACTAAACCTCAGGGACGAAAAGTAGAGTTTACTCTAAAAATAAAGATTTTGAAGTTTTTATTATATCCTTTACATAAACAGGGTTAAAGTATAGAAGACTGAATGAAAACCTATAAATTTAAATGACTCATTTATGATAAAAATATCGAAGTGATAGAAATTCTTCTAACAAAATTAAATGTATTATTATTTTATATTAAAATAATAATTAATTTGAATACATTATTATTTTATATTAAAATAATAATTAATTTGATTACATTATTATTTTATATAATGTTTTAATAAAACTGAATGTATTATCATTTTATATTAAAGTTATGAAATTTTTTGTTAGGATAATTAAGAAAGATTATAGATGAGTTTTAAAGATGATAAGTAATGTAATAATTAAATTGATTGTAGTATTATTTTATATAATGTTTTAATGAAATTGAATGTATTATCATTTTATATTAAAGTTATGAATTTTTTTGTAAGGATAATTAAGAGAGATGATAGATGAGTTTTAAAGATGATGAGTAATGCATAGGGACCAAATCCACAATTTAATATTCTTTGTTTTAAAAACATATAGGTTAATTGAAAGGAAAAAGTATATTGACAACTATACCCATCATGTGCAAGGCACATGACACCTTTAATCTTTCAAATTTAACGGTGTTAGTGTTGAGGGATCCTAGCCACAATATATTGCATACCATATAGACTATATCCATAATAAATATAGAATGAGGACCATATTCAAAGAAAACACAAAACCACAAGGGCCAAATCCACAATTTACTCTCTACTTTAAATATGGCAAATTCATTTTCTATTTTTAAAACCATTTTTTAATATATATTTTGATGCATAACAAAACATCTCAAACAATAAAATTTAATAATAGGAAAAATTGCGTTAAAATGAAATAAACTTTTACCTAATTTCTATTTTGAGGAACCAAATTTAAAAATCATCATTTAGGGGTCTGAACCAAATAATAATAATTTCTTTTTTCCTTCATAAAATTTAAGTTATTGCTTAAAAATATAATACATTTTTTTTTGCATCAAAGACATAGAATGTTCTCCAAAATAAAACTTTTGAAATCAGGTTTCAAAAATAAAAACCATAAGAGAAATACACTTATAATACACAATCTATTTTAAATATACAAAAATATTTATGCAAAATAATTGTGTTTTGATTTTTATATACTTAAAAATCTTAAAGCATCACCAAATGGCTTTTGGCCTAGCGGTATAAGAGTCTTTGTCCTCGTAAGAGGTCAGGGGTTTAAACCTCATCAAAGGTGAAGAGGGTGTGTTTGTTTAATTGTTGCATTTGCCGTATATGAATATCATATACTAAAAAAAAAGTCTGACGCATCAATAAATTGACTTGGTTTTTAATTTGTCTCTTGTGTGTGAAACCTCATCCCACACGTTTATTCCATCCAACTCCTACTCGCTCTAATCATCCACAATTAAATTAGTCCCATTATTTTAATCACCCATCTAATCATATGCAATTAAAGAAATCTTGAAATCACTTGTTAATCCAAACTTTCATTGACCTTTTAATTCATTTTCTCAAGCTCCCATTTGAAATCAATCCAAGATTCCAATGGAAAATGGAACAAGAAAGCTTAGTGATGAATATGAAGTGACGACGATTTTGGGAAGAGGCGGATTCTCGATTGTACGTAAAGGTATAAAAAAGTCAAAGGCGGATATTTCAGATGGTCAACAAGAAGTTGCAATCAAGACCCTGAAAAGAGTCGGTGGTGGCAGTGGTGGTGGTGGTGGTGATGGTGGGATGGTTGGTTTTCCGAGTCGTAAGCAGGTTTTGATCTCCGACGCTTTGTTAGCCAATGAGATCATGGTGATGAAAAGAGTGGTGGAGGAGGTGTCACCTCACTGCAACGTTATCCAGTTACACGATGTATGTGAGGACCCTACTGGGGTCCACCTAGTTTTGGAACTATGCTCTGGTGGAGAGCTGTTTGACCGCATAGTGAGTCAAGAACGGTACTCCGAGGCCGAAGCCGCCAAGGTGGTCCAACAGATTGCTAGCGGTCTAGCAGCGCTCCACCAGGCGAGTGTGATTCATAGGGATTTGAAACCAGAAAATTGTCTTTTTCTTGATAAAAGTAAAGATTCACCATTGAAAATAATGGATTTTGGGCTGAGTTCAGTGGAGGAGTTTACTGATCCTGTTGTGGGCTTATTTGGGTCCATTGATTATGTGTCTCCTGAGGCATTATCACAACAAAAGATAACATCCAAATCTGATATGTGGGCTTTGGGTGTCATCTTGTATATTCTTCTTTCAGGGTATGCAAATTCTATCACTCATACATACACACACACACACACACACATATATATATATATATAGATGGGCAGGTTTCGTTAGGAACCTAAAGTTGTTTACGAACCCGGGAACTGTCCATAACGCGATACCTGACATATTCACTATGAATATGGATGTGTTATTCATTATGAATGTTTGTAACATATGCATCGTGAACGTGCGATTCATGATAAATAACACGTCCATATTCATCATGTGTGATTCATGATGAAAACACTTCCATATTCATCACGAATGTATGATTCATGATGAAAAACAGTTCCATATTCATCATGTGGTGTGTTTTGGGCGTTTCCCCGGTTCTTAATCAATTTTAGCTTACTAACGGAACTTCTTTATATATATTTATTATTTCCGTTAAAATGTATGAAAATACAAGTATTTTAGTCTGATTCTTATTTTGTGTAACGTACATTCAAAACCTCAATTTGTAATATCTAAATGTTTGAAATGTCACATTTAAGGTACCAAGTTGAAGATTTTAAAAAGCGCTTATCATATGTTTAATGACGTTTTTCTAGTAATTGCAAAACCGACTGATTTCGGGACAACGTAATTCGATCTTGATACAAAAAATATGAATTGATTTCAGGTACCCGCCTTTTAGCGCGCAATCACATCTTCAAAAGCAACAAATGATTATGAATGTACGACGATTCGAGCCACGTTCATGTTTTTTTTATAAAATTTACGTTTTTTAATCAAGGACGGGTTTATAGTAAGCGACATGGTTTGTGCAGGGAAGCTTTAGTTTTTACGACAAAACATGGAAAAAGATTTCTTCGTCGGCCAAGGACTTAATTTCTAGTTTGCTAAACGTCGACCCTCAAAAACGGCCGACTGCCGATCAGGTATCGACACGTTTGACTTTTGAAGTCAAACCTAACATTCGCAACACTAATGGATGGATTTTCAACATGTATAGATTCTTAAACATCCATGGGTGATCGGAGATTCGGCGACAGAGCGCCAAATCGACCCGGAGATCGTATCACGGCTGCAGAGCTTCAACGCGAGGCGCAAGTTCCGTGCAGCCGCGATAGCAAGCATGTATACAAGCACCATATTCTTGAGAACAAAGAAGCTCAAAAACTTGGTGGGATCTTATGATCTCAACCAAGATGAGCTTCAAAACCTAAGAAATCACTTCAAAACATTGTAAGATAACTCTCAACTTTGACTTTTGGGGTCAAACTCTTTTACTTTACGAATCCGATTTCGAACCCGTTTGTGATTTAAACATGAACATTTTGTTATCGTTTGTATGTGCGCTAAATGGTAGTTTAATACAGTTATCGGATTTTCCTTGACGAAGTTCCGAAATTGCTATAAAACTTAAAGTCAAATTTGCTTTGGTTGACTTTACAGATGTGCCGATGGTGAAAACGCGACGCTTAGTGAGTTTCAAGAGGTACTAAGAGCGATGAAAATGACGTTGTTGATACCTCTAGCGGGACGAATATTTGATCTTTTTGACAATAATCGTGATGGTACGGTTGATATGAGGGAGATACTTTGCGGGTTTTCTAGCCTCAAGAATCTCAAAGGCGATGATGCGCTTCGTCTTTGTTTCCAGGTGTCATTCTTTTCTTTTCTGTCATAAAAAATGGACTCGAAGAATTTTGGCTTTAACGAGTCGAATCAACCACTCGAAAATTAAAATGGATTAAATGAGTATTCGTTATAAACGAGTAATTTGGCTTGTGTTTTCCTCGTGGTCACCCTTTAAGGTGGTTCAGAGGCCCGCAAAGTCGTCCAATGTGTTTTTAATCGAATTCCACCGTGGATTTTTTAGTTTTTGGGTTGATTTCGAGGGATTTAAAGTTTTTTGGTTGATTCCAAGGGAGTTTTTCGTTTTTCATTGGTTGATTTTGAGAAACTTTTTCGACTTTCTGGTTGATTTTAAGAGACTTTAATTTGTCGTTTTTGTAGTTGATATCTGGGTTTTTTTTGATTTATTGGTTGATTTTACTTGTATTTTCCAAAATTTTGGGAGCACGTTTTAAAGTTTAGCGGTTGCACCTTTCATACCCAAAAAGAAATCTACTTGCGAAATATGTTGAACGGGTGCATGGGACCCCGCTCGGGCCTTGATAGGTCTGCCCTTTCTCGCTGTAGCACTAACGAAGAAACACGACACATTATTACAAAATGAATTATTGTAACAAAAGGCTTATGAATACGTTTCTTATTTTGCGACAGATGTACGATACAGATGGGTCGGGTTGCATTAGTAAAGAGGAAGTCGCATCAATGCTTCGGGTAAGTTTCACCCTATGATAATATACTTATAAGTTGACAACCATCCGTGGTATCTGGCTCGGCTTTAGTGGGCACGAGTTGAACCATCATCAAAGATGGTATTTTGCGACACAAATCGTCGCTAGAAATGATATCGTTTATGATCACTACAACAAAATTGGGTTTATAGGAGGCCGTCAATTTCTAGACGTCCTAATAGATTGCATTATAGGACCAAAAAGTAAAACATTATATCTAAAGACATTGTAATAAAGACACTTTTATGCGTTTTAACAAGTTTTTTTATAAACTCATCTTAATAGGACACTTGTGTTTTTATAAGACACATTTTCAAACAGTGTTCTTTAAAATAGATAATACGCCACTTCTTTATAAATATGTACTAAAAAACATGTTATGACGCCAAAAAGCGTCTTATAAACTTATTACACCGCCTTTAGATACGACACTTTATTTTTTGGTCATATACATCAAGTCTTGTAAAGCACTCTATTAGGAAGTTTAGAATTTTTTGGCGTTCTATAAACCCAATAAAATTGTAGTGAATGTGGCCACACTAGCGATACAGTCGAGGTCCCATATTAGCGACAGTAAAATAGAAACTAAATCAAGCTTCATTACATTTTGCCCTTTTTAACGGATAACCTTCCGTTGTTTATTTCAACAAAAATTTGCTTTGATGCAGGCGTTGCCAGATGACTGTCTAACGATTGATATTACCGAGCCCGGAAAACTAGATGAGATATTCGACCACATGGATGCCAATAGCGACGGTAAAGTAACATTCGATGAATTCAAAGAAGCTATGCAAAAAGATAGCTCGTTGCAAGACGTCGTTCTCTCCTCGCTTCGCCCTAACTAATTAAGCGTTATTATATATGTCGTTTTACTTTATAGTTTTTTCTCTTTTTATTTGTATGATATAACACGGATAATGTCGAAATGAACGTTGAGATAGGCTTTAGATGCTCGTAAAAAACGTGTCCACAGAAATGAACCTGTCGTTGTTATGCTTCAGCTTCTGTGTAGTCTGAATCTTTCATCCTACTTTTATCAGAAGTGGATCTGAACCGTTGATCACTTTTAATCAAATACCCTTCCATGAATTGCGCCTTAAAAGGGAATTGATCAGGTGCATCTCATCCTAATGCGCATCCATTTCTAATCCAACTGTTGATAACCACTTCTCATGCTTCTCACGTTAACCTCAACTTCTCACCAGAACCCAACCCTATATGTATGTGTGTGTGTGTGTGTGTGTATATATATATATATACACGCAAGGGATCGTATTGGAGGTTGAGGTTAAGGTGATGAGCGTGATAAGTGGATCTGAACCGTGGATCACTTTTAATCTCATGCCCGACCATGAATTGCGCTTTAGAGGGGCCATGAATTGCGCTTTAGAGGGAATTGATCCAGTACATCTCGATACATCTCATCCTAATGTGCATCCATGATCCATTTCTCATCTAACGATTGCTCTCACGCTTCTCATGTTAACTTCTCATTTCTCTCTCTCTCTCTCTCTCTCTATATATATATATATATAGGATTAGGTTTCTGTGAGAAGTTGTTAGAACTAAGAAGTGGTTATCAACTGTTGGATGGACATCTGACAATAGCTTTTTTATCCTCTGATCTCTAAAATAAAGAATAAAAGGTCAAAACCTCTATAAGAAATTACATTTAACTCCGACATATTCTATATTTTAAAGATTTCACATTACACATATTATAGGATGCACCAGGCGGTTTCCACTGCACCGGTACCACAATCATAATCGATATTGTAATTCAAGTACAATGACAACGACGTGGGACGGACGCACCGGGCGGTTTTCGTCTCTCACGAACCACCGCCTCTTTAACCATCGGCAACTTCTGGTGAACCTTCCGCCATATATGGTTCACCGCACCATCAACCGCGATCGGGCCAACACCACCCGGATACCCGTTATCGTATTCAAAAACCGACTGAACCTTAGCCATGTTTTCTCTAAACTCACCTTTCTGCAAACCAGTATAGCTTCGGAGATGGTTCACGAGCCAATTTGGCCGTAGCGCATCGCTCACGGCTACAAACACAGAGAATTTGGTGTAGTCCAACGTGCCTTCAAATGGGAGCTCGATGTTGTCGCTAATAATAACGGGAATACAGAGACTTTGGATGGCGTCGAAAAGACGACATGAAGTTGGAGTGTCGCCTGCTGGATGTAAACAGAATTCGGAAGTTCTCATTCCTTTTATTGATTGTTCTTTTCCGGTTGCATTTGGGAACCCTTCTTCCATTATAACATCGGCTTCGTTGATCAACAAGTCCCATAACTTTTCTCGTATCAAACCACCCTAAAGAAGTTCGGCCCCGTCAGGAATAAGAGAATTTAAATTAGAAAAATGCGTATCAACTTTAAACTTTAGTCTAAAAGGGTTTACGTATGTAAACAGAAACCTACCAAAGGGCTATTGACCCGGTGGTACCTAGAGATGGCCAAAAATTGGTCACGGACCGGGCCGGGCCTAAATTGGTCCCGGTCCCAAATAGTAATCTCATAACAGGTCCCGGCCCGGACCCAAATACGAAGGCCCGGTTGTTATCAGAACTGGTCCCGGGCCAGGCCCAAACCGGTCCCACTTAATCTTTTTTTTAAATCGATTTTTAAGTTATAAAAAATATGTTTTGAAAAATTTGGTGATTCAAATACACTAACAAATACGTTTTTATTATAATTGGGTCAAACGAATACATTAAGAAATACTTGAGTTAAAAAAAATATGTTTTATTATAATTGGGTCAACAAATACAGATACAAATACGTTTTTATTAAAAAAAAAACTTAAAAATACATTTAAAAATAAATTTTAAATAAAAAATGGGGCTGGGCTTGTTTTTGGATGAAAATCGTAACTGGTCAAGAACCGGAAACATCGAATGAGTAGATTTTTTTTTTTTTTGCTTTTTGGACTATAAAATCCTTTTATTTAGTCATTGTACCCCATGTTTTAATCAACTTTTGCACACTAGGCCTACTTCCTGATGAAAACTTAACATTTTTGTGACATATTTGCCCTCAATGAATACTAGCCTTATTACTATTGTAACCAAACCAAACATACCTGGGTATGAAATAGTAACTTTCTGTTTTGCTCGAAAGTATGTGGGAAAAGATAGTTAATAGTTAACTAAAAAAATCTTATGGAATGTGGGAATATAAATGCTTACCCGATGCCGATGCTTAGCTCCTTTGAAATAAAGAAGAGTTTGGCGTTTCTGGTCTTGCGATAGGTGCAATCTCGGTAGCAAATAAGTATAAGGTACTATAACATCTTTTAGCAGCGAAACCTGGATATGTTGTACCATATCAGACATGTTTCCATTAGAAGCTTTCGAGTCAACCCTGTACCACCCACCAAAGTCAACAACAAGCAGAATGGCAGGAGAGATCTCGTCTTTAACATGCGACATTGCAACAGGGTCTGCCAAAGAAAGCTTCAAGTTTTAACATAACCTGAGAATCCACAATTATTTTGATTCATAAATGTAAAGAGAAGTTTAACAGATATATTTTTAATTAATGCATATGATATGTTTATGGATGCATACATAGGGTCCTTTTCATTTACAAACCATCTAATTCTAACTAACAAACTATACAAACCATTATATTAGGAAACAATAGAGATATATATGGAAAATTATCATGATTCATTAATTATGATTGATATATAAATGTAAGATGATAAGGTTCATTCATTATGATCATGACTTTAGATTAGGAAACAAAAGAAAATCAAATATTTATAAGACTGGATGAACGTTTAAGATTGGTTTGTATAGTTTGTTAAAATTGAATGGTTTGTAAATGTAACGTCCCCTGCATACATATATACATATATATACTATATAATTCTAAGAAATATTATATGAACCGATATTTTTGGACCGATATATCACTGTTAAACCACCGATATATCCGATATTTTGTAGTTTGAACGCTGTAACAACATAGATTACTACAAATTCATAAATAAATTGTTTTGGCAAAAAAATTTGATATTTAACACCCTCCTCAAGAAAATACACCCTACTAAACAATCTGTAATATTTAGACTTGACGAAATAAGAAGCGAGTACCTGTAAGAACAAAGACATGATCTCTACCACCAGAACGTTTCCAAGCCTCGGTCCCTTTCACATAACTCAAAACCTCCCTCTGTCTTTCATAATCATCATTCCCCGCCTTCTTTCTGAAAACCCCTTTGGCCACACCAAGCTGCAATTCAGCACTTAATGTCGCGAAAAAAGGCACAAAGATGACATCAGCCTGTTCAGGAGCAAAAACCCGCCTCGCAAAAGAACTACTACTTAACTCTTGTGGAGTTATCAGATCACCCATGATCCAGTACTCTGCACTGTATTGTTTGATCAGTGGACTCTCAGGATAACGGGGAACACTTTTAGTATTCCAGGAATTAGTCAATCTGATTTCATTGTCTACTTCACTGCCCAGTCTTGAATCATGGGATAGAGACCAGTATTCTTCTAGAAGACCATAGTTGAGTGATCTGGGTAGATCTGAAACGTATACTTTAATTGAATCGGTGGCAGTGGTAGAGATGAGACATGAAGAAGATGCTAATTTGGATGTGTGATTAGATGATAGAAAGAAGAAAAAGAGTAAAAGGACAAAGAACACGGAGATCGACAGAAACAAAGTAGAAATTGAGCATGCAGAAGCTTTACTGCTGTTGTTGTACTTGGGGGCCATAATGGGCTGTTTGGCGGTTGCTGAATGGTTTGGTGCAGGATGATTAAGTGGTCATGCTATTATAATATAGTGCGATAATGAAATATGGTTGTTTGCTAATTGTTCAGAATGAAATTTGGCGCTGAATGGTTAAGGGAGACCCAAGATACAAAATCATTCGGAGAGTTTTAGAACGATTAAGAGGCAGACTTTTCTTTTGCCAAGAAGATTCACCTCTTAGCGATTCAGAGGTTGACTCTTAATGGAACTATTAAGAGGTAAACAAACAGCCGGTCACTTGCTCTTAGCTGCAACACGTTTGGATACAAAGAAACAATTCCCTCATATTCGGCCAAACACAACTCGTATCAGAGTACTTTCACTCCTGCAATTCTAGTTTCCAGAATAACAAAATTAAGAATTAGGATTTAGGATTTATAGTAATGTTGATCATTGCATACCATAACCAATGATATGGGTCTGGTTCAGGGAAAAACCTCAAAAAAATGGAAAACTGAGGGACACCCTGGTAGCCTTTCATCCGGACGATATGCACTTGTGCATAGAAGTAATTTGTAACATGCACACGTGCATAAAAAACAAAAAACAACTTGATTTACTTATATGCACAAGTGCACAACTTAATTTTATATAAAAATATATACATGTGTGTGTCTGTGTGTATGAATTGGTACGTTAATTCGTGTATGAAGTTTTTGCATTATCCCAATACTAATTTCATGAAAACCCAAGGCATATTAGGGGCGAAATGTAGTATTTGGAAAGTGTCATTCCAATACACGATGCATAAATCTATCCAAGTACTATCTAACCACAAACCCAAATTCCCCAACAACAGGTAGAGCCAAGTTTCATGCTAGAACATCTTCTTGCATTTTTCTTGGATATCCTATTGACAAGAAGGCTTAAAAGTTATACAACGCTGACACCAAGAAGATTCTGATTTCCATGGATGAATAAGAAACAACTTTCACTTGCCTCAAACACAATCTCCACATTGCCTCTTCCTACAAGATTCACATCTTTTCAGAGATCCTTCACTCACTACATTCTCAGATGATTTCATTTATATAAATTCTTAATCCTCTTCCCCTCTTACCATCTCAAACATCCCTTCTCCTCATACATATTCTTCCATAGTGATACAATGGTTTGGTGCAGAATGATTAAGTGGTCAGAATGATTAAGAGACTCTACTGATATAGTACAATATGAAATATGGTTGTTTGGTAATTGTTCATGATGAAATTAGGGCGCTGAATGGTTAAGGGAGGCCCAAGATACAAAATCATTCAGAGGGTTTTAGAACCATTAAGAGGCTAGACTTTGTTTTCGCCAAACAAGATTCACATCTTAATGATTCAGAGGTTGCCTCTTAATGGAACTATTAAGAGGTAAACAAACAGCCCTACAAGTCTGACAGTCATAAATCATATGAAAAACCCAAACTTCAAAGATGCAAAAGATCCCAAATCCCAATTCTAACAGCATCATGAAATAGAGTTCAAAGAGTTTCACCTCCAAATCCCAATTCTAACAATACTCCTTTCCAAGTACTTGCTAAACTAAATGTCAGCCTATAGAACTAACATTGAAAATTCTTCTTCATTCAAGTCATAAAACATCCATGGAACTACACTGGTAAAAATCCTTATTTCTAATTTCCATATTCTACCCAAGCAAAACCTAGCATTCAAACAATCAAACATTGTTCTTCAAATAGCAGATCTAGTAAAACACTGAAAAATCAGAAACGAAGAACTTAAATCTGAAACTCGAAATACCTGTGAACCATGAACCGTACAACAAATCGATCTGGTGATTGGTGACTTTATTCTTCGGCGATGCTCTTCGTGTCTTTGTTCTTTGGTTCAATCCAATAAATCGATTTGGTATTTCGTCGCTAGCTGGCTTTGTTCTTCACTTCGTGATGTGTTTTTTGGTCCAAATCGAAGAAACCTAAATGCCTATTATCAGATGAGATATTAAGTTAAGTTAAGCACATAGGAAGCGAATGCTTTTTATATAACAATGATTTGATTGTAACTCACCGTCGAAACGGAGGTGGAGAGGCCGGCGAGATACGGCGGGAGACGGTGTTAATGGAACTCCGGTAAATGATCGATTAGCGGAATTGGGAGTGACAGTTTCCGTTGTCCGAGAGAGTGTGACAAATTGACAATGGTTGTTTTACTTTTTGGTCCTCGTACTTTACATAAAGTTTCGGTTTTTCCCCTGTACTAATTTATTTATAATTGACCACTATAAACCAAACCAAACCTAGAGGTGTTGAGCTAAACTGCTCACGCTATACCCAATGCACCGTTTCAAACTTTGGCGGTGCGGTTTGAAGCTTGTATTTTGATTAAACCATGTTTTGCGGTAGAGATGGCCAAATGGTCTCGACCTGGCCCGAGACCGATAGAGGATCGGGACCGGCTCGGCCCAAGACCGATTTGGGCCCGCCGGTTACGATTTTCATTTAAAAAACAAGGCCTGTCCAGGACCGGTTACAGGACTGCTTATGGGACCGGCCCGATTTTTTATATAAAAATTATTTTTAAATGTATCTTTAAATATATTTTT